>CM029125.1:7752279-8264779 GCA_016859345.1 Istiophorus platypterus | reverse complement strand
TTTTTATAAGAGGACTTTTATCTATACCTTCTATCTATACCTTGTCAAACCTAAGGGTTAAGTGCTTGCTCATGGGGGAATGTTAGGTCTCTGTAAATGATAAGCATAAAGAGTATGATCTAAACCTGCTCTATATGAAAAGATCCCTGAGATAACCTCTGTTATTATATTGAACTATATAAATAAAATTGAATTGAAATTGAATTCAGGGAAAAAAGTCCACAGTTTTTTAGAGGTCAGCTAACTCACATTTAAAAAGTACTGTATGTGTTTCCAAAAGATTTACAAGAAGTCCATGTCAGTGTTGGCCTGGGTTCAGGCTTAGTTGTCGTAACAACAAATGAGTCAGCAGGGCCATCAGAATAACCGTTTAAATGCTAGCTGCACTGGTCGGATGTTCACTGCAATGTGCCTGTATAACTCTGTGGTGATATGCAGCAGCATGGCCCTGGTGTCTTGAGTGTGTGGTTCAGTGTGTGTGTTGGCAGCATTTGCCTGTCATTTTGCAGGAGGAGAAAGGGAAAATAAGCTCCCTCCATTTTGGGGCTAGACGTAATTACAGGGTTTCTTAAGCAAAGGAAAGGATGGGAGCGGGAGAAAAGAGTGTGAGAGGAGGAAAATACTGAACATCAACTTATGTTCTTGGTAACTGTTCCCAGGATAGGTCTCACATTTACATTACCCGTGATGTGTTTCTGTCATCCCTTTCTGTCATTTTATGATTCTTTCTTCTCTTATTATTCCTCTTTTGTCATGCTCTTTCTTACTCTCTCCACACTGTTTCTCCTCTGTCAATTCGACCCTACCCAATTCCAAAGCACACGCAAACACACGCACACACACACACACACACACACACACACACACACACACACACACACAGGACAGCTGGTCTGGAGTTCATTCCTGTGGATCTTTGTCAGGCTGTGATTTCTCAGTGCAGTAGTGTCCAGGAGGTATGGCCCTAACCTCAAAGGCTTTACCTCCCACTGCACGTCTCATTCTCGTAATCAGAGTGACAAGCTCTGAAATTGTACATTTCCATCTCTAAAAATATAGATTGGTTCTCTATGTCTCTTATAACTCCATTTGCAGAACACATGCAGTAGGATTAAAGAAAAAGTAGTGTTGTGCTGAAAGTTTAGTTTGCGTCTCTGTCTGTTTAGATTGTGTATTTATAGTCGAAGGAAAACGTTTCACCACTTTTTTTTTCTTTTTTCTTTGGATATGTTTTTAATTATCCTTAGGTAAACTCCACCCCTCTGGTAATTCCTGGAAGCACTATCCAAAACTGTATTTGCAACTGGTTAATGTTTAGTTAATGTCTTGACATTTAGTGAAAAAACCGTCTGAATAAATAAAGCATTACCTCTCTACTCTGAGAATAACATAAAAAGGGGTATTACAATTTAGAAAGAGGGTTTTGTTTTTACTTAAAAATGTCAAAAACGACATTTTCACCAGTTCAGCTTTTTTGTCTATATATTCTGCCATGTTACATTTTTTTTCATTATCCTAATTTCCAGTTTTCAAAATGAGTACCCATAGTTGGCTTTCTGGAACCTGCATGGCAGCCTAGATAATGAGAAGTTACACTTATTTGTGGTTCACAAGGTGTTTTGGATCGAATGGTATTTTAAACTTCAGTAGTTTTCAATTCAACTCCTTAACTTCCCGTGCAGTCATTTCTGAGGAGTTGATGGTCAGCCACTTCCTCCCTGGCCTCAAATGTCTCCGTGCCGACATGGAGCAACTCTCTCCTGAGCACGAGGTCAGGAGACATACACACATGCATGCACTTTCACATACATGTGACGGATTTCATGCAAATGTTAAGACACTAGCACTTAGAATGCACACACATACACAAATACAGTATCCCATCTGCGCACTGCTGCACTGATTGGCCGGACTGTATCCTCTCTTATCTCCAGGGATCTAACACAATAATGATAAAGACAGACAGTGTGACTCTTTACCTCTTTCTTAGACACAGTCATACACACACCTCTACCATATTTATTTGTGTCTCAGAGTCTCACACGATCCAATTCATGTGAACATTTTCCCAAGCTGACTAATGATCAGCTGAGTCTTTTCCTCTCTACACATCCCCTCTTTCTGTGAGGTATACATACTAGATCCTAAGACAAGATTTATTTCCCAATTGGAACCTTCATTCAGAAAAACATACAAATACATACAAAATCCGTATTTTCTGACGACAAAATTTAATCCATGTCTTCTCTGTTGTACCACTCCAGTAGTTAAAAGTATGCTGTTTACAAGTGTTGTGTAGATGGCATTGTATTCTAAGAGTAAATCATGACATTTCTATGACAAACACCTTTTTTTTTTTTAAAGACAACGTTCTAGCTAAGTCTGTCTCTGATATATTCTCCACAGGTGATTCTGAGTTCTATGATCAAAGAATGTGAAATCAAGGTGGAAAACAGAGGAATGGCAGATGCACAAGGGTGAGAACAAACAGCCATATTCACAGGGTTCCTTCTTCTGAAAGGAGTTGCAAAATATTGTTTTTAATTGCATCATACACTATGACAGGAACAAGTGAAGGCTCGTGATGGTAGTTAAGAAGAATTTATAGGGGAAATAAGTGAAGAAGTAGGCCAACTGTTAAGAGAGGGGTCTGTTAATGGTGTCGGGACTGGGCCCGTATTGTGGGTTTATTCCCCAGGGCACAGAAGAACATGGAAAAATGTTGAAACGGGACTCATGCCATCTTCACAGAAAGAGAAAGGAGAAAAATGTACAAGTTTTTTTGGAGAAGATAAGTGAACTTGGACATTGGCTGTCTTTTAAAAGATCTTTCTCTTGTTAACATGTTTTCTTGTTAACATGTGTTCGGGGCTTAGTAAAAGAGAAGTGTGTGTATATGGATTATGGAATGTGTTCCCCCAAACCCCCAGTTTGTGCCAAGAGGTTTTTGTTCTGTCAAGCCTTTTTCTGACTTCTCTTACTATAATTGCTATCTTGGATCTTTATTTTCAAAGTAGATAAATTTAAAGAAGTTCTGAAGAATTTAGGTTTACATATTACTAAATACCTGTTTGATTTATTACTCACTTCCTGCTATGAAATATTATGGAAACCCTAATATTGTGTGGCTAACACAGATTAGTGAACCGCTTCTCAGACTTTTTTTAGTGGCATCACATAAAGTTGGTAGAAATGTTTGTCTTTTTTACTGTATGTATCACTAAGTTTCCAGTGTTTAAGCTAGAATACATCAGTGGGTTAAACTTCACAATTTTTTTTCAACACTTACATTTTTTCAGAAATATGAATGAAATTGTATGGGATTTTCCATACATACAAATAAGTATGATACACAGAACTACACACAGTTTGTAGGAAGATTGGTCCTTTATGCCACAAGATGTGAGTCATTTTGGTAACAAAATGAATAAGCCAAGTAATAATATTCACTAGTCAGCAGTGTCTAAACTCATTTAATTCATTGGTTTTTAAGTTGATGTTGGTGTTAAAATATGATGTTAATCCTTCTGAGTAATAGGGAATCTTGGCAAAATGCTATAACAGACTGAATCCTAGTTAACTCAAAAGAGGAAGTTGCAGCTGTTAGACTGTAAAATCGAGAGGGGCTGCATTGGCAGGCAGCAATTTCCCCTCTAACGAAGTAAAGGATGACATGAGCCTGTCAACAAATAGTGGGTAATTTTGTTTTGTTTTTTGTTTTTTTCTGTTCTATTATGAGTCATTTTGTCTATGTTTCAGTCCATATACTGTATGGTAATAAAGCAGAGAAAAACCTTGTTGTTTCATCGGGGCCAAATTCAGCCTTTACACTGTGTTTGTTTTTGTCTTGTTTTTTCCATAGTTCTATGTCCATCGCCTCCAGTTTGGTGGGTGAGGATGCGAAGACCAAATTCCTGAGCAAGATGGGTCAGCTAACCACCTCCGGTGCTATGTTGGCCAATGTCTTCCAGAGGAAGAAGTGATCGCAATGATGATTGACTGAACACCACACTTAACTGACCAGCTCCTGCAGTCTTTGGAAGCATGTCATTTTACTGGAAAAAGCATTGATTCAGCATGAAGTACAAGAGGGTCAGGTGTATCATTTATTCAATTTCAAGAGCAAATGAAGGTTTGCTTAAAGCTATATTGTTTCATAATCTTTAGTGCAGAAGGACAGCCTTCTATTCAAAGGTGAAAAGTAATGTTCTTTTTTCAGTAAAAGCTGAGGTTTTCCTCTGCTAATTATTTCAGCTTAATTCCTGGTCATGATGTGGGGGTCTTCAGAGACTACAAATCTCATTTTTTTCTTTTAGGAATCTGTGTTAACATCATTTCAGAAAAATGGGAGAGAACAAGAATCGGAAATTGTACTGAGATTCACCTAAAATTATAACGAGGGACTTTTCCCTTGAACTTTCTGGATTAGAAAGTATCTCTGAATTAAAATTTAATTTCAGTGCAGTGCTTCTTGTTTCTGATGAATTTTCTCTGGGGGGAAAAAAAAAACTGAGCATGGCCTCTTGGATTAATTTAGAATGTTAAGCAACTTTTTGGGTAAAAGGTTGTACTATACTACAGTTGCATTAACTTTCATTTGTGAGTGTAATTACACTAAAGGATTGAACCACAAAATGGCTGTCAGTCTGTTAAGAATGCCTTTAACAGTGTGTCTATATGGCTCAAAAGTAATCCCTACTTGAAGCTATAAAAAGATATCGTCTTGCCTTTATTTCTTCAGTCTTTCTCTAGCTTTTGTTTTTGACAGCTTCTAATTTATAACTTGTTTTAATGAGGAAAAATACATACCAACTATTCCAACTTCCAAAGAAATTTGCACCTCACTTTACAATTTTGTTCATTATTTTTATTATTTATATATATATATATATATATATATATATAAAAAATGTGTGTGTATACAGTGGGTAAAATAAGTATTGAACATGTCACCATTTTTCTCAGTAAATATATTTCTAAAGGTGCTATTGACATGAATTTTCATCAGATGTTGGTAACAACCCAAGTAATCCATACATACAAAGAGACCAAAACAAATAAGTTGAGAAATTAAGTTATGTGCGATAAAATGGAATGACAGGGAAAAAGTATTGATCATACTGAAATTTATTTAATACTTTGTACAAAAGCCTTTGTTGGTAATGACAACGTCAAGACTCCTCCTGTACTGAGAAACTAGTCTCATACATTGCTCAGATGTGATTTTGGCCCATTATTCCACACAAATAGTCTTCAAATCTTAAAGGTTACGTTGGCCTCTTCTGTGAACTCTGATATTTAGTTCTGTCCATAGATTTTCAATTGGACTCAAGTCAGGTGTTTGGCTGGGCTATTGTAGCAGCTTTATTTTCTTTCTCTGAAACCAATTGAGTGTCCTTGGCTGTTTGTTTGGGATCATTGTCTTGCTGAAATGTCCACCCTTGTTTCATCTTCAGCATCCTGGTAGATGGCAGCAGATTTTTATCAAGAATGTCTCGGTACATTTTTCCATTCATCCTTCCAATTTTGGTCTCATCTGAACAGACTATATTCTTCCAGTATTTCACAGGCTTGTCCAAATGTTGTACAGCAAACTTTAAACAAGCTTTAACGTTCTGTTTCTTTAGCAATGGAGTCTGGCGTGGTGAGCGTGCATACAGGCCATGGCGGTTGAGTGCATTACTTATTGTTTTCTTTGAAACAACTGTACTTGCTAATTCCAGGTCTTTCTGAAGCTCTCCACAAGTGGTCCTTGGCTCTTGGACAACTCCTCTGATAATTCTTTTCACTCCTCCGTCAGAAATTTTGCGAGGAGCACCTGGTTGTGGTCAGTTTATGGTCAAATGATGTTCTTTACACTTCCTTATTCTGGAACAGTGCTCATTGGAAAATTCAAAAGTTTAGAAATCCTTCTATAACTAATTCCATCAGTATGTTTTGCAACAATAAGGTTGCAAAGGTCTTGAGAGAGCTCTTTGCTTTTACCCATCATGAGAAGTTTCTTGTGTGACACCTTGGTAATGAGAAACCTTTTTTATAGGCCATCAGTTGGGACTGAACCAGCTGATATTAATTTGCACTGACAAGGGGCAGTATTGCTTTCTAATTACTGATTGATTTCAGCTGGTGTCTTGGCTTTCAATGCCTTTTTGCACCTCCCTTCATGTGTTCAATACTTTTTCCCTGTGTCATTTCACATTATTACACAACTTAATTTATGGATATCAATGGTTTGATTTCTTTGCATGTGTGGATTACATGGGTTGTTGCTGACATTTGGTGAAAAATTCATTACAATAGCCCCGTTAGAAATATATTTACTGAGAAAAATGTTTATGTGTTCAATACTTGTGTTACCTGCTGTATGTGTGTATATATGTGTGTATATATATATGTGCGCGTGTGTGTGTGTGTGTGTGTGTGTGTGTGTGTGTGTGTATATATATATATGTGTGTGTGTGTATAGTTTTAATTCAGTCTTACACACCTAGAACATTATCACTACCGTTAATGGACTTTTTTTCTTTATCATTTCTGGCAATGTGAAGCTGAAGAGAACCCTGCTCACAATTATTCCATCTGTCGATTGCATTATGTCTCTGTTGCAGTGTCTCTGATAATTGTGCTCTTTTTCTAAAGTGGATATTCAGTTTTTTTTATTTGGGCTTTTTTTGGATACTATAAGAGAAACAGTAAATGACTGCATCTTACACTTAACTGAAGAGAATGGGTACTCCTTATGTATATTTGAAATTGGTGTCATGATATAATTAAAAATGGAGATCAGTTGTGTATTTAAATGTATTTCTGGGAGTTTCATTGAATTTTTCATGTTTTTAGATTTTTATTTGTATATGATAAAGCAGCCCAAGTTCTGATTGTGGCTCATGGCTCAAAGTGTTGACAGGCAGTGAAACGGCCATCCCTGCCCCTCACATCTAGCCCTTTGATGTGTTGTATTGTCTGCTTAGTACAACAAACCAAAGTCCGTCTTATGGGGCATTCCCAACAACTAAAAGCACGGTTCTGCTGTTGCGATTATACTATCTCTCAATCCATGCTATCTATCCTTTAGAAAATTATGACTTAGCATCAATAGCATAGTTAACTTTAGCCTAAATCTTCAAAAGAATACAATTGATCTCAGTCTGAGAAGTGTGCACCACTCTTGAGGTTGACCTCAGGAATGTAGGAGGGCAATTAAAGCACAAGCTGTCTCTCTGCGACAAGAAAAGTGAAAGCAAAATATGTGTTTAAGTCTGGAATGACCAGTAGTAGAATACATTGATTTGTATTTAAATAGGTCAAAGTTAGCTAACACCAATTGATAAAGAACAGTATTTGCATATTCAGGCTAATATTTAACCATCACCACCAATAACTCACCAGGTGAACAAATAAGAGAAGCCATGACATGGTGTGTTGTCTTATTTCTGTGTGGTTGTGCTTGTATGTTTCTGTCTATGTCGGCAGATATGTGTGTGCAGAAACCAATCCCTGATATGTGCAATTTGCATTCATAGTTAATAGTGTTGTTTTTTAGTGTGTTAAAAAAACATGCTTGCACTTGCACTCAAAACACTTGCTGGCTTTTTAGCATGGGTGTGTGGGGCCATGCAAATATGTGTACCTACATGCACATAAGGGTGTTAACCTGCGTGTACATGTGTGTTCATTAACTGGCATTTAGTTTGTGCGTAGAACTGGCAACAGTTGGCATCTCTTACTCACATCGGTGACTTGAGTGAGTCAAAGATCACATTTGTTTCCAAAGCAAGCAGGAGCAATTCAGATCCAGCCCTGAAACCACAGGAACATGGTGGTTAGGCTCTAATGTTATTATTCCACTGTGTTCTGTGTGTATGTGAGGGCCATGTGCATGTTTTTCTGCACTGTGTACTTTTCCATGCATTCGAGGGAGATGGTGCCTAACCCTTGTAGCTTCCTCCAAAATCTTGGTACCAAAACAGGCTGTGGCTGTTTTCTTCTAAGGAACAAGTAATGAGTGCGTTACATTAATGGGAATCATTGTGGTGCTCCTTTTTGTGTGCATTCTTGTGTATATGATATCTGAAGTAGGCCTTTTGCTTGTTGTCATCTAAGCAAAACAACCCACATACAGAGCAACACAATATGTTCTGTGACCCAGGTCATTTGAAGTGTGATGCTTGGGAACGAGAACAGTGTCTATCTATATTTTTATACATCAGAATACGCTATATTGTGACTTCTATGATTAAATTTGGGGTTCACAGGGACATTTCTGGGGTGCCAGTTTAACTTGGTTCCTATGGAATGACCTCAGTGTGAATGTCCAGGGTGCTTTCAGAGTTAAGCTGAGGTTTCTAACTGCTAAAATAGTCACATCTGCCTCCTAATTGCTACTGTTGAAGCTGCAGAGGCCGCAACACAAAACAGCTTCTCTCAGCATATTTTTACAGGAAGAGGGGGAGAGGGAAGACAGAGCCCAGTTGCCTTCACTGGCTCAGCTTAAATTGTCATTATTCTTCCACTTAATATGCTATTAAATTCCTTTAAGCATTAAAGATTCCTTTTAGGTAGCCATTTCTACCAATTCCATTGATTATGTTGAGATCAGATGAGTTTTAGTTATACATTGTTATGCATACACAGGATAATATACGTATTTTGTTATTTTGAAAACTTCTGTAATATTACATATTAAGAAACTTAGCGTCTGCAAGGTTGCACATTAATACAAATACCTGAATAATTTTCTTTTGAATAGATTTGGCTGTCTTTTCTTACCTTAATCACAATTAATAACTTTTGTTTGCAATAAAAAAAGAATATGTAATATTATTGCATCATTTTTTCATGTTCCCCTCCCCTCTCTTATGTAGATCAACCTCCTGTACAGAGCGTACAAATGCAACGTAACATTTGCATAACTGTTAAGTTGAAGAAAACATTCTCCACTTTCTCAAACCTTCCCTCTCTTGACTTGCCAAAGAAGGCTGGGTCTAATCTTCCATGCAAATTCAGAAGGAAATGAACCCAATGCTTTTTTTTTTTCTGTCTCTCCCCTACAGCAGAGAACAGATTCAATTCTTTCTACTGGCAGTCACCATTACCTCTAAATCATTAACATTTTCAGGCTTTAGAGGCGATCACAACAGATCAGGGACACTCCAGGAACTATGCTTAGATAAGCCTACTGGCTTCCATGATTGATGGCACATGTGGGAACTGAAATTTTTGAAAGTAACAACATGTTTTGCCTAGTGCATTGGGTCATATCTGAATTCATCTCTCAGGTGAGGTCATAGCTCCATTTAGTTGGCCAGTCTCATGAAAAAAATTTAACAAATTCTTACAAAATACAGCGACGTGTCGCCACAGAAACGTGGAGTGACAATAAATTTCCAATTCCAGTGTATTAAGTGTCATGTTACCATTATTATCTTACATCACTGAAAACGATCAGGTGCACAAACTGCCACATACACGCTCATTCAGAAGGAAAGAGATCAGTGGGGCCCGGGGGACTGAGAGGGGCATAAACTGTTTTTTTTTTTTCTTTACACATGACAACGTGGGAGGAGTCCCCACCCTCCCTCAGCCACTCACTCAGTTTTTACAAGCTGTTGCATGCAGCCTTCTCCACAATGCGTGGGTGAAAGAAGAAGGAAGCGAGAGGAGAGGAGAGGTGGGAACTGCAAATGCCTAGCAGGGAATGAGGGCGCAATAATGCCCTGTGAGAAGCTGTGGAGGCTCCGCCACTTTTGTGCGCGTAAGAAAAAGTGATTTTCTGTGAGGAAATTTGAAGAGGAATCGGATCTTGGTGTTGAGCCATTTTCTTGGCTGAGAAAGAAAAGTTTGCCAAAGAGGGGAGTCGTCATTATCCAGCAGAGATGAGATTGAACTTTTCTACAAGTTGGATCTTCCGAGGCTGGATAACGTGCGTACTCATCACCTTTTACGCACAGGTAAAACACACTTCTGCTACTGAAAAGGTAATATCCGTAATAACAAAATAATGGGAGTGTGTTTATACGAAATATTTGATAATTACTTTTACTGTTGTGCGCTACTTTTCAGTTGCTGTAAAGTTTTATTCTAATCAGGGGCGATGCAAAATACTTAGTAATAGGAAGATATCTTCCTCGACTAGATGGACAAGGAGATGTATAACAGTGAAACCAGAATCTTTTTCAACACATTTAAAAGGTTTGCTTGAACCGTTTAAGGCGGGAGGGGGGGGGGAGTACACTGACTGGAAACAGTTGTGTTTGGATCGAGTCCACCTGCCCTGTTCTGACCGCAAAAACGCCGCTGGCAGCTAGATGTTCTTGTCCCTCCACCAAACCAGACCTCCGCGGGCCAAATGGCTCATCAGGAACCTTTTGAGCTCCGTCTTTGCAGAGAAGTATTAAAGTGAGGGACCAGAGAGGTAGCCACTGGTTTTTTTATCCCCTACAACTTAGGACTTAAATAATGTGATTGTATTATCACTGTCACCATAAGGCTATTGGCGGTTACACCATACATGGCATCACTTTTTTCTTTTTACAATAATCTTCTTGTTTTCTCTATTTAAGGGGAGTATCTGTGCCCTACCTCAAAGGCACGGATAAAATGTTTGTAGCCGAAATAAATGCAGAATGTGTCGGGTGATCCAATGTCACAGTTTTATTTTAGGTAAAATAAAAAAGTGAATGGCCAATGATATGATGATGTCCATGTTGTTGTTCAGTCCAAGTAGCTAACTCTGTCCAGGTGGAGCAGTTTATAAGATGTGGTTGTAGTGGTGGGACTGCTGGGCACCAGGGATCTATCGCTGCCTGTTTACCGTAAGCCAGCATCGTTATGACTTTGACTGGAACAGACGCTCTTTCTTCCCTGTTTTTCTTCTCTGCTTCATTAAAATGTGTGGCAATAGATAGTAATGTTTAAAAGAGGCGCTGCATCTTGGCCAAGCTTGAAAGCAGAGAGGTAATGGCACATAAGAAAAATGTGTTTTTCAGTCAAACGCGAGTCAAAGTTTTTTCAAGAAGTGTGAGCAAATGCAGATATGATGCCCGGAAAAAAAAGTCAGTTAGTGGAAGGAAAGAAATATTTTTCTTCTGCATTTTAAGTGATACTGCAAACCTTTGGCTTTGGTTTGTTCTCACCATGGTCTTGCTATTACTGAATCATAGTGTCTCCCAATGAATTCCCCTTCATTTATTGGTTTTCAACCACTTTACCCAATCCATTCCAACATAATTTCAAACTGTCTGTATGATTGAGCAATACAAAAGTACTTCAAGATGTTCAAAGCTTAAAAGTCAACATATCTTGAATAAGATTAGCTTTGGTGGATTCATTTTCTTGCTTAACCACATGGCTCCTCTTTTTTGTTTTATTTCATTAGCTAGCTTCATTAGCCAACCATTCAGTTATCCATTAGTCTGTCATCCACCCATCAACAATTTCTCACTACCTCCTATAGGTTTTCCTTCATTCCATGTTCAACCAAAACCCCTCATCGCATTAAGCATCTTCCTCATCATGCTTTTTCTTTCCAACATCCTATATATCAATCCATCCATCTAGCCACCCACCATCAAATCAGAAGCCAGTGTTATGTCTACCTTGGCCTAAGTAATAACATTATATTACAACAGGCCTGCAAATCCAAATCTGATTTAACTATTCAGACAACAGATATTCAACAGATTGATAAAGCATGCGGCCTTACAATAACAATAGAGCTTTGTGTGGAGAGATGAGAAGTTATAATTGTCCTCAGGATTTTAGTATATCTCTAACACACACAGATTAAGCTTTGTCATGTTTTCTTAAAACAATAGTGCAACGGTTATTCTTATTTTTAATGTTATTCTTATTTTTTAATGTTTTTCTTATTCTTATTCTTATTCCTGTTCTTGTTCTTGTTCTTATTATCAGTTTCAGTAATAATCTATTAAATCTTTAGAGGGTCAAATGGTTTTAAAGTAGAGTTATGAGCTTTAAAAAAAGACAGTAAAAATCTCAGTTTGTGCAGGTGGAACTTCAAAAGGATTTATTTTATGGCCTTTGAAAAACCACTGATGTAAACATTTTACAAAGATTCAACTGTTGTGCAACTGTTATGCCTCTACAAAACTTTATCATGGATCGCCGAAACCCCTAGAGAACTAAATGTCACACTGTGCTTCTTTTGGCTCCTTGCCAATGGCTGCTGCGGCCGTTATGCAAATTCTCATACTCTGACAGCAGATGGAATGCAATCAGTGTCATACTCGTGTTTAAAAGCATCACACAAGTGTTGGAGGATTTCTTAAAGATAAACAACTCTGCTAGGAAAAGATGACTTAAAAAGAAAGGGCAGCTCCTGAATAGCACTTGGGCAGTGGAACACATTCAAAGCTGCCCAAGTGCTATCCGTCAATTTGATTATTTTCCCTTTCCTCTCCCCTATCTCTTCTTACAATTTCTGTTAGACACTTACACATTCAGACATAACAGTATGTTTGAGTACATAAAGCCGATAAAGTTAGCTAGGAGGTTGGATGTTCTATCTTGACCGATGTGTTAACCTATAATCATATAGGGTGGATCCTCTTACATATATATTTAGTGTGGCAAAACATACTGTTTAGATGTGGTGCTAACAAAAAGAAACTGTTCCCAGCTTTCTTTTGGCTTCATGTGTGCTTTTGCTCCACTGTGCAGAATTACCAACACTGTCTTTACAGCTTTGACTCCGCATATCTGTCTGTCCATCTGTTCGTTCATCCAAAGATACAGGAACCTTTCCTACTTCTTTCACTTCTGTTTGCTTCAGCACATGGTCCTCATTAGTACTGCGGTCCCAGCTATGAACTGTGCATCAACCCACTGGTTAGATTATAAAACAAGGACAGGCTGATGTACGCGTAAGTTGGGGTAATTAACTGCCTGCCAGTTTTTGTGTTCTGCTTTTTTTACCTGACGTTGGACAGAAAGACACTAAGATTAAACAGATTGAAATATGGATGTGTGAGAAATAGCGGGAAAGAAATGACAAGGGAGAGAGGAGAGGCTGTGAAAGGCAATGTTATTTTTTTATTTAAGCTGATACGCTTTATCTTTGAAATTTTCAATTTGATGTGCTGTGGGGAAAAAAAAGAGATAGCTAGTGACCATAAGCATGATGACAGACAGGCAATTTTGAATGTACTTCTCAATATCGATAGTGGGGAGAAGAGAAAGAGGATTTTTTTTTCACATGAACTCTGCAGTACCAGCATTTCTTTACACTACAATTTACAGTATGAAAGACTGAAATGGTGTATAATTTCCTGGAGAAAAGAGTCTTTCAAAAGGGCTGAATGTGAAAAAGAAAGCAGTAAGTCTGAGGTCAGAATGCATTCTGGCCTATAGATTGTATTTTTTCTGCATTTATATAGACACTGTGGCTTTGGCATAGTTTCTGTCACAACAGCCAGATTCCCTAATTCAGCAATGTGGCAGGGAGTTTACCAGCCCTAAATTAGGCTGTGGGATGTGTACACTATGTACTGTAAATGTGCGGGAGCCTGCTTGGCCTACCTTTTTGGCTTTTTTACTTTTCTTTCCAGAGTTCCAGATGTTTCACTGCAACAAGAGCTCTGATACTAAATGCTAATGCTTTAGATAACACATTTGAATGGCAGCAGGAGACTTTATATTATAGTAAGTTACGACAGAAGACTGACCTTTTAGGAATAAACTCAACATTTAGCTCAACATTTTTCCTAAATCTCACCTTCTTTTCTCTTAATCTATGTAATGGGCGAGTTTACCAGTTGGTCAAAACAATGGATCCATATATTTAAATTGTTCACTAGTGGGGACTAGGAGAGTATCTGTAGCCCTGTCTATTAATTCCAAGCCAATTGGAGTTGATTGCATTTAATTCCTGTTTGTTCTCTCTGTAATTTAGTACTATTGAGGTTTGGTTTCCTGGTTTGGTGGCAGTACAGGTGCTTCTGAAAGAATTCTTCAGCTTTTCTTGGAAATGTTATAACCATCCTCTTCCTCTCATTACTCACAACCATACCACAATATCATGTGTGGATTTAAAAGACGACCTAATGAAGAAGAAAGATGGCAAGTGTAAAGTGTGGCATAGATTGAGGAAAGCTGTGAAGCACTGATGGAAAATTTATGTTTTTGATCTAACAAATTGCAATATTATATTGTAATCTTTGCAGAGGAGATGATAGTTCTCATGTAAATTTTTTTTCATCATTTTTTTCTCTAAATAAATCTGTTAAAGGGTATCCACTACTTTTACAACTGGGTTTAAGTAAACACAGTCACAAACAAAGCTGAACTTTCACAAAATAACAGAAAACTGACTTATGTTATAATATTTTTAGAATGCTGTCTCCAAATTTCTCCAGTGTGATGAAACGCATTATTTAAAAGGCTCCAGATGCTGCAAGAAATGTCCACCAGGTAAGTCATGTACACTCACACACATGTTTGTTCCACTATCCCCATGGGGACAGCTCATTGATATAATGCTTTTCCTATCCCCTTACCCTGACACTAATTTTAGCCTGAACCTATAAATATCCATTCAGAAAGACTAAAAAAACAAAAGAGGAAGAATGTTTAAAAACAGAGCATTTCGCTTAAAATGGGTCTCTCTCTCTCTCTCTCTCTCTCTCTCTCTCTCTCTCTCTCTCTCACACTCACACTCACATACACACACACACACACACACTCTCTCTCTCTCTCTCTCACGAATGCACAATTTACAATGATCCCTAAGAATTACCAAAAACTTTTAAATAAGTGCTCCAATCTTTTAAAAATCAATTTCAATCAATCTCCTTTTCTTCTTCGATAAAGTTTTTAGTGGTCCCTTTGATTATGTATAGGTAGCTATATTCATCTATTTTCCTCCCTCCTTCCCTCTTACTCTGTGTCTCACTTTTTTCCCATTAGGCTTCCGTGTGTTTTCTGACTGCACTGAATCCGACGAGACTAAATGTGTTAAATGTAATCGTGGTGAATACCAGCCTGGCTTGACTGAAGAAAAGCGCTGTTTCCAACAGAAGTTCTGCGATCCAAGTCAGTACCAAGATCTTGAATAAGGATTTCAAAATCCTGAAATCCTGCCTTAACGATACAGATGTTTAAAACTGACATTGTTGTTTCCAAATATATCAATGACCATTTAGTTACAATAGAGAACAAGAACCCAACACCTCTTTTAGTGCCTAAAGTTTGGGGTTTAGGCAACACCTCTGACAGTTTTAACAAAATTTTAGATTATGTTGTTTACCAAAGTATTAATTGTAGTATATGGTATTAATGTGCGGGTTGCTCTGATCAACTCAGAAAATGCTCTAGTTTGTAACTGGAATGCGAAAATGAAATTTCATCAATTTGTGTCATTATCAGAATTATTTCTAATTCTTTGAAAAAAGCTAGTTCCAAACTATACACAAGCAGTAACACAGATACAGATTCAACATTTGGAGTGGGTTTTTAGATGAAACACAAATTATTATCCCTTTTCATGGATTTAGACCTTACTTTGGACTAAAATAGTTCCCCCTTTGGCTTCCAGTTAAGGGTTTTATGGAGACACCTGAAAACCTTGAGGCAGAAGAGCCATGTCGCTGCCAACACCACCTCCAATGCTATCCCATCGAATGTGAGTTCTGTGAGAGGATACCCACCTGCAGTGCTGGATATGGACTTGAGATGGATCCTGGTGAGACCCATGAACATAAACTATCCAGCAATTACAGAAGGTGGTCACCTGGAGATATAATACAATATATATTATTCGTTTTAGCGTCTACTGATGGAAGGAAGATCTGTGTTGCATGTAAGAAAGGCTTCTTCTCTGCTGACAACAATGGCGAGCAATGCAAACAATGGACTAAGTAAGTGTATGCAAACACACACACACACACACACACTCACACTCAATTTTAGCCTGGGATCCTTTGAAGGGAAAATGTATCTGGGTAGATCTCCTCACCACCAGCTGTTACAATTAATGATGGTGATGATGATGATGAAGTGAAAGAGAGAGAGAGAAAATTCAGGGTTTTTTTACTATTTCTCTCTATCTTCTTCTTCATCATCTTCTTCTTACTGGGAAAATTTTTAATTATTTATTTATAAGTATTTCACACATAGATATTCTTGTCCGTTTTCTGATATCATCTTCTCTCCCAGTTGTAAGGCTGAGGGCAGGAGCGAGACCAGTCCAGGTAGCGCCCAGGCCGATGCAGTGTGCGGAGCACCTCTGTCTGGTAAGGCGGGGATACATTTAGTACACACTGTCGCCATACAAATGCATGAAAAAAAGCAAAAATAAAATGGAAAATCACATGTCCGATTTATATTATGGTTTTATTTGGCAGACATCATGGCTTACAGCAGATGCAGGGTGTAAAATTGTGCTCTGAACTTATCTTCCTTGCAGGTACAGCATCCTCCTGGGTCATAGTTTCAGTTCTGTCAGTCATCACTGTTCTGTGTCTTCTCATCCTGCTCCTTTTCTGCTACAAGGACAAACTGAAATTACTCTCTGGTAAGATACACCCCGGTATTGATCTTGAAGTTCTCCCCTAGATAGATGTTTTATTTACGATAATAAAAAATCTATAGAGGGGAGTTAATGACTATTTTAAAAGTACACATTGTAAACATTGTAAAAATTAATTCTAAACAGACATGCATATGCAGAACATACAAAATTGGAAAGCATTGCATGATATGAGCCATTCATGTAAAAACTGAATATTTTCTTGGGATTTGACTTGCTGTTAAAACTGGACCTCAAATTTATTATTTGGCATTTGTTCAGCAGTCTCTTTGCCAAATATTTTCAATAAAAGTCATAAAGATTCTTTAATTCAGTATTAAGGTACAATATGTTGTTTCTTTGTCTAGTAAATATGCGATCCTGTGTTCAGAATATGAAGAGGACTAGGATACAGCAGGTAAAGTGGAATTTCAGTTTAAAAATAACAGAAATGCATAGAAATCATATTTTTTGCAAACAGGCTCACCTACATTTTAGATAGTGCATGAAATATGTGATAAAATGAGTCCATTAGGAACAAATACAGCACTTAAGTCTCTTACTACATTGTGTACATATGATCTTATTTTTTAATATTCACACAGACAACAATAGTAATTTACCATATTTCTTTCTTTTTTCCTTTTGTTCTAGGAGACCCTGGCTCCTCTTTACCAAAGCGGAGGTCCTAAGTGTACACCATGTGAGACAACCAAACTCATCTGCCAAGCACCATCCAACCCCACAGATGAGCCCCAATGCACATTCCCTACCTCTGTTCCCAGTGTCAAGGTCTCGCTGCCGTTCACAGGGGAAATGATGGAGAAAGATGGAACCAACAGGAAGACAGTGATGGAGGATCAGAGTGAAGGGTCTGGAGAACCAGAGGAGGTGTCAGAAGAAGAGGAGGTTATGAGTGTGTCTCCTCTTATGGCTGGTCCTTGTGTGTGTGTCATTCCTGTTCGTGAGCCACTGGAAGTAGGGGAGAATGAGGACTGTAGCCAGGCTGTCAACCCTGGGACTCCAGGAACCTGCTCATGTGGGGGGCTAGATGGAGAGAAGGATGGAGATGAGAGTGGGAAAGACGTGAAGAATGAGAGTGCAAGAGTAGACAATAGTGGAGAAAGGGGTGATGAAAATCAAGAAAAGATAGTGTTGTGCAGGAGTGAAACAGGTGCTGCATCTCTTGTCTCCCTTTCTCTTCCGTTCCTTCACACCTCTTCTGTAGTCCCACCATCTAGTCCACCCCCTGAACTCTGCCTTCCATTGTCACAGGCTCTGGTGTCCACAGAGTTCAAACCTTATCTGACTGAAAGTTCAATGGTAAAACAGGAGGAATTATACAGACTAGCAAGCATGGACTCCACCTCAACTGAGAATAGTACAACCTTTGTGATGAACTCAGTCAGCCCCTTTATTACTTCCTCATCTGTTGGAGATCTCTACCTGGACAAGACTCCTGAGGCCTCTAGCCTCGAGCAAGGCCACAGACTTTCCTGGGAGGACAGTAATGAAAACAAACTCTCCTCTGGGGAGTCTGAACTGGAATGCTCACCTGAGAGCCTCCACAGTCAGCTGGCTGAACCAGCTTTTACCTCAGGTAGGTGAAAATTTAAAACCTAAATAATTTAAACCAGCAGAAATGGAAGCCCAAAAGAAAAATATAAATGAAATCTTATTTTTATAAAAAATAATTATACTCAGCTCAATACTGGTAAGACAAAGTTAGAGATACTAGGTCAACATTATGAATTTTTCAGAAAAAAAAGAAGTTATACCAAGTAAATAGAATACCATGGTAACAGTTTCCATAAAAAGTCAGCTACTGAGTCTGCAAGTCAAAGTTATGACTTATTAGATAAGATTTATAAGATAATACTTTGACTCACTGTCTAATAATTTTGTTTTTGTTCTCACAGTTAGTACCGTATAGACTGTATCTTTGTATTTAATATTTCGGACTCTCATAATTAATCACAATTATCATTGTTTTCAATTACCAAATCAAAAGTAGTATGACCATTTGTATTTTTCATTTTGATAATATAACTTAAAATATATTACTTAAAATATAACTTTTCATATGTTTATCCATGGCAGAAATGGGCTTCTACATGTTTGTGTGTAGACTCCCGGATAGTCAGGCTATTTTTTTTTAGTTAGAGTGATACAAAGATGCTATAGCCACTCAAAAATGTGACTGAAAACTGAAATTAAAGTGGCTATGTGCTATATGGATAATGGCTCATTACAAAGACTGTGGGAACACAGTTGTGTTTGCTAGATGGATTCTGTGTTCTTTGTGTAGGCCATCACCACAGTATTGCCACAGGGTCATACCCATACATTTGATACACTACATAGTAGTGTTCCCTCTCTGCAGAATAAGTGGGACTAGTCACCAAGAATAACAGAATAAAATTGTTGGCTTTAATGGAAAGTTTTTACTGTTTCATGGTTGAATATGTATTGTTCTCGCAAAGCATGTATGTGCTGCCACAGCGAAAAATCGCTGAGAGACACATTTATGTATTGTTTCCCAGTCACTGAGTGGTTATGGTTAGTACTCAAAGCAGTATTATTAAAACAGTCTGATCGGGACAGTGGTCAGCTCAGACTTGGGGTATCATTAGGTGAACATGCTGAACACAAATTATAACACAGGGTTGGTCTGAGCAGAAGAACAAGATGTTTGTGTGATTGTTTCAAAGAAATATGTTTTATTAAAGCCAGCATTGATAGTTGAACCCTGAAATTTGGGAGACCACACAGGAAGCAGGAAGAAAATATGTGTGTGTGTTTTTTTTATTAGCTAGTGAACCACCAGAACCACTCTCTAACATACGGTGTTAAATGTGTGTGAGTGTGCATCAGTGTGAACTATGCCATCTACAAAGCTCCTGTTTACCCAGAGTTCCATAGGGTTGCGCAAAGTGACCACAGCTTTAATTGAAGCAACATGTGTGCAGCTTGAGTAATACTTTTATAACCCTGCCCACCCAACACAATCACGTACACACACACACACACACACACACACACACACACACACACACACACACACACACACACACACACACACACACACTTGTGAAGATTTCTTTGGCTCTCACTGACAACTGGGTCCTTTAATTACATGTTTTCTGGATTTAATGAACACCATTTCCTATCATGCAGTACTGGATGTTTATTAAATGGTCTTCCCGCTCATGCTATTTAAGGGTGAAGCAAGGGTCAGAGGTTTCACCTGTCATTTTGAAATATTTTTTTTAACCTCAAGTAGCTCACATAGCTCACACATAGAAGTTTTCCATTTTACAACATCAATTATATCTGTTGGCTACTCAGTGGTTCTACAAGAGCAGTTTTGTAAGTTAGCTGCCTTTGTTCCATGGCACCTCAACTGTGCTTATACCCATTTATCCTGTAGCTTGAGGAAATAAACTGGCAGATGACCAGATAAAATAAGCAATATTTTGAGGCAAACTGTGTACAAGTGTGGATCTCTTGGAGACTGGAAAAAAGGAGAGGGGTTCTGCTAGGGTTCAAATTTATGCCTGTCTGAAAAACTGTATCGCCAGAATTGTTGGACAGCCAGAAAAAATCAGCTTGGTATTAAGCAAGGATAAACAAAAGAACCCAAGCAGATTCCATAGAGCTTTGTTTTCAAAGATGTGGTGAAATGGCATAGTTTTAAGCTAGACCTCTCAGACTGCTATTCCTGGAAAGGCTGTCAGATGGGGAACACAGACACATACTCTCTGTGAGTGTGTGATTGTGTGTTGTCTTTTTTTGTAACTTTGTGTGTGTGTGTGTGTGTGTGTGTGTGTGTGTGTGTGTGTGTGTGTAAAAGTGTTTGCTAGAGCCTGTTTGCTTAAATTTACTCCAATTATGTGTGTATATGTGTGTGCACATGTGTGAATAAATGAGGCATGAGCTGTGAGTCACAGAGAGTCAGCTTTTTCTGTCGACTGGAAAGTCAGACAGGCGGCTGGATAAAATAGGAACCAGAGGCTTAATGTGGTGAAAGATGGCTCACAAAACAAAAATACACAGTTTATTTTTCATAATTTACCTTTCTGACTCAAATCTGTTAGTGAATATTACATGGACCTCATTAGTTCTCTATAACTTGCAGGACTCACATTGTAAAGTCAAGTTGAGGTAAGCCAGTTCTTTTTGAGAGAAGCATAGACACTTAGAAAGGGTTGAACAGCAGTTTTTTTTTTGTTTTGTTTTGTTTTGTTTTTCTTAATTTATTCAGTCATGTCTGTAAAATCCTACACCCCTGACAAATGGCTTGTTTTTCAGAGGTCTGTTTCTCACAGTAAAAAGTGCTTGACAATGTGAAACAAATATGGCAAAAAGGATATGATATGACAATCTATGTAGCTGTTGCCTCTCTGCGGTTAACCTGCACTGTCATTACACCCACTGTTCACTTGTCATACTAGGTTAGCCAAGATTTAGTCCTTTCTTCACATATGTCATGAACAGGGGGGGGGCTCAGTCTTCCTGTGCGTAGGAAAGGAACTGGAAGGCAGTGTACTTGCAGTTAACTATATGAAAGAGGGAAATGTTGATTCATGCCCTTGCTAACCAAGGTTTGTGTCACAAGAACCCCTTTTAAGCCAAAGGCTTGGGTATTTTACTGTTGTTTTATTTTTCTGTTTGCTTTTCCAAAAAATTGCAGAAAAAAATGTATGTACCATATTATACCTTAATAGTGCTCCATTTCTCACACTTTTTACCTCTTCTCTCATGCCTAGTGTTTATGTGTTTTTGACTTCTCAGTCTCTTTTTTTCTACCTTCCACATCTCTCTTTTCAGGTCAGGTGTCTGGGAACCACAACACCACCTTCATATCCAGCGGTCAGGTGATGAACTTCAGCGGTGATGTAATTGTTGTCTATGTCAGCCAGACATCTGTTGGCAGTGATAGGGCAGGACAGGAAGATGCTTTTGGAAGGCCTGTGCAGGAAGAAGCCAATGAGACGACTCCATTTTTCCAGAGCAGCCTGAGGCCACAAGGGGATTCCATTCCCCGCATCATACTGCAAGACGAGACACTACCAGTTCAAGAAGTGATGGAGGAGCAGCCACTAAGAAAGTGAAACGTGATCAATCGCTGTGTTTTTGTTTTTGTTTTTTTTTTTCTCTGTCCAGTGAACATCTCAATAACTATCAGATTGACATTGGGAAAACGATCTGATCTCTGATCATTTCTGTTGGTCTGCGCTCCCAATGAAATGAAAACAAAAAGAAAATTAACAAATAGCATGTCCCGTACTATACCAGATTTTCATGTAATAGCTAGGAAAGGAAGCTGATCAATCAGTTGACTGAGGAAGCAACTCTAGCAATTAAAGATATCGGCCTATAATCATGTAATTGTTTAAAAATCTAATCTACACTAACTTTTCCTAACTCACACATTAGTCAAAGAACGTTCCCACAAGCATCTGTATCATGCCGTTTTTCAATTTCACGAGAGGTACTGCAGCTTTTTCAAATGGAAAATCCCTTCATTCTAGACTGATGGGGAATTTTGTTGGGAATTGGATGTGGAACTAGAGTTCAGACTGGAAGAACGTCATGTTTTGATGGTTGTATGGAAATTGCAGCTGGGTCTTTATACAAAAAAGTTGCTACATCTCCTGTTTCCCACATTCTATCATTAAAAATAGCCCAGCTTAAAGTCTGTAGACTCCTAGTCTTTAACCATTCAAAACTTGACTTTTTGATGATTTCAGCACTTTTCTTGCATAACAAAATATCCACCATGTGGAAATAATTCTTTTTCTCTCACAAAATCATGCCATAAAAGAAAATATTTTTATGTAAGAAAATAAGTTTGATAAGTTTGTAAAATAAAAAAAATAGTGATGAATTTTATGCATATCACTGAGTGACTTTTTCAAAAAACTATTTTTCTGGTTTGCAGGATCTAACGAAAGCTATTTTACAGTACAGACACATCAAGTTTTGGTACAATTCTTGTTTATCCTGTATGTACCATTTTTATTCTTTTTATTTTATTCTTCATTCTTGTTACTCCCTTCTTATTGCATCACAGGTGCAGTTTGTGTCTAAGAAAAAAATGCTATGCATTTGATAAGCTATTTTATTACCGGTTTGTTTTGTTGTTGTTTTAATGTGCAAGCCATAATGAAGAAAAGTAAATATGTCAATCTGTTTATAAAGTTTTTGTAATTTTGTTTTAATTTTTCAAAGTAGATTGTTGATGTAATGTTTTAGCAGATTCATACGTGATCAATGTCTGTAAATATTTCAAAAGCAAAAAGCATCATGTATTTGTAAAAAAAAGAATGAAAGTTCCCTTTGTGTTTCTTGTCATTTGATTTGTGGTGTGGATGCGTTAAGTCGATTGCAAATTCTAGGAAAGGGACCATTCAATAAAAAGCTCATCATATATATGCAGCCTTGTAATAATTATGTACATATCAATCACATTTATTGCAACGGATGACTGAAAGAATATTTTGATTGAAATTAAATATGTTTTGCATCTAATCCTCCCAGGGATGGCTGCCATCCCGGCCTCTGTGGTTACTCTCTGTCATCTTTCCTATTCTTGGATCAACAAATTACAATGAAAGAGTCATTTATCTCCGCAAGAAGATCTATAATCTTTGTGAGGCAATGCTAATTACACATGTGGCAAGGCCTCTCTGTCTTTGTCCCTGTGTTGACAGACAGACAGGCAGCCTTTCATCAGGCCTGGGGATGGTGAGCAGCTGTGAGGAGAAACTAATTTAGCAGTCAGACCAGCTAGCGTCATAGAAAGACCACATGAGAGGAGTTGGCAGCACACAAATTTGACCTTATTTGGGTCAGCAGGAGTCTGTTTATATATGTGTGCATGTGTGTCTGTGTGTATATGTGCATTTTGTCTCAGCTTATTTTATGTTTGTTTGTGAAAACAGGAAGTTATGACTAGCTTTCACATGGTTTAAATAAGATCTGGCTGGCCAACATAAAACCTGACTGTAGGTTTAAATGATTTTAGCTTTTTGTCAGCTTTGGTGTATATGAAAACAGCCTCTCATTTGACTAAAGATCTGTCAGAAGTTCTAAGACACTGCCTGTTTCTACAGTCCACCCCCTAGTGGTAAATTCATATAAGGACAACAAAAAAGGCAAAAAATCTCAAGTAAATATGATCATTTAGATTTTCATGCTGCAAGGCAAGGCAAAGCTCTGTTTTTCACATTTTTTATAATCAGACCCTAAATTCCCTGGATGTAAACTGTGGTCTCATTAAAACCGACTAATAAAAAACACTTGACTCATTAATGCCAGAAACCAAATTTTCAATGATAGTAAAATATGAGGTCTGTAAATAGGGTTGGTCCAGGTTGAACTTTCATACTCAAGCCCTCTGAGGTATCGAATTAAGGGACATTATTTTTCAAACCAGTAATTATAATAACAGTCTCTCTTAGTGGTAGGTGATAAGTTAGAGCTTCTTGTGGAAAGCACCAGGAAATCCACAGTGGTGAACTGCTGAAATTACAGTTGCCTTACCTGTGGCTCTAGGTTTTGAATTTCAGCTGCAGACTCTGCTACACAGATGCCCACTACAGCTAATATTAGTTACTTTTCAGTAATCGTGATTTTTTTTATTTATTAAGTGCTGTTTCTAGTCACTTCGGAGATAATGATTTTGCTTGCGAGACAAATGTTGAGATTTGAATATGAGGAATTGCTTCAGATGTAACAATCAAAAGGTGGGTGAATTAACTTGACTTGTGAACCAGCAGATACAACTTAAAAAGATACAGGTTAATTCATCCATAATTTAGCACTGAAAGGGATTTAGATGGTATTTTTAAAAATCATGCTGTGATGACCCCTATATTGTTATCTAGGACTTTATCTGCTGGGCATGTCTGTACAACCTGTCTCTCTCAGATGACTTGATTAGCACTCAGTGCTCAGCTGTTAAAAGCAAAAAGCAAAGCTGCTTCTCCCTACGTGCACTCATCCTGGTTTGGTTTGGTTTGGTTTAGTTTGGTTTGGTTGCTTAGTTGCCTTCATGCACTTTCCAACACACAAACACACTCGCACACTCTCATACATCCATCATTTAATGCTTGTACATATTACTGATATTACCTCATTTTACAATTATTTTGTTATCTTTTAATTAGGTTCCATTTGGTTTGATTTGACTTTGATAAGTCAAATAATATATAACAATTTGCTGTAATACTTCTATAACTAAAAGTTTTTTTATTTCTGAACTTATTTTTCTTCTGGATCATTTTACCGTTATGCTGTTTCTGTATTTATTCAAGTAAAAGTTTGGAATATATCCTTTGCCACTGACAGATACCATGAATACTTATATAATATGATAATTTATGGGAAGAATACAGAAGAGACAAAAGAAAACATAAATGGCATTGCAAAAAAAAAAATCATATACACCAAAAGTGCCCCGTTACTTTGCCTTATTAAAACCCTGCAGCACATGTCATATGATTGCTCACTCGCCACCATGTTTAGATTTTTCCCCAATTGATTAGTACACTTTCAACAAAAGCGGATTTGTATCTAATTATGACTTCCAAATGCATGCTAAACCATTTTAAGTGTAAATAAGACTGATTCTTTCTCTCTTGCTCCCTCTCTCTCATTTTTATTCCTTCCCTTCATTTCTCTGGTCCTGAGACAACATCGGTGAAATAAGGAGTCACCCAAAAGAGGGATATTTTTTATCACCAACAACAAAAATGCAAGCAATCAGGTAAGAAACTTCTTATGTAGGATTTCATCACCAGAAAAAAAAGATTAGATAAAAATAGAATTGTCAAATTTTTATAATAGTAATGTAATGTTATTTCAGTATCAAATACCAGATTTAAGCCAATTAGAATTCAAAATTTATATACTCACCTATAAGGTGGGTGGATACAGTTGCTTCAGGTTAGTTTAGATAGACACTAAAATGTCAAGTGAAGTTGCCAAGTCTGCTCAAAGCCTGTGAACGTCATTTTATATGATGTAGTTTCCAGAAATAACTGTTTTGCTTTAGATGGTAAACTTCACACACCTTGTAATTTAGCTGTTGTACTGTTAAACAAATGTAATACATAAACAATATTTTTATTCACTTAACTTTTCTCATATAGTTCTATTTCATTCTGTTGGCTGTAAAAAAAGGATTTCACGTTCATGTTTTGTGTCAAGATCCCCATTTTATGATCATGCCTCCTTCCTCAGGTCTCTGTTTGTCCCCGAGTGGTTCTCAGACATGTGTCTAGAGGGAAAGACAGCAATCATCACAGGGGCTAACACTGGAATTGGAAAAGAAACCGCTAAAGACCTGGCTGGCAGAGGCAAGCAAATGGAGCTGCATATTTAAAGACAAAACAATGCGCACCATGATGATTTATAGGCTCTCTGTATTAATCACTTATTCTTTTTTTTCCAGTGTGACTCACAAAACCTGTTTGCAAAACATTTAAGCCTTACAAGCTCATGCTGGATAAAAAAATATAAAGAGGGGCTCAAGTATTAAAAGGTTGTGAATGCTCATAAGCACAGGGACCAATACTGGTTTAATTAAAAGACAGCTAAAAATATGAGACCAGAAAGTACTGCCATACACATTGTGAAGAAAGTAAGGTCAACATCAATTCAATTCAATTCAATTCAATTCAATTCAATTCAATTCAATTCAATTCAATTCAACTTTATTTATATAGTGCCATATCATAACAGACATTATCTCAGGACACTTTTCATATAGAGCAGGTCTAGACCAGACTATTTATAGTTATTATTCACAGAGACCCAACATTTCCCCCATGAACAAGCACTTGGCAACAGTGGCAACAAAAAAACTCCCTTTTAACAGGTAGAAACATTGAACAGATCCTGGCTTATGGTGGGCGGCCGTCTGCCTCAACCGGCTGGGTTGAGATTGAGAAAGAGAGAGGGAGAGAGAGAGGGAACAAGAGATGGGGCAGGGGCAGGAGGGAGGAGAGAGAGCATAGCATAATAATGGGATTAATGGCTATATATACTATAGTTATACTAACAGGGCTAATAATATTACTAATAGGACTAAATGAAATGGTAGCAGTAGCAATCATAATAATTAAAGCAGTGGGAGTTGATCAGGCTCTTGGGGCCGTAGGCAGTCTGCAACCATGGATCCAGAGCATCAGAAAAAAACCTGCAGAAAGTGACAGGAGGAGAGAGGAGAGAGACAAGAAAGCACAAAACTGCGGGAGAGAGGATGGACAGTCAGTAACGAGCATTCTTGAGGTGTTAAAGTGCACGGGTAGAGAGGAGGAGGCGGTGGAAAGGGGAGCTCTGTGCATCATGGGAAGTCCCCCAGCGGTCTAGGCCTATAGCAGCATAGTGAGGGGATGGCTAAAGCTAATGCTGAGCCAGTTCCAACCATAAACTATATCATAAAGGAAGGATTTGAGCCTACTCTTAAACATGGAGAGGGAGATATGAGCTCTTTTTCTGGTTCCTGTCAATACTCTTGCTACAGTATTCTGAATCAGCTGGAGAGTATTTGATGTTTTATTGAGACAGTCTGATAATAAGGAGTTGCAGTAATCTGGCCTAGAAGTAAAAAAAAGATGTACTAGTTTTTCTGCATCATTTTGAGAAAGGATGTGTGTGTTTTGTAATACAACGTAGGTAGAAAAAAGACAGTCCTTGAAGTTTGTTTCATGTGGGAGTTAAAAGACATATCCTGATTGAAAACAGCTCCAAGATTCTTAACAGTGGTGCTAGAGGCCAGAGCAATGCCCTTTAGAGTTAGTATGTCAGATAATGTTAGATAATGTGTTTCCGAGGTGTTGCAGGCCAAGCACAATAACTTCAGTTTTATCTGAGTTTAATAGTAGGAAGAGTTTAATAGTAGGAAGTTCCTGGTCATCCTGATCCCAATGACATACTTGAAGTTTAGCTAACCAACTGGTTTTGTCAGGTTTCATTGACAGGTACAATAGGGTGTCATTGGCATAACAATGGAAGTTCATGGAGTGTTTCCTTATCTTATTGCCTAAGGGAAGCATATATATGGTGAATAGAATTGGTGCAAGCACAGAACCTTGTGGAACTCCGTGACTAACTTTTAAGTAGATGGAGGATTCATCGTTAACGTACATGAATTGAAATCAATCTGATAAATAGGACTTAAACCAGCTAAGAGCAAGTCCTTTGATATCAATGAAATGCTCCAGTCTCTGTAATAGGATTTGATGGTCAATAGTGTCAAATGCAGCACTAGGAGATACAGAGCACTGAGGGGTCTAATAGAATACATCACCTTACATTGATCAGATTTCAACGTGCATGTATACGTGCACTCACCATTAAGAGGTATTAATCTCCGTAGGTGCGCGGGTGATATTGGCGTGCAGGGACCTGGCAAAAGGAGAGCAAGCTGCCCGTGACATTATGAGGGAGGTGCAGGGAGCCAAGGTAGTCGCCAGGCATCTGGACCTGGCTGACACCAAATCGATCTGCCAATTTTCTGAGAATGTCTACAACAGTGGGTGGCACACATACACACACACACACCCACTCAAATCAACACACAGGTAAACTCCGTAACATGTTAAGGACTATAATGCAGTTAACAAATATTGTTTTTCAGGTGAAAGGGCTCTTCACTACCTGATCAACAATGCAGGCGTGGCTATTTGCCCTTATGCTATTACTGCTGATGGATATGAGATGCAGTTTGGAGTCAATCACTTGGGTAGGAGATAGTTTGAGGGTTTTGCCCCTGCTTTACGTTGGAGGCAGGGGTATCACAAGGAACTTGTTAAAAATCATTTTACTGAAATTTTCATATGCCCCTATCAGTGTCCCTCACTACTTTTCACTATAGAAATGAAGCTTTATCATGCATCAACAGAACGAGTGTGCATTGCTTTTAAAGATGCTTTTAAACCTATTTCCTCCCAATTTTTATTTTGCTCCCGTTTTATCTTTCCAACACCTCGTCTTTCTCTCTACTTCATTCCACTTCCTCCTTCCTCAGGTCATTTCCTTCTGACCTTTCTGCTGCTGGACTTGCTGAAGCACTCAGCCCCATCCCGGGTTATCAACGTGTCATCGGGAGCGCACGCCTTGGGCAAGATCCAGTTTGATGACCTGAGTGGTGAGAAAGACTATCACCCTGTCAGGGCCTACGCACAGAGCAAGCTCGCCAACGTCCTTTTTACCAGAGAGCTGGCCAAGAGGACCGAGGGTAAGGAATGTGTTTGTGAAAGAAAGAACAGGAATATATGCGATGTATTTTTTCTTTATGTGTCCTTCTTTGCCTCTGGCTCTTTCCCTGTGCATAAATTTTTTTTTCTACATCTCTTGCCAGTGTGAGAGTCTCATGCTTTAACCACAAATGCTCTGGGGAAAAAAAATAAAGCATGGAGAATCATGTTTGTAGAAAAGAGTCTTCTAATAGAATGAATAATCCCTCAACCCATCACACTTTGTTAGTCTCATTATGAATCTAAAAAATTATAGACCCCCCCCCTCCCAATTTAAGTACAGAATTTAAGATATCTTCAGGAATAAATGCAAATTGACCAATTTGGTATAAACAGAATATAAAATGTGAAAAGTTATTGAACCACAACAAAAAATGCTTTGATATTGTGAAATAAATATTACAGACTTATAATGTACAAACACTTGACACAGTAATTGGCACCTTTTTGATTAAATTAGTTGCTTGAATACAATTCAAAAAAGAAAAAAAACAACTAAGACTCACTTGTGCATATTTAAAGTATTCACATGACCTGAATTCGTTCTTTTTTTTTGACCTGTTGGTTTTACTCCATAGAACGGGGCTGAGCGTTTAAAAGTTTTTATTTCCCCAATGGCGAGGAGAAGAGAGTTTTCTGAGGACATAATTTTTGCTATAATAAAAAAAAATATATATGCCTCTGGTACTAAAACCCTGAATGTATCGAAGGAATGAAATCAGAAGATTACACGGCCATTTTAGAGGGAAATGTGTTACCCAGTGTCAGGAAATTAGGTTTGAGATGAAGGTCTTGTGTCTTTTAGCCTGAAGCAACCATCCAGCAACACAAAAGGATGGTTGAAAAGCAAACGCTGTACTGTTTTAAACTCTACCAGCAGTGAGTCCGGTTCAATTGGAAACTTTTGGAGGGAGCGGAAATTTCTTGTTGCAAAACAGACTCCTGCAAACTTAAGAATTTGAATGGATTGCAGAGGCGGAGAGTCAGAACTACCAGCAAACAGAAACCTCTATTAGTGAAAAAAAAAAAAAAATTCAGTGGGATAGAAAGGTGTGTTTTGAGAGGCTGGCATCCGCATCGACCCATTTTAAGGAAAGCTGTGTTTCTAACCCCCCCCCCCCCCCTTTCCTTCCAATCCTAAAAATTCCCCCTTCTCCTTCCAGTCCTAGGTGTGACAGTTTACTCTGTAGACCCTGGAGTGGTGAACACTGAGATAACTAGGCATATAAGGCGCCCTCTCGTGGATATATTCAAGACCTTCAGTATGCTGGTCAAGACCCCAGCAGAGGGAGCCTACACCACTATCTACTGCGCCGTCACTCCTGAGAACCAGTTGGTCACTGGAGGATACTACAAGTCAGTTTGAAATGCTATTGCAGTAAATGCCCAGACAAATTCAAATTAGTCAAACCAAACCACTTATCAGGCAGCATCTTGTGACATTCATTGTCAAGTTAAATCTGTGTAGACATCATTCATCATTATTTCCTTAATTCCATACCCATCACAAGAGAGGAGGGTTAAATAAAATAAACAGACAATTAAAGTTTGAAGAAAATTAAACAGTTGCATATGCAAAGGATGTAGTAACTATATTTTTCTTGTCCCTCTGGGTTTCTTTCCCCTCCTCCCCTTTCCCTTCCTTTCTCTTACAGGGACTGTGCCAGTGCTAAGAGCTGCAGGGCAGGCCAGGATGATAGCACTGCCTTAAAGTTGTGGGCTGTGAGCTGCCACCTACTAGGCATCCGCTGGAGATAAAAAAGAATCGCAGCATGCTCTATTACATCAATATTCATGAAGTGATACAGTGATAACGTTAACACAGCATATATGGTGACACTAAGATTACTGAATGCTGAAAATGTGATGTGATGGGCAAAGCTGTGTAAGTAGGCGAGCCTGAAACCAAAAACCTACTCAGTTTGACTTGTGAAACTCATTCAAGATCGACTGGAGATGATAATGATCATAGCTGTTGCTAATAAAAACTTTCACTGATATTCCAAACTGCTGACTTGTTTTGAGTGGTCTGTTTTTAAAGTGGGCGACAATGACAACACACAACAAGCATTTAATACACAGAGCTCCTGCTCTGAAGGGGTTATTTAGGTAAAATAATATATTTTTTCCACCTTTTTTCAGTGCACAGCTAATCTTGGAGTTCTCATAACTGGAATTAGGCCCAATTCGACTTGGGGGTGCCTCAAGTGGCCAGGATGCAATGTTGCTGTATTATCACGATAAAAGCATGGTGATTTTATTGCAGCGTGATTAATTATCACCACTGTTGCCAGTAAGAAACCTCCTCTTCCAGAAGGCAATAATAGCTGGGACTTTAACTACCTCTCTATTTATATATTTTCACTTTGTCTTTGACGCCCTATGGTATAAGATTCTGCAGCGGTGAAGGAATAAACTCTTTATAAGTTTAGTAGCTCCGACAGCAGGTGGCGGAAGGACAAAGTCCCGTTTCCCAGCCTGGAACTTGTGAATCAATTATTCTTCAACCAGCTTCTGATTGCTCCAGAGGTGATAAGTGGGATGATAAACGCGGCGGGGTGGGGAGAGATAGCAAGCGCGAAATCCAGGGATGAACTGTTGTGAAGACTGAAGGACGCGTTTTGTTCCTTTCTTGCTGAAGTCCTGAGGTGGATTAATTTTTTTTTTTCTTTAGGAAGAATGTACTGCAGGTAGGAAAAAAAATATATACACCAGCAGTAAAAACTGCAAAGGTTAGTGGGTGGCTCTATTAATAACAGCAATGTGAGAAATATAACGGGGATTACGCTGCACCGTGCCAACAGTTTTGGCAGTTGATCATAACTGCGTAAAAATGAGCAATTTGCGTCAAATCAGGTCGTTTGTCTTTGCCTTTACAATATTCGGTATATAGAATAATTTAAAAATAGTATAATTAACCACTCTTTTCTTATTTTGTTTCATGTGAATCTGTTGCAACGTGTTTGAAATGAAGAGTCGCTTGCATTCTTCAAGGGGAAGAAATACTGGTATTTTCACATAATAATCACAGTCAGGGAAGATAAATACAAAAATGTGTCCTCAAATGTCAGGAATATATCTATTTTTCGCTCAAGAACGTTCATGTTCATTTATTCATGCAATTGTTTCATGGATCATGTTTAGCATGTTTTATTTTTCTGTAAGTATAATTCCAAATTTCTTAATTTTTGGGGAAAATTTCACAAAGGATCACGTTTCTGAATGAATGTGTTTCAATAAATTAAATAGAGTACAGACAGCACTAGCAGTGGGGATGGAAAAGAGACTCTCACACTAGCAAAAATATGCAAAGTAATATTTATGATGAAGGGATTTTTTTTTATCAACATATGTTTTCTTGGACTCATGTCTTTTTTCCTTAATTGAATCTTTAATGTTTGTTGTTGTGTTTGTTGTTCAGTAGTGTTTACTGTAACCACTGGTCATCTGAGGAGAGGCTAGATGGAAAAACAGTCATCATCACCGGAGCCAACACTGGTATTGGAAAGGAGACGGCCAGGGATCTGGCAAGAAGAGGTAGTGCATGGGCTTGTGTGTCCAGTCGTGTCTCTGTCTCTGCCTGACTCAGTCTTTTGGCTCAGTTGCATTGATATGTACCTGCCTCTTTGTTTTTTTTCTGTTTTTTTTCTTCCATTAAAAAACAGAAAAACAAAGTCTGATTTACACATTCCACACTTTCAGTGGAATTAAGAACTTCTAATGCCTTGGTGGGTTAAAGCTATAAAGCGTGATCTTTAACTGTGACTGCTGTCCCCAGACCTCCCATTATAGAATTATGTTTAATCCTACTCACTTGTTTACTTATTCAGTATGATTATAAATCTTTTACATTGACAATATCAGGCTGTATCAAGCAATTTTATAACCATGGCATACATATTACAAGACCAAAGGCAGACAGGAAAGAAATTTCAGGCTCTGTTAAGTGAAAAGGGAATTTTGCTTGACACTTCACTTCGCGAATTCATGAGAAAGACAAATGGCAGTGATGGAAGACAGACGAGGCTTCAAGAGGACAGAGGGAGCTTTGTTAGGGTCTGCTCTCCCCTCCCAAGCCAGTCTAGGCAACAAAGAGACAGTGCACACATGCACACACACACACACACACACACACACACGCACACACACACACACACACACAGACTCATTCCACTATTCCCGTGGGGACACTCATTGACATAGGCCCGTACCCTAAATTTAACCACAACTAAATGCCTAACTCCAACCCTAATCTGAATCCTAAAACCTAATTCTTAACCTGCAAATACACTTACCCCAGGGGAAACCTCAAGTCCCCACCAGGATATAGGAACAAGTGCACACAAACACATGCAGTCTGACACATACACATACAGATTGAATAATATGTAAGTTGGTTACAATTCATTGGTTGGTTACAGTTCAATGAACAAACATTCATTAGTCTGCACTTGAAAGGCTCAGCAACCTCCTCTTTTTGGAAAATGACCACTTGGCACATGTTCAAAGATTTGATATTATTTTATAAATGGAAGGACACATAATTTTGAATAACATCATTTTAAACCTTTTCGTACAACAACATTTTATTTTCGTCAAAATATATTTAAACAATGATGTAGAAGTTAAAAGTGAAAAAAATCCCAAACCCAAAAAACAAGATAGAGGAGAGGATATATAAAATAACTTCTTCTATCAGCAGAATGCTCTGCCAAATCTGCATCACCTTTCAGTAAACGGCATAATGTAATAGTATGATGACTTGACTCAGTATTACCCTTTTTTCCCATTGTTTTGTCTAATTGAGTGAACTACCAGGGAAATGTGAAAACAAATGGGTTTTCCCACATGGGAGCAGCAGAGGAGAAAGACATACACTGTGACGGGATACAGATACCCCACTAAAAGTGATTAATGGATCTCCTCTTCCATAATTGATGAAAACAACAGCTATTTTATGTGTGTGTGTGTGTGTGTGTGTGTGTGTTGGTTGTTTGTGTGGGAGGAGGCATGCATGTTTGTGTGTGTGCCTGTTGATGAAGTAGAGCGTACTTGTATCTGTCCTCAAAGCCCCTTTCTAGACTCATTAAGGAGCATCGTAATTTGCATCAGAAGCGAGTGAGAATGACACAGATGAGAGTGTTTTGTGCACATGTGAGAAAAGAATTTGTCTAAATGAGATGCTGAATGAGAATTTTGAAAACATACACGGATGATCAAAAGTACACTGAACTGAAATCTATTGTACTTTTGATGTGAGGAACTTTGGAGGATTTAAACGCCCTGTATATAGAATATAATCTTAATATATCACTGTCAAGTTCATAGTATAATGTAATGGCTATAAAATGGCTACATATTCTCTTAGTCCTGTGACTTGTTATGAAGAAAAAAGGACTTGTACCACAAATTTTGGCCCCAAATCAAAAGAAGAGAATTGATGGGGATCATCAACATGTTAACCGAGCGATATTTGCATTATTTACCTGTTCATTTTAAGTCAGGGTTTTGAGGGGTCTGTATCCAGCATGCATCAGAGACAAGGAAATGGAACAGCTACCTAGCTTATGCACAGTTGGTTGAAGAAATATAGTTTCCACATCACCTGTACATGTTTTCAGATTGTGTGGGAAAGGTTTAATTGAATAGGAAGAACGTGCTAAAGCCAAATCTGAAAACCACAGTGTTCTTGTTGTGAGGTGACAGTGTTAACTCTTAACGGCTAGTAAAACCAAATTTAAAGCATTTACTGCAATTAAACAAGTTAAAGAAATTTTCGTGTACATGGAAATGATTATTTTACCAACCCATTACACTCATTTTGTAGGTGCACATATCGTCATGGCATGCAGAGACCTGGAGAGGGCAGAGGAGGCGCGGCTGGACATTTTGGAAGACACGGGAAATGAGAACGTTGTCATAAGGAAACTGGATCTGTCTGACACCAAGTCCATCAGAGCATTTGCTGAACTCATCATCAAAGGTAGGTAACTAGCCATTAATATCTTAACTTATTGTATTACTTTCTTTAATGAACATTATTTAGTTTGCTTAACTGTACTGCAGTGGCTCAGAGTGGATTGTCCATTAATTGCAGGGTTTTTGGTTCAAATACTCCTCCATTTGTATGTGAGCAAGACACTGAGCTCAAAATTTCTCCAAATTTTTAGGCCAGTGCCTTGCATGGTCACTTTGCCCCAGCTAATGTGTGTGTGCATGAATTAATGGGAGGCAAGTTGTAAAAGCTCTATATGATTACAGTCTATTTACCAAATATTAAGTTAATTTAAGCTATTTATTTAGCATATAATACTACTGGGAAATTGTTACCAACTAACTACCTATCTGAATAACTAATGTTCTTTTCAGAGGAGAAAAAAGTTAATATCCTGATAAACAATGCAGGCATCATGATGTGTCCCTACTCCAAGACTGTGGATGGGTTTGAACAGCAGTTAGGAGTCAATCATTTGGGTAAGTCACAGTGGAAGTTGTAGTCTCTATCTGAATGTCATGTTCATGCAAATTTTATTAAGATAATATGGTTACATAGTGGTTGGCGTGATTTTCCTACTGATTTTACTAAGGAAGTAAAAATATTTTTACCCACATTAGATCATATTAAGAAGCTGTTCAACATATCATCCCGGAAAACGAAACAGAGTTACTGTTTTCTTCAAGCTATCATTTTTTTTCCCTTTAATGGACCATGTCTTCCCTCCAAATGATAGTTTTCTTAGTGGTGCTTTTGTCCTAGACTAAGTGTGATAAGAACATGCTCTGTTCAAACATGGTCACCTACAAACATTTCTGCACACACAACTGTGAGTGCTTACATGCATGCGCGCCTACCTGCATGCACACAAACACAAAGTTTGTCAGGTTTGTCAGTGCATGACAGGAATTATTTTACTTTTAGTTCATTTCAGGGCCAGTACTATGGAAACAAAATTCCCCTCAATATTTCCAATAAAGAATATTGCCAATGTGTGTACAGTGCATTTTATAGGAGCTCTCTGATTGGCATAACAAAACCACAACACTAGCTGAAAGGTCTGCACTGCTAGTAGTGATATTTTACTACAAAAGAAGGAAAACACCAGTAAATCTAGATGTCATCTTGTTTGTCTTACCTCTACAGCAGCTCCAACTTTCATAAGGCTTTCTTAATGTCGTTCTCGATGAAAAATTAGATTATGTTGGGTGTTTTATCGAGAATTGTGTCCAAATTGTTGTGTTGTTGGCTGACAAAATGACACATTTGTGCATATCTTCCCTCAAATTTGAGTGGAAAAAGTGCCAGCAGAGTATGGGTTCTATAGGCAAAGTATCAGCTACTACAAAACAAGTGGGCCCTCCTTCTCAAGTCTTGCTTGCACTCCAAAATTATCCCAGGTCGGTTTTTCAGACCTTCTGATGTGTATAAGTTGATCACAGAGTTCTGTGACATTTGTTTGGGTAGCATGAAACAGAGCCTGAATGTGTGTGTCTCATGACTTTCCTTAGGTCACTTCCTGTTGACTTATCTGTTGCTGGACCTTATCAAAAACTCGGCTCCAGCACGTATTGTTGTTGTGGCATCAGTGGCCCACACCTGGACTGGACTTCAACTTGATGACATCAACAGTGAGAAGAGCTATGATACTATGAAGGCCTATGGACAGAGCAAGCTGGCTAATGTCTTGTTTGCATGCTCGTTGGCCAAACGTTTACAAGGTGAGATGAGATGGAGAATTAACGCATGAGCAAGTACATGTCATGGAGCATGGAATACATAAAAAAGGATAAATAACTTAATTAATTTTTTTTTAATTGATTAATATTAGCATGTATATATGCAAAAAAGTCCTGCTGAGAGACTTAGGAAAGTCTTGATGTTTGGGTTTTGGAGGCTTGATGGCAGAATTCTTATGGGAGATTATTTTTATAAAAGGTGGAGAGAGTAAAAACCTGTGCAATTCTTGCAACTAATGGTGAATCAGAAAAACAGCATTGAATTCCGTTTTACACAAGAACGGACAATATAGATAAGTCCAAACTCTCCATTACTTGCACACTGGATAGCTTGTGTAAGTGTTTGTCTGCATTTAATTGTCTTTTTATTATGAGGAAGTAGGCTGTTACATATGAATCAGCTATTTACTGGTGATGGGCAATTCTTTTGTAAGTCCAGGATTTCAATTCAGAAACAAACAGATAATTTTACATTAGAGACATAGAATAAAATGAAAATAAAATGCAAACACCATGGCTAATATGGATATTTTATTTTGATTCACATACAATTGCACCCACTCAGTCACTGATGCTGTAACTGTAATGACTGAAGCAGTATGTTTTTCACAGAAATAAGTGTAAATTGTATGCCAAATCACAACAGAATATACACATGTAAAAGAAGGCTCATACTTGTTTGAATTTGTTATATTCAGTATGGATGTAGGTGACTGTGTAGATGCCTATGCATATGTTTCAGGTACAGGGGTGAGCGTGTTCTCTCTGCATCCGGGGGTGGTGCAGTCTGACCTGTGGAGGCACCAGCACCAGTGTATCCAGGCGGCAGTGAAGATTTTTAGGATTTTCACCAAGACAGCAGTGGAGGGAGCCCAGACCACCATCTACTGTGCCGTGGAGCCAGGCCTAGAGAGCCAGAGTGGAGGGTACTTCAGGTACACACAGTATTTCAGCCAACTTACAATTGGTTCTGCATGAGCTTTCAGAGTGTTGGCTTCACGCTGCTCACTTTTTCTACGTGCTGACTAACAAAAGGGTATGCTATATGTAGCTGATGGTTAACAATTTTTATCATTGTATAACACTAAGTCAAATGCAATGCTAATGGCCATTCTCTTTCCCCATGTGTGTTCAGCGACTGTGCCCCTGCAAGGTGCTCAAGGGCTGCCTCAGATGATGACTTGGCCAAGACACTGTGGGAAGTCAGCTGCAACATGCTTGGCATCACATGGCAGTGAATAGCAGAAAATTAACTGTGCAGTGAAGGACATTGTATGCTATGAATAAGTATCTTTTAAAGAGCACTGTTAAGCACTTTTGTAGAGACATGGATGTTTCTGTTACTATTGTGAATAAGGTGCATCTTATGACTTAATTACTGATTCAAGTATAATAGAGTCCAAAAATCACTGATTCACATCCAAGATCTCTTTTTTTATATAAATGTTCTAAAGAATCCTATGTTTCAGTAAAATTTCATTGATCAAACAAGATTGCTGACATTTTACCCATATATCAAACTGTTTGTAAGGATTCACTGACAGTAAAATTGATTTCAGTATTTTTTGTAGTATTTGAAAAATGTTGAAGAAATAGTTTTGAACAGTCTTTTTATCGTGCTTTTACTAACTGGTGTGGGTATTCATAGTTTAGTTTTTTTGTATATGTAGTGTAGATGCTGTTCTTTCTTGTAAAGATTTAAGCTTAACTTAAGACGTTAACCAGCATTATCTTGCTTTTGATGGCCCACGGAGAAAGTCTTTCTTACAAACTTGTGCCATAGGGTTAGGTTTTAGCACTGATGAATATAGTTTGGTTCCAAACCACCTCCAATCTTTTTTCAAAGTAACATTTGAATAAAATACTGAACATCTATTTTTGACGATTAAAACACTTGTAGATCATAATGTGAAGTGGTTCCTGTTTTGCTTTTTTACCACTTAAAGTATCAGAAACCTTTGTTTACTTGGGTTAAGTGAGTGACATATTGTCGGCCTTTTCTCTCTCCTGTCTTTCTTGCGTTTTTAGAAGCCAATTTTTTCTCTTGGAAGCTGAGACATATAGTGTTCCTGGGTAATGTTGACATGTCCTGCTGCATTTTCATATGCAGTAACATGTGACAGTGGTATGACCTTTGCCTTTGAGAGTTAAAAGAGATTAGTATAGTTTAGTGTAATAACAATGAGGGTCTTAAAGTTTTAGCCAGAGCCACCCAAACAAATGACTGAATTTGGATGTGATTTACTCTGTCGTCACTTGATTAAATTTAACAAATGTAGAAAGTAATGGTAATGTCCTGTTTAGTTTAGTTAGTCAGTGCCTGTTTGTTTTGATGCCCACCCCACTGATGAAAAAAAGTGTATAGAACGCTCTGGATTTCAGCACATGGACTCTTTTTTTTGCTAGACATGAATATTACTCTATGTGTGGCACCAGTCACACCACAGAATAAGTATAATGGAGACCAAAGATCAAGAAAATGCCAGATTTATACTTAGAATCTATCTTAGTCTGAATCACATGTGTATTTAAGACTAAAGGAATGTGGCATGAGCAAAAGGCGTGGCTACAGGGTCTTGTTCCCTCTCAGCAAAGTGTGTATGATTAAGATGAATAATAAAACTCACCTAATAACAATCTCCCATCAGTCAGCTGTCCTGTTGCCAGAAATGCAATGAGTTGATGACAGTTTTGAAGGTTCTTTATTGTTATAAACCGACAGCAAAATGTCCCCAATTGCTCCATCGAATAAATATCAAACTGAAATTATAATTTGATATCAAGACAGAGAGTTGATATGGTAAGAAATAAAACAAGCTTTTAATATTTGTAAAAAAAACCACCATAATATGTTGAAAAAGAAAAAAAAGCAAGTAAAATGTATTTACAGGCGATTTTATTCTTTCATGCCATTAGCATAATCCAGGTCTCAGTGCTCTCCTGTTTTAAAGAGTCGGAATCAGGCTGGATATCGCTGAGAAAACAAAGAGTAAACCCGGGTTAACCCGTGCTCGACCGCCCTCTGCTGTAATGAAACCTCCGAGCCTGTAGGTGGAGATGTGGGCGACAGTCCGAGCTCAACTAATTAAAAAAAGAAGAAGTAGCGACTCATACGCATGCGCGTTGAAAGTCTACGTCAGCGCTTCACCACAGCCCGAAAGCTACGTGTCCAACTCTGCTCCGTCTCCTCAGCACGACCTCGGACAAAGTAAGTAAAGTCTTATTCAGTTAAATATTATTGTATTTTCACAATAGTCAAACCCATTGACTGTTTGAGACCCTCGACTTGTATTATTTCTATCTTGTTCTTTTTTTTCTAGCTAACGCTACGTCCATACGATAGCTTTTTCTTACGATAGCTAGCAAGTAGGAGTTGACTGGTTAATTAAACTAACTTCAAATCCGTTTTTTTCGGCGATAAAGACCTATTAAATTATACTAGTTAACTGCTACTTTATGGAAAAGAATACGATCTACTGTGTTATCGACGATGGGGGTTAGGAAAAGCTCCGTTTGCCACAGTCAACTTCAGGACCGACACGTATCACAAGCTTTCGCGTTGATTTAGTCTTTTTTAAAAATGTTTTTTTTCTCTTCAGCTTTAAAACAACATGGATCAGGTGATGCAGTTCGTGGAGCCCAGTCGGCAGTTCGTCAAAGATTCCATAAGGCTCGTAAAAAGATGCACAAAACCCGACAGAAAAGGTACCGTTCATACTTTATTGGCCCCGGTCTTTGTTGTGCCAGAAGCATTGTTAAACCTAAAGATCAATCTCGTGTGTCGTGTTTGTAGCCTGAGCCGAAGTAAAATGGTTTTTGTCGTCTTTGGACGATTATTTCTGCCCCCTTCAGAATTCCAGAAGATTGCCATGGCTACAGCGATCGGCTTTGCCATCATGGGTTTCATTGGTTTCTTTGTCAAACTCATCCACATCCCCATCAACAACATCATCGTGTAAGTTGCAGAAACATATTTTTTACACTGTACATCATAAAAATGCTGTAATTTCTTTTCAGGTATTTTACAGTGAATCGTGGTACGTTTTTCAGTGGTTAAATAATCAAAGAGGAACAGTGAAACAGAGATAGAGGGATTTATCTTGACTTGATTTTGTTTGTATCCTTGCTCTGTCCAGTTAATTGCCACCAAAAGTTTTTATCCCAGTATGTCACAGATTACAGTGATGACTCTTCAGAGTTGTTGAGTGTGTTAATAACCCTGTTCTTTCCTGATCAACCTATTTTAACTATCCACACACCACAAATATGTCAGTTGAATTGGGTTCGCAGGAATTCACTGAGAGGTATCATGTCTGTTCCTCTGTGATATGGCAAGTTTATTCAATGTTCTACTCTGTGTAAAATTGTAATCTGAAGTATTTGTAGTTTAATAGTAGGTTTTTATTAAATTTTAAATACCACTTATTTGCTAGGGCAGCAAGAGGCTCCCATATCACGAAGATCCCCCTATTTGAATTCCTTAGATTTGTATAAATGACAACTAACCAACCAATATCCCCAAATCAACATTTATTGAGCTTTGAATTTTGTGTATTGTTAAAGCTCTAGCACAAATGTTTTACAGCCTAAACTACAATAAATCTTCGTTGTCGACTCAAAACATTAGATGGTATCAACAACTCGCTTATTGACTCATCCAAGGACCAGAAGTGGTTTTTTTTTCTCACATCACCACATTACTTAACAGGAATTAATACAATAATAAAGTAATCTATGCTTGCTTATTAGTTACAAACTTAAGTTTTAATTCAACAGAAAATATTTTTATTTCTATACACCATAGATTACATTCAAATACTATTTATTAAGTCTGTTATCATAATATGAATGATTATACACTCCCTTTGCTAATGGCACTGATGAGCACAATCATTGCATTTTTAGGAGTGGCTTCTTAGGTAGTGATTTAATGCATTAGATTTTTCATTCAAAAATTAATATTACATTAAATAATACGGATCGATTTTGATTTCTTCATACACTAACACTGCCTTTCTTGTTTTTCTTCTAGTGGTGGTTAAATCCTGGCTCAGAAAAAAGAAAACACAAACTTCAATACCTGGGGACAGGAGATGGGGCTGTAAAGTGTTATTGGGCTGATGTAATGGGTTCTGAAGGGATTGCATTTTTACATTATGTGCGAAAAAAAAACTTGTTCCGCTGTGTAAATAAAACAAATGGAAAACCGCAGATTGATTTGTCCATTTTACATAGCAGAGTGTGGTTTTTGCCTTTTTTGTGACTCTCAGAAGTACAATAATAAACCCATCAAAAGGCACAATTGCTTTTTATTCCATGATCCGTAGTACTTAACAGGTATTGCTAATAACTACAAGATGATAATGGAACAGGGGGATGTCAAAGGTGCACATTGTGTTCCTATAATGTACAGTAGTTACGGTAAATGCAGACTTCAAAGGGAGATGTAACACAAGATTGGCGATGCTTCTTCTCTTTAATTCTCTAATTTCTTGTCATCTCACTCTTAAGCTAAAAGGTCCCTGATATCAAAATGTTCTTTATTGAAAGGAACCAGATGTTGGTATGGAATAAGGCTTGGAATTTCTGTATGGTTAATTTTGACTTTAATCTTGTAAGTGAAGAAACTCAAGTCATGTTACAAAAATACAGTAAAAACTGACAAGCATCCTTGCCAAGGATGGGGCACTGTGATATAAAAACTAAAAATAATAATCAGGACTTTTTAGTTTTCAATTTTGTTGTGTTTAAGGCTGAACAAATCACATTATATAACTCACATAAAAAAAAAATCAAACCAAAAACACAAGTGAGACACTTGATCAGATGTAAGAGTGCTTTCAGCTTTTTCCTTTACTAAATGTGATACAAAAGGTACAAAACTGATTAATTTGTCATGGCTCAGCAGTAGGAAGGAAGTTACATTCTGTGTTTGATATTCTGATTAGTAACACAGAAGAATCTTCTGCGTTATTCCTTAGTCTTACAAATGCCCATGCTCCAAATTAATGGTTGGTCCGTGGTCACAGTCACAGGCTTCTTGGGATTTCCTGGGGCAACAGGCTCATAGGTGTTGGAGGTGCTCACCAGCTTCCCAAACTGTAGGACCTGGTTATCTGGACAGAGAAGATGGATATAATGTAGTTAAATTGTATACTTTGTTGTTTTGCCATTTATAATGCAGCCGTGTGTAATCCTTAGTAGAGAGGATGTGGTCTCGAGCGGTTTGTGTTCCTGTGTATCCAAGGTAAGGTGGTCCACATGACTTTGCTTGTGTCTTAACACAAAACTTGGATCCAGCTAGGCAATCTCAGGGCCACCAAGATGTCACAGCCAAAACCACACACATTCATAAAGGCTTTTTCTGATAAGACCACTGAGCATACTCCCACTTAGTGATTGCTGAGGTGCTATGAAAGCCTCTAAAAGTGATTCCTTTAGCTGACACACTTAAAAGTCCTCTTTCATGTGACTTTCTTTTTGAGCTTTTTAAGACTGTCTCCACACCAGGGGACATAATCAGTGTCAGTTTTACAAATTTAAAATACAAACAGAAGTAGTGGTATCTATTCATTTTCATTTACTACTTAAATGGCTGATTATAACAACCTGGATGTTCCCAAAGCAGAAAGGAAAGTGATTTGATTGAACTAAACCTTTTAGCCTGAGAGAACACCTCCTAAACACTGACCTCAAGTGGCCAAACAAAGACATTCTGTACCAGGGACATCAAATTGTGCCAAGAGGAGTCTCTGTGAGTAATAAGTCAAGGGCCATGCATTTATAAACACTGAGGTTAACAGCCATGTCGAAGATCATATTATTCAGTTCTATAAGATAAAACTGGTGAACATAAGACTCTGAATAACTTCAGATACTACTATTTCCACTCACTGAGCAATTTATTAGGAACACCATAATGATACTGGGAAGGCGTGCATTTTGCACTCAAAACCATCTCAGTGGCATGGATTCCACAAGATTTCGGAAACATGAGACTTGTGTATGAAAGTCCAAGGAAATCAGCAGTTGCTGTTCTACTCAAACCAGCCTGTCTGGCACCGACAAGGTCAAAATCACTGACATCATGTGTTTTCCTCCTTCTGATGTTCGATGTGAACATTAACTGAAGCTCCTGACCTTTATCTGCCTGATTTTATGCTTTGCACCGCTTCCACATGATTGGCTGATTGGATAATGTGATGAATATGCAGGTATTTCTAATGAAGTGCTCAATGAGTGCATAGTACATAGACATTTTTTTGAGGAAGTATGTCATGCAAAATAAGAACTCTAAGAGAAGTAACAAACCACTGTCTGTGGCATCAAATGTCAGAAATGGGAATTTCTTTGTGAATTTTCCCATTAACAGTTATATTTATTCTCACAGCAATTGCTCTGGAAAAACTGAGCTGACCAGCACCCTGAGACTGGAACTGTTAGATCATGTCTAATGTGAAAAGGGCAAACTCACCTAAGAAGATTTACACCTGGGGATTTAATTAGCTAATTAAATAGTAAAACATTTCTCCAAATGGATCTCTAACCTTAAAGGTCAGCAAATCTGTAAAAGTCTGCTATCATTGTGTTTAAATTTTATGTGTAATACTTCATGGAGAAGCCCAAAAAGTTCTGCTGTGACAATAGACAGTGATCCAATCGGATTTTTTTGGAATGCTTTCAAATGTTTGCATCTCAGCACTTTCATACACCAAGACACTAGTTTCTTCTTTGTAGTCTCTAAAGCACTATGTCTATTATCAGTGACTTTATATTTTTTTTAGTCATCTTGATCTAATTATCTGGTTTGCCTACTTGGTTTTACAGAGCCATGAGCAGTGTTTGAAAGTGAGTTGAAGGATTAGTGCTCTGAGTGGTACAAACGATAAAATGATAATATAAAAAAAATACTGATTTCAGCTGCAAAAAAATAAATAAATGAAATTGGGAGTTTTTGATTTTTTCCTATAGACAAACACAGTAGAGTCAGTTTTCATTTACCACGAGTCAGAAGCATTACTTTAGCAAAAGTCTAAATTAACCATAAGCTACCTGGAGGATATTTATGGGGATATTTTCCCTTAAGTCTCAAAAAAAATTGGTGTGTTGGCATCTTTGTTGCACCATTACTGCAAGATATCCTACACCAGTCAGAGTTTTTTTTGTGGGCTTTGTACATTTTGATAAAATAAAAATGTAATCGACTGCACTCACATCTATGAATTTTAGGTGTGACAATAGTAGTTTTCAGTGTGCTGATCAGAGAATAAAGAACCGTTTGCAGTAATACAACTATTTTCTATGTATAAAGAAGGTAACTTCAAAGTAGTACAAATGCTATTCTCGTGAAGAATAACGAGACCAGTTTATCATACAACCTTTTTTTTAATGTTTGAACATCCTCTAGAAGCGACAAACATGAAAAACATTGTAATATGCAAACATATTATCAGTGAAATCCTTTCATGTGAAGGTGGAAATCAACACAATGGAACAATGCAGGAGAGAAAGGACATCATTTTCCAACAGGTGTGCATGCACACACACACGGACACCAAACATGGACAAATAAATCCTATGCTGCTTCAATGACTGACATATGAGCATGATATTAGACCATGCTTGACTCAGAATGGTGGTGGTAGAGGAGGGGTGGGGGTGCATGTGAAATTAAGGTACCTATTATAACTGAGTGAGCACAGAGCCACAGTCACTATGCAATGGGTATATTAGAATAATGTCTGACTGTTACGGTGAGATTATTCTCTGCAGGGTTATGTGTTTCCATCAGGTTCCTACCAGCAGAGCCACGAGGGTCCTCTAACAGCTAGACAAAAGTTGAGGCAGATATTGTAGTATTTTCTGAGACTGCAAGTGAGCATGTACACCTTTATTGATCCCTTTGAGAGGGTCAGAAAGTCTTCGTGGCGAAATATAAAGGTAAACAAAGACTGTGTGGATTCTCATTAAAAACTCAAAGCTAATTTTAAAGGCCATAAAACACAGAAAACAGAAGAAAATAGATACATTAAAGGGTTAAAATTGATGGCTGGTGTATTCAGAGCTGCCACTAGTGGCAGCAGAACACTGTTATATTAGGAGCCATAATTAACAGGAATGGAGTGACACCTACATTTTCTGTCTGTCTCTCATACACATTTACAAATGCTCAGAGACACACACACACACACACACACTGTGTGAGCAAAATTTTTTATTGAGCGCAATAAGCTTTCAGACGGCTTCATTAATAATCCCCTCCTCAAAGCTGATACTGATCAATAATGGCCCCTTTTCAGAGGGGAAGAAATGAGCATCGTACCCTCCAGTGCGACAATGGAGTTGTTTGCTGCCTGTAATTGCATTTCCAGCACCACAGCTAAAAGGGCCCGTCAGCTGTAAATAGACTGTATTTACACATAAATTACCCGGGAGAGAGGGTGTGTGGGGAGAGGGGAGACTTGTAGAAACTCGCACTACAGTGAACAGGTAGTGGTGGGAATTAGGGATATTAGGGGCCACTTTTAAAAGGGTGAGAAGACTGTTGCCACTCTATTTTTGCCTCCCCATAGTTTTTAGTGAACAGGCTCCCAGAAGACATGTTAAAGTTGCTGCGTCAATCATTTTTTAAACATTGAAACATTAGTGTCTGTGACATACACTAATCAAAAATCGGGGCAACGGTCAAGGCAACTGTTCTCCATCTAAAGCCTCCATTTTAAGAATATAAGACCATATTTTCCATAAGCTCAATTTATACATTTTTTTTTAAAGCTGATGCAGATCTGTGAATATTTATTTCATTTTGCTTTTCTGTTCATGTGGCACCGGTTAGAAATTATTTGTACATCAAAATTCCACTTATTCCCCTACTACCATCATCCTGAGCTGGAGGGAAATCACGTTTATTGTAGTTTGACATGAAGTTACTGATCAGTAACAAGGCAAGAAAAAGCAGCCTTTCCTAAGATGAGTAATTCAGATTATACATGCTAGTTCTACTAATCATTTGTAGTGAAAGATGACATTTGTTTATGGGAAAATGTGACACAAGATCGGTGTGATCCGAGGCACTCCAACACAAACAAAAACATTATGATCCAGTGGGGTTTACCAAGGAACTTGTGCCCCCTTCAAACACAAGTTGTCATTGAGAGGCAAATGGCTCAATTCATTCAGTCAGGGAGTAAATCTTCAACTCCTTTAGACCAGTGGGCTATCAAATTTTAGTCGCTCTTCACAGTTTGAGGGGAATAGTCATTTTCTATAAATGATGTTTGTTCGATATTGGGCTGTCCAAATGACTAAAATGAAGTGAAAGTACGAATGTGTTTCACACTCAATACTGCAGTTATCTCACCACATTAACAATGACAATCTACATCACTGCAATCAATAGACTGTGTAACATCTACACTTGTTAAAGGTAAAACAGTAAAGAATAATAAAAGAGTTTATCTTTAGAACAACTAAACAATCTTGTCGCATAGTGTTTAATTAAAAAAAAAATTGTCTTTACAAAGACAAATGAATGAAGCATATGCTCACAGTTGTTTGTAGGTTGGACAAGGATGAGGAAAAAAAACTTTAGTTAATGCACATTTTACATTATTAAGAAAACCCTGAGTAGAACACTTTTTTTTAGGATGATTTTTTAAGTTTACTGGTTGAACCATTCAGATGGAAAACTACATGACAGCCTCCTACAGATCTATTTGTAAAGTTGATTCAAATCTTTTAGAGTGTGAACAATGATCACACTCTAACAAAAAAAAAAAGATAATTGAAAAAAGTGATATTATATAAAAGGTACATGTACTTCAAATTTTAGGTGCGGTAATAAGTTAACACTAGCAATAAAATAAGATTTCAAACATCACTGATTTGAAAAATATGGCTGTATTCTATTGAAGAAATCATGCACTGTGCATATTATCTAAAATTCTCCTTGTATTTAAAGCTATTTATTGGCCATGACATGAGCCAAGGCATGCACTAGCAGTGTTAGTACCATCTGCAGTGCAATGATAGCTGCTTCCATTAAATGTTTATGATGGCACTGCTGGGTTTATCTAAGAGTGTGAGGTGACAAACACTGTTCAAGCTTAAGTTGACCTTCAGATAAGAGAACTCGTCTCTGCTGGGAATTTGGTATCAGTAAGTCAAGAGACAAAAGTTCAAACAGACAGGAGAGCAAATTATGTATTTTGATATTAGAGAGTGATAAATTTGTAAAGTGATGGAGCTGATGTGTTTGTGGATAATAATACTTGAATTTATGTTTGTACATACTGTGTTTGGGTGTACATGTATGTGTGAGAGTACATGCAGTAGGTCGTGCTAATGCATATTTAGTCCAAATCTGTGAATGTGTGTGCATGTACTCCTTCTCTGCCTCCTTGCTAGTCTGTGGCTCTACTGGGTAATAGCAGTAGTTCTCAGGCTGCCCTTCATTCCCCTTCTGCCCCCATGCGTGTGATGTGAATAGTGTCAGAAATGTACAGATCTATAATAAAACCATAAAACAGCCGTTTTCCCTCTTGCTGCCACACTGTACCATTACAGAATACATACACTTTTCATTTCCCCTCTCTTAGACCTTGGTGAGTGCAAGCGAAGGAGAGAGGGAGTATATGAGAGGAAAGATAGAGTTATGAGAATGAAATGGGGGTAGAAGGGTAGGGCAGAGAGAGGGAGCATTATGTAGAAAGGTGTAACAGTAGAAAAGAACGAGAAAATGTTTGAAAAGGGGATATGTAAAAAGAAAAAAAAATCAAGACAGAGATAAAGGGGGACTAGATTAATTTCTTTGACTGAATCCCAGAAAGAATGAGACAAAAACATTGGGTGAGCATACAAGCAGAAAAACATAGGAATGGAAAGAGGAGATGTAAAGAATTGGTCAAGGTGCATGTTTGCATCTTGGGCGACAGAAGGAAAGGGAGAGATCTTACAGTTCAGATTTCTGCCTCTGGCAGGGACACTGGGTAAGACCTCACTGAACTAAGTTTGTCAGACACATCTAGCTCTTTGACTATGAGATAAAGAACTTTGCTTTGCCTTCTTTTGAAAACAATCCTTCACTGTATTTAGAATGCTTCCTGAATACTGAAATCTAAGGCAGCACACACTGCTACAGGCTAAAATGGCAATGCTCCATCTCAGCAGCAGAACAAAAGTTTAAAGGCGGTCCTGTCAACATATTCTCAGATTTATTTTTTCCTGAATTCATATTAATTTTTCATTACCCTGCTTTTTTACATCCCCAAAACTGGATTCAGATGACTAATCTATTTTTTCTAATAAGGCTTTTGTGTGACATTGGATGGTCTGAATCAGTTTCACAACACAATACCTCACTTAAAACTTGAACACAAAGAAAATCCCTGTTGTTTTATTCACTAGAGAATGCATTGGTAAAATCTTCAATAAGCGTGGTTTAGCTCTTAAAGCAAGGAGGCTAGTAGGAGGGCTGTCTCGAACTATTTTCATTACTGCCTTCACAGGATGGCTATAGGTCAGGGGGAGTTACAGAAAAGTGCCCACCAAGTGTTAATTGTGCTTTAAGATGTTACCAAATGAGCTTTATAATTAGCCAAGACCCATTGTCTTAGGCTAATTACACCACATACTACTCATTCTGCATGTCGAAATTGTCAAAATACTGCATATCTATGCTCTCGATGATTCTTCATGTTTGGAATGTAACTAAAAATATGGATCATGTAGTGGAGTCCTTATTAAAACACTGTCTCACTTGCATGCCAATGTGTTTGTGAAGGCTTATATTTCTTAAACAAAATGCTCTCATTAATAGTGAGGGCAAGCTTTCCAAGCTTACTCAAAGTTTACTTTTAATTAAGATTTCTCAATTGCGCTAGCTCTCTGAGAGACTATGCTGAAATCCATCTGTGTTCATGTTTTTTTCTTTCTTTAAAAAAAACCCCACAAAAACAAATTAGCCCCTTTCCATATTGGATGTGTGCATGTGTCTCTATGCATCTCATTTTGCAATAGTTTGTGTGTTGATGATGTGTGTTTACAGGTGCTGGTGCCCTGAAATGTTGCATATGCCCTGTGTGTGTGTGTGTCTAAGGAAGGTCCTTTACCATTCTAGTGACATTTTAAACACTGCATTTGGAATCGATGATTGTGTGTGTAGCTTCATTTGTGTATTAAATGTGGTGTTTGGATAGGCTGGAGAAAGACAGAGAGTAAAAGGAGAAGAAAATGCATGTGGGTACATGAATGTATAGATGGAAATGTGTGTCTCTGTCTCAGACTTAAAAAAACATGCATGTTTTCGTATTTCTGTATGCATGTATCATATTGTCTGTATTAGGTGTGGGGAATATGGATTAAATCCATTTGAGCAATTTTATACCACAACAGAGATACGATAAAGCACATATCACAGAAACCACTTGCAGATAAAATAATCAGTGATGATACTGTTAAAGTCAAATATTTTGATATTCAAAACAAATACCTTAATATGAACATAAAGATATATAATTTCGGAACATTTCACTGTGTTTTAGGAAATATTGATGGAAATACTCTACTGATGACAAAGTGCTATAATCAGAAGTTTGAGACAGGCAATTTTGTCAACTGCTACGCAGAAGTCAAGAGTGAACTTTCAATCTAATCTTTCAAGACAAGATGGGTGAAGATTTTTTTAAAGTGGTGAGGAATATTGATGAACTTTTTTTTTCCCGATGATGATCATTTGATATTATTCAAAATCTCAAGAACAGCTTTTAAATGGTCTTTTTTTGAGATTTTTTCAATATTTTTCAATAAATAATAATATGTGATTAGAAAAGATAATAACATCACTAGTACATTAGTTTAGACAAGAACCACACACAGACAATCAATCATCCATAATTGTACAAATTTAAAATTATAATCATTTTTACATCAAACCTAATATTTTATTCTATTCCAAGCAAGAATGTGCAAACATTGTTTGATTGGCTCTCTATAAAGCAAATTCCATTGTTTCGTTATGTGTTTAGTTTTAGTCACATGTGCAAAACATTCCAGTAAGACAGCAATGTTACCATCAGGTATTTTATTTTTTTTGGCATGAGGTATTTTTTTTTTTAGCCTACACATTACAGCTTTTTAACAGCTGTTTACCTGCCAGTCTAGAAAAACATTGTGAATTCGGCAGCAAACTTCATTCCTTTACTCACCAAGAGCTCTCTTGGTTGGGAAGCAACTCCAAAGCTAAATTGTTTCGCTTCAATTTTTTATAATTTCATTTCTTCCACTGAAGTTGGAATGTTTACCAGAATGTTTACCAGCTAGCCCTGGCCCAGCTGGCCCGTCTTGTCACTTTCTGATTGCAAACATGCACACATTCACATCACTGTAGCATCCAGTCTTCCCTGCTCAGAGGGTGTATTCTGATCTCTTGTCTTGTAAATGCAGTGATAGCTGAAACTTGGCATGCAACCATCAGCACCACCTGCTGCTGGTAAGAAACCGCATTCAGTGGCAGAGTAAATTTACATACTGCCATCTTAAAATAATATCCCCTTATTCATATGTCAACATTTGGTCATAAGTTCAGTAGTACCATGTGGACAGCATCACTGGCTTCCTTAGTCTTCTTTATTAAAACATCATGATGGGATGAAATCTCTAAGCCCACAGAATAAAATGCTATTTGTTGCATTTGTTGCCTAAATGCAATTTTCTGTTGCAGCTTCCTTAAATGTCATCATGCCAATAAGTTTTAGTAGTATTCAATGTGTTATTTGGAACAGAATTCTGGGACCTGTGTTACTAAAGTTGTAATGATTATAATTCCAAGACCTGGAACTCAAAGACCTGGAAAAGAACAAAATTAACAACAACATAACATTCAAGATACAGTATATGTACTGAAATTGTAATGAAATTCATATCACAATATCAATATTATTTTGATTCATTTTCTAGCTCTAGTGTGCATGTGTGCTTGTTCTAGTTTGTGCTTGTATTAAAAGTGATTATGAGGTTCTGATGTTTGTTAGTGAATGAATGTATGACACTGATGATGCTGAAGTCATAAGGAGCAGGGTGGAACAACTGTTGTGGATTACCAGCATCTTATTTATAAATAGAGCTGGATGGAGACCTTAGAGGAAAACCTCAGCCTTTCTGTCATCAGTGGGCTGACAACCATTGTTCAATGCTCACAGATGTTCCTCTTGCTCTTTTTCACATGCATAACATGCACACATTCACATCACTGTAGCATCCAGTCTTCCTGCTCAGAGGGTGTATTCTGATCTCTTGTCTTGTAAATGCAGTGATAGCTGAAACTTGGCATGCAACCATCAGCACCACCTGCTGCTGGTAAGAAACCGCATTCAGTGGCAGAGTAAATTTACATACTGCCATCTTAAAATAATATCCTTATTCATATGTCAACATTTGGTCATAAGTTCAGTAGTACCATGTGGACAGCATCACTGGCTTCCTTAGTCTTCTTTATTAAAACATCATGATGGGATGAAATCTCTAAGCCCACAGAATAAAATGCTATTTGTTGCATTTGTTGCCTAAATGCAATTTTCTGTTGCAGCTTCCTTAAATGTCATCATGCCAATAAGTTTTAGTAGTATTCAATGTGTTATTTGGAACAGAATTCTGGGACCTGTGTTACTAAAGTTGTAATGATTATAATTCCAAGACCTGGAACTCAAAGACCTGGAAAAGAACAAAATTAACAACAACATAACATTCAAGATACAGTATATGTACTGAAATTGTAATGAAATTCATATCACAATATCAATATTATTTTGATTCATTTTCTAGCTCTAGTGTGCATGTGTGCTTGTTCTAGTTTGTGCTTGTATTAAAAGTGATTATGAGGTTCTGATGTTTGTTAGTGAATGAATGTATGACACTGATGATGCTGAAGTCATAAGGAGCAGGGGTGGAACAACTGTTGTGGATTACCAGCATCTTATTTATAAATAGAGCTGGATGGAGACCTTAGAGGAAAACCTCAGCCTTTCTGTCATCAGTGGGCTGACAACCATTGTTCAATGCTCACAGATGTTCCTCTTGTCACTTTCTGATTGCAAACATGCACACATTCACATCACTGTAGCATCCAGTCTTCCCTGCTCAGAGGGTGTATTCTGATCTCTTGTCTTGTAAATGCAGTGATAGCTGAAACTTGGCATGCAACCATCAGCACCACCTGCTGCTGGTAAGAAACCGCATTCAGTGGCAGAGTAAATTTACATACTGCCATCTTAAAATAATATCCCCTTATTCATATGTCAACATTTGGTCATAAGTTCAGTAGTACCATGTGGACAGCATCACTGGCTTCCTTAGTCTTCTTTATTAAAACATCATGATGGGATGAAATCTCTAAGCCCACAGAATAAAATGCTATTTGTTGCATTTGTTGCCTAAATGCAATTTTCTGTTGCAGCTTCCTTAAATGTCATCATGCCAATAAGTTTTAGTAGTATTCAATGTGTTATTTGGAACAGAATTCTGGGACCTGTGTTACTAAAGTTGTAATGATTATAATTCCAAGACCTGGAACTCAAAGACCTGGAAAAGAACAAAATTAACAACAACATAACATTCAAGATACAGTATATGTACTGAAATTGTAATGAAATTCATATCACAATATCAATATTATTTTGATTCATTTTCTAGCTCTAGTGTGCATGTGTGCTTGTTCTAGTTTGTGCTTGTATTAAAAGCGATTATGAGGTTCTGATGTTTGTTAGTGAATGAATGTATGACACTGATGATGCTGAAGTCATAAGGAGCAGGGGTGGAACAACTGTTGTGGATTACCAGCATCTTATTTATAAATAGAGCTGGATGGAGACCTTAGAGGAAAACCTCAGCCTTTCTGTCATCAGTAGGCTGACAACCATTGTTCAATGCTCACAGATGTTCCTCTTGCTCTTTTTCACATGCATAACATGCACACATTCACATATAAACACATATACACGTATGTATCTGCATTCCCATACATAACAGGAAAATAACACACTGAGAAACACAAATAAGAGCACACTCACACATGCAAACCCACTAATACAAACACAAGCATTTAAAGAAAATGTACATTCATACCCCCAACCCACCCAGCATGAACACACAATATGCAGGAAAGAATTGGTTTGTGGATGAGAGTTATTCAAACTCAGCCTGTGTTGCTGCAGCATGAGCGCTTTTTAATATTAAGCTGTACGATGGAAGACGGCTGAGTTACAAAGAAATGATTAAAGAGGTTTTCCGCAGGTAAAACAAAACACACTCAGACTTGGACAAACACAAAATATAGTGGTTCTGTCACTCAAAGATGAAAACCTATTGTCTAAATGACCTTCATAACCATGGACCTGTTATACTGAGTGGGGTGTAAAAGATTATAAAAGTGTTGTGACTTTAAAAAATTATCTATAAACACACACTCCAGAAAAGTTACAGAAGAAAGCTGTCCTCAAAAGCCAGCAGCAACAGATTTAATTATCGGCCATTTAAATGGAGCATAATGTGCTTGGTAAAACATTCAGATTGGCTTCAGTTCTTTTGTAAATGAAGGTACACTAATGTAAACTAATGTAAATGCACTAATAACTACAAACACAATTAGTTGGTATTAGTACTTAAGTATTCAGACTGAAATAATTTTCATATTTTTGAGAATGAATGAATTGAATCAATGAATTTGAGAGGAAGCCGTCAAAATATGACTGAACTGCAGACTTTCAGCTTTAATTCAATGAGGTTTGACAAAAAACATTTAATTAAGATTTTGAATTACAGCCATTTTAATGCATAGTCCCTCATTTTCAGAGGCTCAAAAGTAATTGGGCAAAAGAAAATAAATAAGGATTATACTCAATACTTGGTTGAAATTCCTCTTAAGTTTATGACTACTTTTCTTGAACCCAAGGGTCAGGTGACTGACTTAGCCATGAATATTCAATTTTTTGCCTTGAGAAGCTCATTGGTTGCTTTAGTAGCAGTAGAATCTGATAGCCCTAAACACCAACAGTCACATCATCAATCAACACCAGTAATCCATTTCCATTGGCAGCCATACATGCCCAAGCGATAACACTGCCTCCACCATGTCTGACAGATGATGTGGTTCATGAGCTTTTCCTTTCTTTTTCCATACTCTTCCCATTATTCTGGTACAAGCTAATCTTGGTTTCATCTGTCAAAAGAGCCTTGTTCCAGAACTGGGCAGGCTGTTTTAGATGTTTTCTGGCAGTGTAATCTGGTCTTTGTTTTTGAGTTTTACCAGTGGTTGCATTTTGTGGGGAACCCTCTTTCTTTACATTCATGAGGGCATCTCATAAATGTAGAATTTGACAATGATGTGCCTTACTCCTTGAAAGTGTTCTTAACCTACCTATATGTTGTGAAGGGGTTTTTCTTTACCATGAAAAGAAGTTTGTGATTATCCTCTTTAGTTGTCTTCCATTGTCTTCCAGGCCTTTTGGTGTTGCTGAGCTTGTCAGTACATTCCTTCTTTTTAAGAATATACCAAATTGTTGATACAGCCACTCCTACAGTATCTGCCATCTGTCTGAAAGGTTTACATTGTTTTTTCTTCCTAATGATGCCCTCCTTCGTTTGCATTGACACTTCTTTGTACCACAACTGAGAGTTCTCATGAACATATACCGTATGTGAATTCAAAACTTGAAAACAATCCCAGTCCCTTTATCTGCTAAATAATGAGGGAACAGACCACATCTGGCCATGAAACTGATTGTCAGTCCAATTACTTTTGAGCCTCTGAAAATTAGGGTCTATGTATGAAATGGCTGTAATTCCTAAGGAGTTAATGCAATATCTTAGATAAACTCCTTGAATTAAAGCTGAAAGTCTACATTTCAGTCACACCTTGATGACTGTTTAAAATCCATCGTGGTGGTGTACAGATGTAAGATATGTACATTTGGGGTTGGTGGGTTGATAAAACAGGGTTAACTTATTAGGCAGTTAAAAAATGATGGTATACAAAAATATAAACAGTTTGATTTAGAAGGTTAAATATATAACTCCTTACTTGCATGCTTTGAATGAGCTTGTCATTCACTTTATCTTTAAGCTGTGTATAAATATGTATATATATGGCAAAAGGTGTCATTAATTGTTTGTAGAAAGTAATAGAGGATCTTTGCATGCTTATTGCACCTATTGATGCTTGTGTCTGGCCCTCGAGATGCACAGATTTCAAGGGAAAAAAAGAAAGTAACAATATGTATGTGTTTGTATAGGAACACAATGACCTTGGTTGTCTCTCGTGGTAAGTAAACAGAGATGAAAAATGTATAAAATAATACATGTCACTAACATCCAAACTGCATTACACAGTGACTTCAATATGTGATATCAGTGTGTGTATGGGGTTTGTTTTGCTGAATATATCTCTAGCAGTGTTTTGCATTAAATGTCACAGAGCTGAACAGTATAATCAGTGTAAATAAATCCATAATGCTAGAGAGAGTGCAAGGCATTAATACGGTTTAAAATTCACATAGATGCGCACACACTCATAAGCATTGTTTGATCTGAACATTGCTCAACTCCAGCTGAACATGTCAGCGGGTGATTCCTCTCCTGCTTTCAAGGCTTTCAAGACTCAGTGACATTCCTTTATGCCAGTATAATAAAATGGTTATGTGCTGTGTCTGGTCCATTGCTACTAATTTTCTGTGGGGTAGAGGGTAGAGTAAGATCAATGGAATGTACAACAGCAAAGAAAATGAAAAGGGAAAATTAGAAGTTAGGGCTATTCAATGCAAATGAATTGGTGGGGTCTTAAAGTGTTACTGCAGGCAAAACCAATCAAGCCTAGCCAAAAGAAGCTTGGTCTGGGTTTATGATCCCAGGCATGACCAGCCAAGAGTACAAAGAACTCACCCTGAGTTTGCATTATTGCTGGTATCAGCAGGCCAGCTTGAGCTTTTACAGTACATTATATAAGAAAAAAGGTCTTCGTTTGAGTATATCAATGCTTACACTACAAATATTTTAAGTACAACTTACTGCAAGACATTGCAATGTATGTTTAATGATACTTTTTTTGTATTTTATCCCTTCTCATAGTCTGAAATAATACAGTAAACTACATTCATATTTTGAAATATTCAGCTAAAAACCATAAACACCTATGAAGCCCAGGGGTGAGTGCAAAAGACCTCAAAAGTTTCATACTCTCATAACTGTTTAATCTGTCATGAGAACTAATCAATTTTGTTTGCAAATATGATTAAACCAAAAAAAGTCAGATATCTTTGTAGTAAACCAAATTCACACTGTGTGTGATTCTTCTTGAGGTCTAATTAAAATGTGTAATTTGAACTTTAAGGGTCCCAGTACAATTTATGTCTTGCATTTAGAGTTACAAATCCTCAGGCTGAATTCTATGCTGGAATACACATGACACTGAAAAACAAAAAAACAAAAAAAAAAAACACCAGGAAGGCTCCCACAGACGGTCACCATATAATTTGGTCCGAGGAAGGAAAAGATGCACAGCTTGACATTTAGAATAAGGACCATTGGAACAAACAAAAGAACAAATAAGAGACTTCTGATAACAATGTGAAAGATTGTAGCACAGCTGCAGATCAGGAGAGTTAAAATAAACAAAGAAGAAATCAGTTTAAAGAAAACACGAGTAAAGACTAAGAAAATGGATTTGATAAACTGTTAAATTATTAAATGAAAGTTGAAAAGTTTGACAGATGAACTCACAAGACATGACAAAGATACACTTTCCCAGGGCCATCAGTTGCTGAGCCAACAAGCAGGCTATTGTACTGCTAATTAAAACTGTGCACTTAAAACTGTCCGGTCTGAACTATGATTTAGATATTTCATGTTTAAAAAAAGGGTGTAGAACATCTCACTTCCCAACTACAGGTTGACATTACTAGGGGAAGGCCAGGCAGAGCTCCAAACCATAGCAGATTCAGCAGAGCCAGAAACAGTAGCACGGAAGTATGTCCAGGCAAATGTTATGGGCCAAAAGAAATTGCCTGCTGCAGTGAGACCATGGCAGGAGGAGCAGCATCAAAGAGAAAATATCCTTGACAACATGTAATTGTCTCATTTGTCTCAATCATATCATTTGAAACATGGTGGATGCCTAGTCAAGGCAAGACTGACATATGAATAGCAAACTGTAGACACGATAGTGCAAGGAAGGCAGGGTATCTTCGTGGGGTTTACTTTTGTTATTAAGTCATACTATGAGGTCAATCATTTTCATACATCTGATATTGAAGAAGCAAGTGTCATGGTTGAGAGAAGTAAAAGTATGCGCAAATATCTAGCCTAGAGTCCAGGTATTCCTGTAATAATTCTATAATCACCACAAACTAATTTTTTTTCATTTGATAAATCAGTGTTCACTCTGACATATCAAAAATTAAGCAGTCCAGGACTAAAATAAACCAAGGTCAAGCAGAGCTGCAAATAATTCAAATGGGTAGCATGAATTCATCGGTTAAGACAATCGTACATCAGGTTTACACTATGATAGCGGGTCAGACGTTTGTATAAACTCTCAGCAGAGACTGGGAACAATAAATAAGAGGTTAGAAAAAGAGTTTAGCCAACTGTATTTACAAGCATCTGCTTTGGTGAAGTGTCCTAGAGAAAGACACTAAATCTTTTCCAGCTTGTCTACTGTGCAAACTCACTCTCCTACAAACACTCCACCCATGATATCTGCTGATAATGTGCTGTTAGATTTCTGTTCTGGTTGTTCTGTAATGCTGCTCAGTTACTGGGGGACGCGCCCCACCCACTGGTGATGTATAGAAAGTGACGTCATACAATAATGAGCAGTGTGTGAATGGGCTGACATTTTAATTGTCCGTTGGCTCACCTGACGCTGTATAGCGGTTACAGTTATATATAATTACCCATGAGTTCCTGATTTGCTTATCCCTTTCACCTGCTGTTAATACTTACCCGTTTTATGGTAAAGTTAAATATTAAGCAGATACTGTGTATTTGATAACTCAGTGATTACTCCTTGAGAGCAGGGATATGTGCCTTCCTGTTTCCACGATAAATGATGTATAGTTAAGTTTGGCTCCATTTAGTTACATTTTGTTATTCTTTCCTCATAGAGAACCACAGCAGGACCCAAATACCCAGCTGTATGGGTTGCATGGCAACTGACTTATTTTTATATTTCTAACTGTGAGAGAAAAAGAAGAAGTTAACAGCCACTCAACCAACTCTAAACTTTCATTATCTCATACTCGGGATTTTGGCCTTAAGTGGTGTTCTGTTCGACACTCCTGTGTGAATTTAGTGACAAACATCCAGCTAGTTTCCAGACTGAGCGTATTCCCATTTTCTCCACTACAGTCCCCTCTCCTGGTTGGCTCTTAGTGTAAAAAATTTGCAGGAAGTATTTAGTTTCACTTACGGCAGCTTAACACCGTACGAAAGAAAGAAAAAAAATTGAAGCAACTGGAAAAATTTAGTAAAGAGAACAGCAGTTCAATATAACAAGAAATTTAGGGCAGCAGAGTGGTAAGTATAACATGACTGTGTTACCTTAATTTATGAGTTTAAAATTACTATTTTAAAAGTACAATTATAGCTCCTGACACCTTCACTACAAGTCTGTATGATATGATCTTAATATGCTAAATATGCTAAATCACTAAGGCATCTGTTATATGCTCCTTTGTTTTTAAGATGTAGAATTAACATGAAAAGAGTCAGAATATGAAACTGGTCAGGGTGTTATAGTTAATAGGGGCAGCTGAAAGGCATCAAGAGAAACTCAATCACTATTAAACTTTTCTTAATTTAATGTCTCCTAATGTCAGCTTAAACTTTACTGGCAAGTCTCTTGCTCTCCAGTTTCCATGTCTTTCTTATTTTTCTTTAAAATCCCTGATTTAAGCAGTCAAAGGTACATGCCTAAACTGATCCCATCTATACAAATTACATGTAGACTGTGCTGTCAGCAGTATCTGCTTTCTACTGGCGCCATGGGGCATCGACCCATATGCTCCAAGGTTCCACTTTAAGAATACAGTTGGAACTCTCGTGTCCCTACCTGACCTTCATGTTTCAAACAGTCAATTCAAGAACACATGAAAAGTATATTTTCTCCCTTACTCCTTCAGATATCTTTGTATGTATTTTCTGGAGATTTTGAGACACCCCCCTAGACTTCTGCTACTACTTCAATACGAAGATGGTGAATGTAATTTTGCTTGTGGTGGAGTTTTTTGTGAGGTATAAATGAAAATATTGAAAATAGAACTATCATGGTTCAAAATTTTAATGTCAAAAAATTGTTTGCAGTGTGAGGACATAAATACCAGCATCAATATCAGTAAATATTGCCAGAAACAGAATCATTGTTAAGATATATTTATTTTGGCCCTTTTGCTCACCCAAATTTTGTGCATCCAGTGACACTATAATATGAAATATAGAAAATAAATATTAAGGATAGCTTTCTTTTGACATTGAAGAGGGCATTTTAAATCACAAGTCAGTGCAAAAATTATAGGTTTTAATTTTATTTGATCTATTTTATCTGAAATGTCACAGAAGTGTACAGTTCTAGAGAAAGTATAAATGATAGAAACTCAAGATAAACTAAATAAAATCAACAACACAAAAACTGTATCCTCTCGCTGCAGGCCCAAGCTCAGCTCTGTCAGAATACATGTTTACTTTTCTGGTCTAATTTCACATTAAAACAAATTATTGATCAACTAACAGAAAAAGCGAACACATAAGATAATCAACTTGGGTCAGAGGTCTTTCATCTCATTCTGCACACTCCCCTGTTGGAACACCACGGCCAGAAAAAAAGTTTGTTCAATAACTGTCTACTCATCCCATATTTACACTCTGGATCAAAACAACATGAATCATTGCAGAATTTTATTCTTTAAACCAAGACTTTAAACAAGCTCTGGATTCAAGCAAAAAGCTTCCTTTGGGCCAGCAAGGCTGTAATGGCTGACACCCAAAAACTCTTTCTTCATATAAAGATCATACATCTTTCATCACAGAAATGCTTTGAACCCTAGTGTAGGGGATCATTTCATTGGACTTCTAAAGAGTCTTAGTATCACCCAAGAGGGGCACAGAGCTGATGCAGGCTTCCCTGAGCAAAATCCCCGAAAACCCTGCACAGAGACATTTAAACAGTAAAAACAGTTGATTGAAAATGGGTATTACAAGACACACTGTTGCTCTGTGAGCACTCACATATGCACAAGTCAAACATATGAGAAAAGAACTGATATTCCGAACTTTCGTTTCATATTCTGGTGCTTCTTCCTGACTCCAGAGGGAAATCATTATTTCCAGCCTGCTTAATATGCATGTGATTAATTAAGCATCTTGTTATCATGGGCTAATCTGCATAAGACTCTCATGTTTAAAGTCCCTCTCATTACCAGAAAGCCATCTCACAGGTGTGTTGAGTAAATATAAGGTAGTGCAACTGATCAAAAAATTTGCACAAAAAAATAAATAAAAATAAAAACATGCTAACAAGTACAGATATACAGGCATGCTCGCTCAAGTGTATTGACACTGTGAATGGACACCCACCAAGATGCAGACACATTATACAACCTCACTGATAGACGGTCCAGGTTTCCCTCATACAGGCAACAGTTTGGTCTGTGCCAACTCATTAAGAACACAGCTGGCCAAACGGCTTAGAGCTGAGTAAGACCACAGGGGCTCTCAGATGAGTGTCTGATTATATTTGCAAAGTTCAAGAACATAAACAGCTCACTGTGGCATGTAAGTGCCTTCAATATATGAAAGAAATGCAGCCCCATTTGACTGAACCAAAATTACACATCTGTACTTTACAGTATCTCGTTATGAATGTTGAAAGTTCAGTTATTGCAAATTTAAGTTTGCAGTATTGCCAGCTAAGGGTTATATGTAGGGAAGGGAATAGCTCTTGTCTCAGCAATTGACGTTAACCCCAACCCCCCTGAACTAATATCAGCAGAGTAGTCTTCCAACCTCTGCTCGAACGTCAAGAATTTCTCCTCCTTCGCTGTAGATGTAAAAATCTTATCTTCATACCGCCAGGAATATCTTGTTATTTTGGAAACATTCACCAGCGAAAATAAATGATAGTGAATCAATGTTTTCTTCCTTTCTCCTCACCACATATCCATTTTTTTTTCCTTGGCCTTAGCAGGATAGTTGTAACCATTAGAATCTAGGAATCTCTCTCTTGACGAGATGGATGTTTTTTTTTTTCTGAAATTTATGATTGAATTCTCATTTTTAATGTGTATATGTTGTTTCTATATGAGTAAAAGAAAGTTATAAATTCTACTGATCCTACAAAAGAATTTTGGTAAAAGGAAATGTTGGAGACTAATTATTTGCCATGGCATCATTCAAATACTAGAAATTAAAAAAGAAGGGACTCACTCAGGTTCCATTTGAGTCCAGTGGTGATTATTTGGCACGGTCCACCCACTGGAATGAGACTGCACCAGTCCCCCTCGAGGCCTGTGTTCACTCCCAGTCTGTGGCTGCCCTGCAGACACCGTAACATGAGTGAAAAAACTGAGTGATTGTCTGTGTGAATGTATGTGTATGACCGGGTCAATGAGAGGTAGAAAAATTGAAAATGAAAAGAATTAAAAGAGAAAATAAATATGGAGCAAGTCATCTAAACCTTTTCAGCCCCAAATGAGAAACTTAGCTTCCCCACCAAAGGAAAGCTCATTAAAATAAATTATTGCTCTTGTCAAAGCAGCAAACCATTTTCAGTTCCGACCCATTCTTAAAAAGAATACTTTGCCATTTTGAATTATACTCTATTCTATTGTCAGCCATAGGGCCTCAAGGTTTTGGTACTCACATCCCATAACCATCCAAACAACCAACTTTTCACTGGAAAAACTATAATGAAATGAATGCCTCACTTGAAGTTACCAGGCAGCACATACTATAGTCTATTTTATTAGGTTAGAAAGATCATTATCTATCAGTGATGGGAAGGATAGTTGACAGTATTTAAAGTCTCTTTTCACTGGTGTCTGAGGGACAGATGAAGAAATGTTTTTGAGGTACAGTGAAGTCTTTTTATGAAGTGTTATACAAAGAAAATAAACATGAACAAAATTTCAAAATGTCATGGTATATCTTTGAAAACTAGGATTGGGAGAAAAAAGTAAGAGCATCACATAGTGTAGGTGCAAGGTAGTGTCAGACTCTTCAGGCTGAAAAATGACTTTGAATGCAGTGGTTAGAATAAACCTTGTCGCTGGAATGTAAAAAGGTCAAAACAAAGTTTCTCTCATTCAAAGTGTACAAAAAGGCGTAAAGAAACACCTCAATCTTGTTACAGCAAATATGTGCATTTAATAAAGGAAGTTTAAGAAACCAAAAATGCCTGGAATTTTGCTAATTATGTATCATCAACACCTTGAATGTCTGCAGGCTAGCAGTACTATGTATGCTCAAACTGCTATGCATCCAAGCATAAATACAAAGACAAATACTGTTGACAGCTAGAACTTAGATCAGTCATCTAAAAGGATCTTACAGACACAGAGAGATACCTCAAAGACAGGCACACTCAATTAAGAGTTTGAAATCTTGAAGGTGTGACATGTTTAAAGCAGAGTTTCCTATGCTGGGCTTTTCGGAGCTATAGAGCCAGAGGGAAGGAATGAGTGGAAAATTCTAAAGCTTTGGAGCTTTTGGTGTTCAGGAAACATCCCTCAGGTTGTTTTCTATACATAAACCCAGTCTCTTTGTATAAGTGTGTCAGAGTTAGACAGTTTATAAGAGAGATGCGCTAATGCATTTTCTATTTAAAGTTACAGAGGTATGAGGCAAAGTAAACCATGCTTATGTTTCAGTATATAGTGTAATACATTTTTGTTTTAGTTTGGTCATATTTCCAGACCATCCTGGGTCAGTTCTTTACCTCATGTTTATGTTTTATGTTTGATTTCCACATATTTGAATCTCCCAATTTTGATAACTTGCGCCAGCACAGCAAAAGTTGAGATGAGTGAACATAGCCCAGGTAGCCAACCAAGTCTCAGTAGAGCAGAAAGCAAAAGAAAAAACAACCAAACCAATGAGCACAGCAAAAGTTTTTTCTTTTTTTTCCTATCTAAATTTATCAAATTTAACATCAACCTGGATCTGGACAGATTAACATATTCTTGTCATGTCAGGACTCTTTATAAACAAGCCTGCAGCCCTTGTAGGGTCCCTGCCCAAAATTTAATGATAAAATTGAGAATTAAGCAATGCCCTGAGTTAGCTGTAGAAAACTCAAGACTTCTGAATTTTTTTTCAGCATAAGACCACCTCATGCGGGAAACGTAAGATAAAAAAAGCAGGCAAAACTCTGATTAGATCAGAGTATGTCTGAATCACAGACACACTGATTTACTCAGGAAAGAAGAAGAAGGTCTCACTGATTTTCTAAAACTTGCAGGTTTAATGTATATTCCCTTTATGAGTAGCTTTATGGTTATATAACCTATATTTTCAGGAGACATAATCCCCACTTGTCAAATTTGGAAAATGGACATTTATTTAGGTCTTTTATTAATTAGTGGTGTTTGCATGTAAGAATGCGTAGAACATGAACAACTCTGTATGTATTGATCGTATTTCAGAATTCTGAAGCATAAGCACGTAACAAAGCCCTAATTTCGTGGAATATGGGTGGTGAGGACATTCGGCAAGAAGTTGTAAACACTTCAGTTACAGATGTGAACAAATATCACTGGGCCTTTCGAGGGTTGCATTCACCTTCATGTACAGGCGTCTGAATTCATCAGCTGCTGACAAATTAGAGCTGCATTGACAAACGAGCTTAATTTACCCTCACTGAAGTAAGATTAATTGGAGGTGTCGAGGTATGAAGCAGCAAATGACAATGCGTCTTTGGAATAATATGGGGAGGGAGTGCATGAGGAAAAACTTTACATACTTAACATAATACAAGATGTCATCAGGAATTACGACAGTTAGCTGTTTGTCCTAAAAATTTCAGAAATTAACAAAAAATGAAAAAAGGAGGAGGAGGAGCAGTGTGTGTCCCAAATGGCAGCTGTTCAACCCACTTGTCTATTCTATCAACTGATGAGCATGAAAAAGTGTCTGGTACTGAGGAAAAATAATTTGGGAGCATCAAAAGAGGGACTCACTCTCTTACTCTCTCTCTCTCTTTCTCTCTCTCCTCAACAACTGCAAATCAGGCTACCATGAGAGCAGAGAAGTGTGTGTTCTTGAAGTGATTATTTAACAAAGAAAGTGTTCAATGCTGCAATCAAGGTGTAAGCAGAACAATGAAAAGAACATTTTTGACAATGAGCATAAAATGAAGAGACCAAATGAGAGAGGTCTGATTAGAAGGGGTATAATATATTAGTGCAGGAGAGGAGAATGTTAGTCCAGTGTGGTGAAAATACACTGAGGCTTTGCAGCTAAAGATAAAGAAAATTAAACGTAAAACAGATGACAGAATAGAATCACTGGACAGCGGGGCACTTCTTGGTATGTCTATGCATTGATGTGAAGGCTAAGTACTGTGTTTTCATCATATACTCACAGGTCTAAGTAGATATGCCAGGTTAGCCCCCTGTATGATCAACACGGGAAGCTGCGTCATGGACAGGGCGTGGTGGAGTGTCTCAATAGAGGCCATGGTCTGATCAAACCTACCCTCCAGACCGCCCAGAGTCACTATGGCATCCACCTGGAAAGAAAAAATGATGTCTAATAATGCACAGGAAAATGCCATGGACTGATGTAGTAGTCTGATATTCTGGCAGTATGCGGCTGAAATGACAGGAGCAAACACTTTTTTCTAGCTTATAGTAAAGGGACTTGGCCAACTGCAGAATGAGAAATGAAAAAGAGACATAAAGAAATTTCTTCTGCATTTGGATACAAATAATACACATTTTGACAGACAATTATGCTTACTGCCTGACGGTGGCCCTAATTTTGGGAACAACATAAATTCTATACTAGGTAATAATATGGCTTTATAAATATACGAATCGTACAAAACATCAAGTTAGTCAGACTAATGACTACTTGGTTGGGGCTTTTTGAATTCAATGTGTTTCTAGAGCCATCCATATGTAAACTGTAATAAAATTTTGCAGCATTGCTCAGACAAAGTAAAAGCAAAATGGACTGGAACTAGAGAAATTTGGCATCCATTATGAGAGGAGGCTGGCTTTTTAAACAATCAGTGGGAGATCAAACAATGGAGTCAGACCTTTTTACTGTGGGTAAACCTCACTCTCTTGAATTAAGAGGTGAACATCCTAACAATAAATCAATTGAGCTCAGTAGTTTGCTTAAACTAATACCATTTCCTGCAACCTCGGAGCTAAAATGGGCCTTTTTTTTAGCTTTGAGCCAGCGGTTTACTTAAGTATAAAACTTACAGCTTATACAAAGTTCTCAAGCAGACACTAAAATCTGGCAAAGCTAAAATCTGGCAAAGCCTTTCTGTCTAGACAGCATCAGGACAGAGATGATGAAACACCATAGCCCTTAGGTGAGACAGACTCTTTTTCAGTCGTTCAGTCTCACTCTTTATTCAGGTTGCTTTCCTAAGATCTGGAGCTGGGGGCTTTCTTCCACAATACATAAGAGTACGAGGCATTCATGTGAGAAGTAATCTGGGGAAGGTTTTTTACAGCATTACCAATGTCAGGAATGTCAGCCTCTTATGGAACACAATGCCCTGAGTAAAGGGCAAACTGGATTTTTAACAAATCACCACATAATTGCCATGTTTAAACTCTAAATACTCTAATCTCTTAATTGGTCCATAACCAAAAAAAAGAGGGTAACAATTCGCACCTTTTATTTATTTGAAATGGCTTTTGATTCTATATGGCAAAAGGTTTGCTTTTTTCTTTAGTTCTCAAAATCAGTGTTGGGGGTAAAGTTTTCAACATATATTATTGTACGTCAGTAATAAATGTGGAGTAAATATTGGCAAAAAAACTACACAACAGCTTATCTCCAACTCTATTACATCTACATTAATGACCTATACTGTTGGAGCAATCTGGAACCCCCTTAACCCCTGAGTTAGGGAAGTTAAACTCCTCCTCTCTGCTGATGAACTAGTGTTGCTAAAACATAAGTACTAAATCAGCACTTCCACCTCCTGGATCAGTGCTGTCAGAACTGGACCCTGACAGTCAACACTAACAAAACTAAAATCATGAACTTCCAAAAGTACACCAGATCTCAGGAAACCAAGTAAATTCATTCAATTCAAACTGGGAAATACCTAGATCACACTCTATATTATAATTAAATGGGGCTCAAAATCAGTAACACCCAGTACTGCATTCCTACCAATAATCAGAGTAAACCAAATTATTAAATTAACAAAAGATGCATATTTTGAACACTGGTCAAATGAAAACTAAACTCAAAACAAACTTAATTGCTTTCTTGCCCTAAACCATGAATATAAATTGGTAGAGTTTCCTTTTATCTTCAGAGAGGCACAGCAGATACAGATCCTGACCATAGTAACCATAGAGAAAGGATGAAAAACTCCTGGCTACTAACTGATGAAAGGATCTTTGGTCACAGTCCAAATATTTATGTCCTCAGCGGCTTTTGTCTATAAGCCCATGACAAGACCAATATCAATTTCAAATTAGTCTCTCTCAGTACTTCACACTTTCCCTACCTACTATGTGGCACTCAGCCAAAAGCCTATTCATTCCCACAAAAGATGCAAATCCTCAAAAGCGGGTTAAAAAGCCTCCGTAACAGTTGGTCACTGTAGTTTCTAGCAATGTTTACTCAATTAGAAATATCTGGATAATATTTTAAGTTTTTAATAGTTTTTGGACAACAATGGAGGTCTATGTCAGAGGATTAAGATATATCTAGGTTTGGTGACAAAGACAGAATTTTAGGTAGTAGAATGAAATAATATTTGGCGTACTCTTTTTATGCAAGTTATTTTTTTCAAAAATGAAAAAATATAGAAAAATCTTGGTATTTATACTTTTAAGTATGATCTTTTATCTACAATAAGCAGGGTCCTTTTGTCCATCCATCAAACCATACAACAAATTAATTTCTGATGTCCTCGCCATCTTTGTTATGTCTTCCAAAAAACTAATTCTTCTACACAAAAATGTCATGTCAGTATCAAACAAAGGGGTAAAGGAATTAAGCTCACAGTGAACACTATCAGTGAAAAATATCCATCTGTTCAAAATTCAAAGCAAGCTGCCAATACCAGAGGACCGAAGAGCTCAAAAAGTATAGAATGCTGAGAGGAAAAAAAGGAGCAACGACTAGAGAAGAAACAGAAAATTGTGTTGTTTCAACCTCAAAAGATACACAGACTTGCTCAATCATCCGCTTTCCATCTACACTTTTGTTGTGTCCACTATGCATATCAAACTATATATAACTGCTTGAATTAATATTTGTTTCTATTTCATGTTTGTTCACTATAAACAAGAAAAAAGGAGAGTCTCACAACTGAAGGAATAAAATTTAACAAGCTGGCTCAACAAATACAGCCATACCGTCTCCTGATTGGCTGGGGGAACCAGAGCGAGCAAGACAGGAATGGAGATCAACACAAAAACTCACATCCATTTATTGAACATGATGAACAGATAAGTAGAGGAAGAGAGAGGAAAATGAAAAAAACCTAGCACTGCTTATGCCTGCAACAGTGAAGCAAGGAGAGAAGCAGACTAAGATAGAGCTGTGGGAAGATAAATAGACCAGCACGCATTGACACCAAAGGATGGGATACACACATGCATGCACAAATTTCAAGTACATACACAAAATGATGCATGCACACACACACAAACACGCATAAACACAAACACAAACACGCATAAACACAAACGCAAACACACACACACGCACACACACAAACACACACACACACACACACTGGGTAATCACAAACACGTGTCCAATATAGACACATACATGCATACTTTCCAGTGCACACACAGAGACATGAACACGCAGACACGCAAACCCATCACCCATCACTGCATACACAGTACTGGAATAATGTCTTAAGATCAGACCAAAAACTAGCTGGTGGTATTGGATTGCTAGTATATAAATGAAAACTTTATGAACTGCAAAGAAATTGAATTCAGCACGTCCGTGGGTATGGAATGTATTGCTGTAACAATCATTTTATCCCAAAATAGTTTCCTTTTTATGAACATCTAAGAAACACCCTGAAAGAGCTTGACAGAAATAATTCTGGTTGGGAAACTAAATATCATTGGGAAAAGAAGTCAAATGAGAAAAAGCTGGAGGAAATAATAAGCCTTTTTGACCTCATGCAAGTCATCCAAAGCCCAACTCAATTCCCCAATTGATCTAAAACTCAGAGTTATCTATTAAACAGCAATAAACCAGAAAGAATAAGCAAGTCATTCAATGCACTCTTGGGCTATCAGATCATAATTTGACATTGTTAGCAAGGAAGTTAACAAAATGTGGGTTTATGTATCAGCGAGAAAGTAGAATTGGGTCATCATCATCATCATTATACCAAAGAGACTGCAAATGACTGCTAAATTACTTGGATATTGCTCTTTACAGTGATTGTTTACATGCTAGATGAATTGAATAGTGAATAGTGCTCTCTTGTGGCTTGTTCTACAATTATATCTACGTAATTCTCTTGGTGAATTTTGGGAGTTTTCCGCCTTTTCTCCTGGTATAATAAAATATATCGTGGAAGGTACAATAAAAGGCATGAAACTGAACTCATTGTTTTTCCTGTTCTTATAACCTGTAGGGAAAAGGTTTATTTGTGATTTACTTTATCACTTTTGTCATGTTTTTTTTTTTTAATCTCCAAGCGCTCCAAGCTGAGAAGTACAAGATGAGCTAGAGAGTGTGGTAGCAAGGAGGGCTGATGTCCTTAACTTTAAAATAACACCCTTTGTAAGCAGAATGAAGTTAGAAATTTTGTATGAACTACTATTAGAGATATAACTTATGTTCATGAAAGGAAAAGGAAAATTGAATGGGCTTTATTTCATGCTGTACATAAAATAACTCTAGTTATCTTTTAAACTTATAGCAGTTTTTAGAAGCATATTTCATGAGCTTGCTATAATTCACCTTATTGTCAATTGGTCTCATAAGTGATTTGTGTCTGAGTTGTAAAACAATTTTTTTTGAATATATTTATATATTAGTATTTTATTTATCTATTCCTCTATAGTTTTCATGGTGCTTAAGGTGACAAGGAAGACAATAAACACAAAGAACCCAATCCTCCTGTATTTTGAGCATAGGGGCCAATACAGAGACTTATCAATGAATTTGAAATTAACTTTAAACACCTAGCCTGGAGTGAGATCTTGTCAACAGATGATCTAGACTGCTTCTAAATGCTTTAAGCCCACGATTAATAATGTTAAAGGTCAATTCAGTACAAATGTCACACATTACCAACAAAGCAGAACTCTCCCTGCTCAAATTAGCAACTCTGAAATTTGTCTCAACAGAGGAACCTTGCCTTGAAAACTGCACATAAATTGGGGTTAGCTCAGGATAAGGGGATTTTTCAACATTTGTGGAACAAAGCTGTAAATGGACTGAGAAAATCAAAAGCAGATTTCTTTTTTGATATTATAAATGATACTAAAGGGAATAGTAGGCAATGTTAGGAAAACATCAACAGAGTTCTAAAGAAAAATAGCAAGAAAGGATCAGGGAATGTTAACTCAGGACAAAGACCAAATTTCTTCTGTTTAATAATTATTTTATAGATTCAGTTCAAGATCTAGCACAAGAAGTAATGCCAATTTAGTAAGGTCATTATACGCCCATAGCATAATCCCTGTTTTTTAACATATCTCAAGTGTCAGAGTCCTCGATAACTGAAATCTATGGCCAGTTTCTCTAATGCCAAAGATGTTTAGGACTATGATCCTGCATTTTTAACGAAGTACAATATGTTCTTCAGTACTCCTATTACTCATCTAGTAAACACGGGGGTGTTCCAACCACTGTAACCGATTACAGATCTATCAGTGTTCTCCCAGTTTTTGCTAGAGTAACAGAAAGAGTCATTTGTGACCAATTATGAGCCCATCTAAATCATAGTAATTTTCCACTGCATCCTATGCAGTTTGGATTCAGGAGACATGAGTCCATAGAGATAGCAAATTGCTATTTTATTGAGCCAATAAAATCCAGTCTTGATGAGGGAGGTGTTGGTTTTCTGTTGTTGGACTTTTCCTGTGGTTAATCATAATGTTCTCCTATCAAAACTGTTAAAGCTCATTCTCTCTACTAATGCATTAACATGGATGGAGTCATACTTAAACTCAAGAAAATGGTGCACAACAAATAATATGTGCTCATCTTGTTCTGAATGTACCGTTGGAGTTCCACATTCTACTTAGCATATACACTAATGATCTGCCCTTAATTTGCCAAGAGGTCCACATGAGAAACGATACACAAACCTGACATTCAAGTTAAAGGAGAGGTAATAAATATTGTTGAGCACTTTGAGTATCTGAGAATTATTGATTCAAACATAAATTTTATGAAACATTAAAAAAAAGGTGCCCAGAAGTGTTAGATATAGCCTGATAAATTTTAAACACATCAGGGGTCAACTGCCTCTTGGTGCATAACGAGCTTACTAGCAGCAAGTGATTTTTTCACACTCATCTTACGCTATTAGGTCATTACAGAGTGACTATGCTAAAACCATTATACACACTTTAGAAATAATCTGTGAAAATTCTTTATATATATATATAAAAAAAAATAATCAAGGAGCCACCATCATTGTACCATCATTAAAACTATAATTAATTGACCTTTGACAGTTTTTGTCTGATTTGCAGATTTGTGTCTGATGTATAAATGAATTCATGATCTTGCACCACCTCCAGAATGTGTCATTTTGCAGGTACAATGCTAAACGAAATGAAAACTGCTTTGGACAATTAGCCTTTTCAGTCAGAGCAGCAGAAAACTGGAACTCAATTCTCAATCACATTAGAAAATACACAAGCTTCAATATTTTTAAAATATGGCTTAAAACATGGTACAAGACAAACCAGTCATGTGATCACTAATTGAAACCTTTGTATCGAATCAACTGTTTTCCAATATGGAGATAATGTCATTTATTCTGTATTCTGCGGAGGAGAGGAGGAAATATCCCAGGGAAACAAGCAAAAAGTCATCATCAGCAAAACTTCTAGGATTTCAAAAACAGAGTCAATCTCCAGTCTCTGGCTAGCAGACAGACAAGAAAAACACTCTGTGCTTATTCAAAGGCAAAGTAAATATTAACTAGGCCAGGAAAAAAGGCACATGGAAGGAAAGGACAAAAGTATATTTTCTCTTAGATCCTGATACCAAAAAAATAGAGTGACAAGTGTGGCAACATGTGTGCATACAAGATGAAGTGCATGTTCATGTGTCTACAAGTGTCTTCTCCATGGTCTTTCATCAGCTTTGAAATGTGAAGTGATTGGGGCACTTAGCAAGTGATTTGAGCTACACTCAGCGCCCTGCTTAAAATTTCTAATAATGGAGAAAATAGTAGGATAAAGAAAGAGCAGGGGAGAGGGGAAAAAAGGATTGATATAAATAAAGAGACAAAGAAAACATCATTTCCCATTACATGACTCATCTCTCCAATGATCATTGTTCGTATTCTTACTGTGTGTGTCTGGCTCTGCAGCACCTGGTTGGGCATTGGGCTTTTGTCTGGCTGACAGTACATTTTGGCCTTTTGGAGGTCAGGCTGGTAGGAAATGCTTTATTCTTTGAAAAGATTGCAACAAAAATGAAATTATTTTGTTTTAAAACAGGCAAATCACAATTACACATTGTATTCTATGTTTAGGTATAAAGTTGGCTGATGTTATTTCTCTGATGTTTTTAAATAAATACTTCTTCAGGGAATGTTGAATGAAAATTAATGTTCTTTCCCTGCTACACTTTGTTTTATATGCATACACCCACACACAGTCTCAGCTGGGCTCTACCCGCAGTCAACCATAGTCCACTGCCACTGACCTATGAGCAGCTCATTTTAAGTACTGAATGCCTCCCTTAAGGCCAAATTAAGTCTCACAGGCTGAAAGAGGAGAACTTTACTTATTCACTTTACCGACAGCTAAATCTAATGCTAGTTATTCTAATAATAATAACTGTAACACAAAGTGAGATGTTTTGTAAAGTTACCACAAAGAAGACAAATGTTAACAGAAGAAGTCAAGGGGAGAATCTCAATATAAAAACGTCTTAAAATCATCAAAACTAAGAACTTAGTTCCAATTGGTCATCTTTATATCTAGCTCAACCATATCATCCAGTTGGATATAGACAAACACAGCTTGGCTTATTTCCATTATTGGTAAAACTGCAGACTGCTCCATATGTTGGCCTCCTATATTCAAAAACATCTGTCTAGGGCTCTTTAGAGAAACTTGAAACTTCTTTAAGAGCATCAGCAAAGTGAATAAATGATAAACCCACTTTTATAATACATTATTATCAATTTTCTGATGTAACTTTTGGCGATAGTGCGAAACGACAGGCCTAATTCAAAATCATGTAAGAATGAAACCATCAGTGTGTCTGGTGTGCAGTGGGTGTTTACCTGTAACTGTTGTCTCACAATCTCTTCCACCATGATTGCTAGACACTTGGTGAAGTCTGTTAGATCTTGGTCAGCTGTTTCTATCAGCTTGCAGCCCTATGAAGAAGAAAAGAGACAGATGTACAGATAGATGTAAAGATACACAGATAGCAAAACAAACACCTAGGCAGAGAAAAGGGATAGGGGGATAACTTGGTACAGAAAAAACAGAGATATCGAGAGATGGGGAGTGGTATAAATCAGTGTTTTAGTGTTGTCTGGCTGTCTGTGTGCTGTGTCGCTGAATAATGTAGAAGTTCCAGTCAGTGGCCCTAGACTACAGCATCCAAGTAAACAACCAAGTGCTGCCTTTCTCTCCCTCTGTCTCTTTCTCCACGCATTGTCACTTTCCTCCTAAAACATACAAGCTTCCCTATTTTACTCACTTACTCACACATACACACATGCATGCGCAGTACAGTCAGTTCACACAAACCTGTTCTCTGAGCTCTGTTTGATCCCATCCATCCACCCTATCCTCCCCTCCTCTTCCCAAACCCACCGTCTCTACCTACCTTTGTCTCTCTCCCTAACTTGCGAAAACTTTTCTGTTCTCTCACTTCCATTTAATGTGGGATTATTCAACATTTCAAACAAATCTTTGAGGGAACACCTCAAACTTTCCCTAAAGCATTATCATAACAGTATGTTCTTTCTCATGGAAACAAAGGTATTACTCTTTTTTTTGGGGTACCTTGTGTGATATTTGTAAAAAGGCACTACTATTACAGACAGCTACGGGGGGGTCAAAGCTGATGGCAACCCATATCTATCTGTGTGTGTGATTGTGTGTGTGCAGGTTAAAGTACTGGATATGCATTTCAAACTGTAAACAGTGTATATCAGCAGGGGTCATATCACAACAATACACAGAATGATATAGCACAAAGATCAAACAAGTACTGCAGTCTTTCCTCTAAGATGTGTAAGTGTTTGTTTATGTGACCTTACCCTGTAGTTATCATTTACTTAGCTGAGCTTCACATCTCTACAAGTGTTGCAGTTATAACCTTTGATTGTTACAAACAATGGAAAGTCCAATTGATAGAAGAACTTGCATTTTTATTTTTATGACCTTAAAGAGTTTAGTTGCTAACAATTTTCTTGCACAGCTAGAGACACAAGGAGCAAGGACTATGATGTCATCAGAAGACTCAGGTAGCAATGGCTTCTATGTGGATTGTCTTCATATATAATTGAGGAGAAATACAGTTACATATTATGTTGAATTGCATGCACATAAAATTCCTTTCTCTTACAAAAATGCAGCACATCATCACTTCAGTTCACATCACATCCCAGTGTGATTAATTTAATTAATATGACGCAATATCTCCTTACAGATTCTCATCATAGGTTGCATGTTTATAAGCTGTGTCAACATCAATCGAAGACTGATTTTCCTCTCGCAGATCGTTTGATTAACTTCAATAATTTGAAGGCCAGAAAGATTAAAAGTATGATTAAAAGAAATTCTCTAAAGTACATAAAACATCTAACAATTGCTTTGATCTGCAGTACATATACATACCTATATATATATGTATATATATACATATATATATATACATATATATATATACATATATATATATATATATATATATATATATATATATATATATATATATATATATATATATATATATATATATGTGTGTGTGTGTGTGTGTGTGTGTGTGTGTATATATAGTTATATAAAATTGGATTGAAATGAATGGAATTGAGTCAAGTTGAACTGTACTTATTTTGAGGATTCAGTCTGCATGTCCTTGTAACTGTAGGTTGAACTCCTTGAGAGTCTCCAGCATAAGAGCCATTTAACCCCATCCAAATTTGGATATTCACTTATCCACCTAGGTGGTGTGATCTAAGCTTTGCTGAGTTGCTGAAGATTTAATGTGCTGAAAGCATCAAGGGTCAATCTGGTAACAACATGCGCCTATTCAGGTTTAGATGCAATTGTGTCAAAGAATTAAAATTTAATCACTGGAAACAAAAGTTCAAACAATTACTCCACAATATTTAACTGTCCAAAGTAACACTGCACGTATACAAAACTTTGTATACTTTTGTATACTGTTTTGTACAGTATACAAAATTATAAATTGTTTGTGTTTGAGTGTGTCCCTCTGAATATGTGTACATCCGAGAGAGTGTGCAATTCGTGTCTGCACTCACCTTGTCTACATAGAAAGCTTTGACCTCGGCAGAAATGGAATCAAAATCCCCGCTGATATAGTCAGGGAGAAAGCTGGATGAAAGGATAGAAAGAGAGAGTGAGTGACAGGGGAGAGGGTTAAGACTCGAAGAAAGAGAAGCGAGACAGAGGGTGTGAAACAGAGATAGAAGAGAGAAGGAGAGAGAGGACATTGGGGCATGTGTCAACTCTTTGATCTGAGCAGAGAAGGAGAGGTGTGACCTCAACAGGGAGAGATGTAGATACATGGAGACTGACAGGGGAATTCTCTCTCTCCCTTTCTCTCACACACACATATGCACACGCACACATATACACACAACACACACATACATACATACATTCATGCATGCACACACATACACACACACACACACACACACACACACACACACACACACACACACACACACACACACACACACACACACGGATGAAAGCAGTGATACATGTATACATGAACACTCAGCAAAACATGACAGCACACACAAGCAACTTTAATGCATTGAAATAAAGTCAAACGCATAAATAGGAGCACACGGCTCAATGACAGGACTAGAAGTGAATTACTCCTAAGTTACTCAAACACATAAGCAGAGTAAAGAATAGCTCTCAGAAAGACAGACAGACACACACACACACTAACAACAAACAGAGCATGACGTGCCCGGTGTTCAACCTGTTCGATTTCACTGAGAGACTAGTTAAACCACTGGAGCTAAGTATCAGTCGGATTACTACAGCATACAGAGCAATCTAATGTTGTAATGGTGAAGGTGAAGTAAACCATATAATTCAGTTATAAATTTTAGTAAAGTAATAAGGAAAATGAGGAGAAAATATTGAATTCTGATAATGTCCAACAGTTACTGTATATAAATAACTATAAAAAATCAATAATCAATGGCTGGCTGTCAAGGTGGTGTCCAGCAAATGACACTGGATTTGTAGATAATAAGCAGACATTCTGGGGATGACCTGGTCTGATTAGGCATGATGGCAAAAATCCCATGTTGGATGGAACAGCTCTAATATCTTGATATCTGACTAAGTTTATTAGTGGACCAAAATTATGACAACCAAGGTTGTGACCAGGAGGATGAGTTGCAGTCTTTCCCACTTCCATTATAGCATTCACCCTCCCAAAGCCCAATAGAGACTATGTCTGCCCCCCCCCACCGCCTAAATTAAGTAATTCAAAAATAAACAGAAGAGAAGTTGTACATATACACCTAATAAAAGAACAAAACTACTACAAAAGTACAACAAAATAGGAGAATTTAATGTTGACTATTAAACATTAGATTGCTCCCATCCAAAGCTATATTAGTAAATGGTTGAACATCAGATTATCATGTTGATTCATTTTGTTTCCATGAAACCTGGCTGTCATGATGAAAGTGTTAGCCTGAATTAATCAAATTCCCCCATTCTTATTAGTGGTCACAATCCTCATGGCACTGGCTGAAGAGGTGGAGTTGCAGCCATTTTCAACTCAAGCCTAGTAATCAACCCGGAACTAAGTTATAACTCATTTGTAAGCCTGGTTCTTCGTCCTGCACATCCACACGTGGAAAACATTAAAGCCTGTACTGTTAATTATAGTGTAACGTCCTACTGGACCACACTCTGATTTTTAAAATCTGAATCCTAAGTTTTTAACAAGTAATTATAGTAGGCGATTTAAATATTCACGTGGACATAATTCATTCATGTGATAATGATGGTCAGCACTGTGTATATCTCAGTTGGCTTCAGAGTGTAAACCAACACACAGTTTTAATCACATCCTCAACCTGACTTCTGACTTATGGCACCGAAATTAAACATTTTATAGTCTCTCCACAGAATCCTCTTTTATCAGATAATTATTTGATTACTTCTGAATTACTATCGCTGGACTACATATAAATAGGTAAAAATGTCTTTTCAGATAGTGCTGTGGTAAAATTATTTCTGACTCTAGTCCCTCCTAAATTGAATATCTTGTTGATACTGCTGCAGGCTAAATGCCAGTGACAATCGACTCTATTGTTGCTTTAAAAGAGAAATAAATAATGAAATAAATGATAATTAAAAAAAAAGAGGTCAGTTCCTTGGTTTAAATCCCATACCTGCATATTAAACAAAACAACTTGAAAACTTGCAAGGATAGGGTGTTCTGCTAAACTGGAAGAGTCCCACTTAGCCAGGCATAATAGTCTTAAAACATATAGGAAGGCCCTCTGTAATGCCAAGAGCACCCTATCATTCATCTTTAATAGAAGAAAACAAAAACAACCTTAGGTTTCTTTTGAGCGCTGTAGCCAGACTGACAGGGAATCATAGCTCTATTGATCCATATATTCCTATAGCACTCAGTAGTGATGACTTCATGAGCTTATTTAATTCTAACTATAGGGTACAAAATTCATCACCTTCTGCCCTCAACAGGCACCGATTTATCTTCAAACACAGGAACCTATAAACAGCTATAAAACCTGATTTATATTCAGACTGATTTTCTCCTATTGACTTCATCTAAACTATCAAGACCCCATCCCAACTACGTTGCTTAAGGACGTTTTACTCATAGTTAGCACTTCTTTAGTAAATATAATCAATCTATCTTTATTAACTGGCACTGTATTTTAGTCCTTTAAAATAGCTGTAACTAAACCTCTTCTTAAAAAGTCTTCTCTTGATCCAAGATGTTTTAGCCAACTATAGACCTATATCTAACGTTCCTTTCTCTCTAAGATCCTTGAGAAAGCTGTCACCCAACAGTTTGTGACTTACTAGATCAAAATGGTTTATTTGAGGATTTTCAGTCAAGACTGTAACATATCACAGAGACAGCACTGGTGAAAGTTAAAAATGATACTCTAATTGCATTGGATAAAGGACTTGTCACTGTACTTGTTTTGTTAGATCTTAGTGCTGCATTTGACACTACTGACCATCAAATCCTATTACAGAGACTGGAGCATTGGCATTAAAAAAGCTGCTCTAAGCTGGTCTAAATTGTATTTATCAGATCGATTTCAATTTGTGCACGTTAATGATAAATTCTCCATACACCCAAAATTTATTCACGGAGTTCAGCAAGCTCCTGTGCTTGGAAAGATTCTATTCACCTTATATGCAGATGATACCCAGCCGTCCATGTCAATGAAGCCTGATGAGAACAATCAGTTGGATGCACTTCAAGAATGCCTTAAAAGCATAGAAACCAGGATGACCAGCAACTGAAGTTATTGTACTTGGCCCCCAACACCTCAGAAAGACATAATCTGCTATTGGATGGCATTGCCCTGGCCACAAGCACCACTGTTATGGAACTTAGAGCTATCTTTGTTTAGTTATCTTTGATCAGGATATATCCTTTAACTCCCACATAAAATAAACTTCACCAACTGCTTTTTTTCACTCATGTAACTGCAAATTATCTAAAAGAAGTTACCTCCAGCCTGGATTATCGTATTTCCTCAAAATCAGGTTGCCCCAACATTTCTCTAAATACTATGCTGCAATAGAAGTTCTGACAGGAAATAGTAAAAGAGATCATATTTCTCCTTGGTTAGCTTCTATGCATTGACTCCCTGTAAAATCCAGAATGTAATTTAAAATTATGCCCACTAAAAAGCCCTTAATGGTCATATCTTAGTGCTGATTCAGGCTTATCTTCATTCATTCATATGCATTCATATCCCAACAATGCTTATTAATAACTTCACTTCTTCTCTCTCCCATAGTTTCTGCTTTCTCATTACTCTTATTTCTCCTCCAATAGCTTTCTTGGCATCTTTGCCTGAGTTTTTCCTCGCCACTGTTGCCAAGTGCTTGCTGATGGGGTAATGTTGAGTCGCTGTAAATATAACTATAAAGAGTATTGTCCTGTCTAAACCTACTCTATATGAAGCTTGTCCTCAGATAACTTCTGTTTTATATATATATATATATATATTTATATATATAAAACAGAAGTTATCTGAGTTATCAGAGTGCAGTATTCTAATGGGGTAATAGGGTACTGTGAGCTCTTTAAGATATGACCATATGTGGGGATGATTTTAAATTACATTCTGGATATATGTATAATTCGTATATATATATATATATATACGAATTATACATATATCCTGAAACATCAGGAGCCACAAGTGTACTCAATGTATGACGTAAGTGTTAAACATTTTTCAGATAGTATGCATGAAATTAGTTTACATAACTTTCATTATCTATTACTGCCAATTGTAGGTTAAAAGCTAATTGTTTGGTTATACAAAACCAATATATTTGCAAATTAATGTGTTTCTTTTCAGGATGTATTTAACTAATTATGAAATGTGAAAAAAAATCTAAATATAATTTATCAGCATAGAAATGAATTCACTCACCCCAACCTTCCTTTGGTTTATGACTCACATAAGCTAGAATTACCTTGGTAGAAAATGAAGCAAAATAAAGCAGTACGGAATATTAATTGTAAACTAAATAATCCTGGCAGAAATACCATGCTAATAGATGCAATTAGGAGGATTAAACCTGAAAATTAAAACTGGCAGGAGGTTTGGGAATGTATGTGAATTCAGGCTTTGCATTCTGAAGATAATACCTATGTATTTTCATTCTTCCAAACACAACTATGTTTTGAGACAACTTGCATTCTAAGGGTGTTGGAATAAAAGGTCTGTTGACGATATGAGTGAAAACAGCAAAAAATCTACCAGCCACCAGTGAGTAGAACACTTTTGTCAGAGAGTAAAAGATAGCTCTCTGTTTATGTGTTTGTGTTGATGTGGAAGGAGCAGGACCTCGCAGGGATATGGTTGCTGCTATCTAGAGGCATTAACAGGTCTGACATTACGATTTCATGGTTGGTTGGGTAGTGTGTTTGTGTGCGTTTCTTTGTGTGTATGCACCCCAGTAAGGGGTGAGAGCAATGTTCCGGTTGGTTGAATAAAGAGATACAGAAGGATTATTCCCTCCCTCCTTCCCTTGCCATTTACACCAACAAGACAAACAGAACAGCAATTGTATGCAATATGCTGCCACATACGCACAAACCTGCCACAAGCACGCGTAAAGACAATCAAGAATAACCCTAGAGAATGCTGGAAAAAAAATGTGATCCAGATAAAAAAAACTTTCTTCTTCTTTCTTGTCCATACACACACACACACACACACACACACACACACACACACAAATGTGCACACATACACAACACTTTCCACAATCAGCCGCAAATATGTAGGTACACACAAGCACATGCACATATTGCCCTTCTTATGATACAGGTCATCAGAATTACATCTCCATTCAGAGATAACCTTCACATGACTGATGGGACGAGAACTGAAACTATAGCTAATCAGACTTTAAACACGCTCACACACACATTCCTTTGTGACCTGTTTGCACGACTCCATTGTCTGATAGTAAATGACCAGGTGAAAATATAAATTCTGTATTTGTGTGTGTGTGTGAGCCCAAATGCGGTTTGTGTCTGTTTTTGTGTCTGAGTGTTGTATGTCTGACAGTCTTCACCTCCACATTAATATTAACTGACACTTTAATTTGGATGGGAAATAGAGCATTTCTCTGCCTGTTTGTCGGAGTACGGGGTGGCGATGGCTGTGTGACCTCTACCTGTGTCTATGAGTATGTGTCTGTCCATCAGTTTGTCTGCCTGTGCTTGTATCTGTCTGTCCCACTATCTGTGCATACATTTTGCCTGCTTTTTTCTCCTCTACCTGCCAACCCACACTCCTCCTCCCAATGTTGCCTTCTCCTTTACATCCTCTTCCAATTGGATAACGTTACTATTCTGCAATACTAACTTTTCTATATAATTAAGACAACTTCCTCGTAACTAACCATTTCGTTAAGAGAAAGAAAACCATTCTTCCTCGATTTAGTCTTATACTTTTTCGCCTCTATTCTGGTCTTTGTTTTCCTGCAAAACATGCAACCATCCTTTCATATGACCACTTAATTACAACAAACTGTTGTTTTGTTGATGTTATCTCAAACCCTCATATATTTTAGCATCTCTTGAATCGCAGCATGATGATCACTCCTCTACTTTTTCATCACTTGAAGAGATGCAACTCTGATTACTCCTCTCACCCCTCCCATCTCCCAATCAAACTCTTGACATATGACTAGTGATTTTTCACTAGATATCACTAAACAAACTTTGTGCGTGCATGTGCTGCAGAATATTGGTTGAATGTGTTTTTAGTAGCATGTCCTCATTAAATAACCTTAACCATAGAGGTTACAGATCAGAAAACAATCATATGAATAATATTTAGGTTATAACTTGGGTAATATGGTTTAATAAGAAGGCACTTTCATATTATATGTTTTGTCTTTCAGATTTGGGGTCTTGCTGGTTCGTTGATGTTGTCGGTTAGTTCACAGATGTGAGTTTTACGACTGTCTGGCTGGCTGACAGAGACCTAATAATAACACTGCAAAGAGATTCTAATTTGCAAAACCTGGAGGCAAAAGTGTGAAATTGCTTGCATGCTGATGTACATGTGTCTTTAACAAGCTTATGCACATCTGTATTAAATTAAACAAATAAACACCTGGTTGCACATGGATGGTTAATGATTGTGAACGCATGAACTGTAGGATCCTAAGTATTTGGAATGTGATACAATTTTTCATACTTTTTTTTCTGTACACCACCACAATGGATTTGATGTAAATGAATCAAGATGTGGTTGAAGTGTAGACTTTCAGCTTTAATTCAAGGGGTTTAAGAAAATTATCACATTAACCGTTTAGAAATTACAGCAATTTTTATACATAGTCTCTTATTATCAAATGCTAAAAAGTAATTTGCCAAACCAACATTATTAAAAATATAAGGATTATTTTTAATAAGTGGATGAAAATCTTTTGCTCTCAATTACTGCCTAAAGGCTGGAACCCACACACACCCCCAAATGCTGAGTTTTATCCCTTGAGAGGTTTTGCCAGGTCCTTACTGCAGATGCCTTCATTTGTTGCTTTTTTGTGGATCCTTCTGATCTCAGTTTTGTCTTCTGTAAGTGAGAGCCTGCTAAGCTGGGCTGAGGTCAGGTGACTGACTTGGCCATTGAAGAATCCATTTCTTTACCCTGAGAAGGTCTTGGGTTGCTTTCACAGCATGTTTTGGGTCATTATCCACCTGTACTTTGAAGCACTGCCCTATCAGTTTTGTAGCATTTGGCTGAATCTGAGAAGATAGTATAACCCTATACACTTCAGAAATCATCCTGCTTCTTCTACCAGCAGTCACATCAATAAACACCAGTGACCCAGTTCCATTGGCAGCCATATATGCCTGTGCCATATCACTGCCTCCATATGTCCATGGCTTTGGATAAGGACCCATTATTTTCCTTCTCCATACTCCTCTCTTCCAATCATTCTGGTAGAAGTTAATCATGGTTTCATCTATCCAAAGAATCATATTCCAGAACTGGGCATGCTTTTTTCAGATGTTTTTCCTGGAAGTTGTTCTTAAGTGTGACTAATGGTTTGCTTCATGTGGTATATGCTCTGTACTAACATTCATGAAGATGTCTCAGGAATGTAGACTTTGAAAATGATATGCCTACCTCCTCAGCAGTGTTTTCGACCTGACTAGATGTTGTGAAGGGGTTTTTCTTCACCAAGGAAAGAACTCTGCAATCATCCACTTTAGTTTTCTTCTGTGGTCTCCCAGGTCTTTTGGAATTTCAGTCCTCACCAGTGCATTCCTTCTTTTTCAGAATGCACCAACTTACTTATATGGCTAATCCTAAAATTTCTGCCATCTGTCTGATAGCTTTGTTTTGTTTTTTCAGCCTAATGATGGCCTCCTTCATTTGCATTGACACCTCTTTGGAACAACATATTCAGATTTCACATTGAACAACTACAAAATGCAAATTCAACACTTCAACCTTGTACCTGCTTAATTTATCATGAAGTAACAAGGGAAGAGGTCACAACTGGTCATGAAACTGATCAGTCATCAACTGTCAAAATACTTTCGAGGCTCTGAAAATAATGGACTATATATAAAAATGGCTGTAATTCCTAAACACTTAATGCAATATTTTTGTCAAACCCCTTGAATTAAAGCTTAAAGCCTACATTGGCTTTGAGGTAGTTTACAGAGCCACAATTACAAAATGTACAACACTGTCCAAATACTAATGGACCTAACTCAATGTGTGTGCCTGTAGTACTTGGAAATCTTCATGTGATCAGTGTTTAACCCAAAGTTATTCAGCTAGATGCCATCAGCACTCAGACTAATAACCAGACATAGTCATAAATACACACACCTCTTACCCCAAAAACCACATGTACTAAATTAATTAAATCTAAGTTTTACTCTTAGGACTACTTCATGTACTAAAGAGAGAAAAAGAGAGGGACTGAAAATATTGAAATTGTAATAATAATCATCCTTTATTGTTACACTTCAAATACAATTTACTTAAAAACGAGTGATAGCACATGTAACAACAAAAGTGTAAAGCCTTCACATTAAAAGGAAAAGCCCAGCTCAGCTCAGCTCAGCATGTCAATTTCTAACACCAGGCAATAAACATAGAAGGGAATTTTCAAATCAGTCCTATAATAGACAAACTTAAAAAATTAAGTTACTTCTAACAGAAAAAACCTACTGCAGAAACATTACCTATTAAACAAATTATCCCCAACTACTATGAAAAGATGCCAAAGGTAAATCTTAAATTAGCCAAGGTACCATTAAAAAAACGAACAAGCAAATTGCTTTGATTCATGTTGAGTATGAAATAAAAAAAGCAAATTTGAAAGTAGTAGGAAGGAAGGAGCCCTTAGTTACCAGTCATTCCATGAATTCCATGAGTCTCGCAAACCCCCTGCCTGGTTTAATTTGCAATGTTATTATCCTAATTCTTGGCCTTTGACTCTGTTTTAAAGTCACACAATTTTCGATACCCAAGCAGTTTAACAGTCCCAAGCTGTGCAAATTTTATTAAAGCATATCTGAAGAGTGCTTCAAATGGCTCATATGGTGATCTTGATATATATATATATATATATATATATATATATATATATATATATATATATATATATATATATCTATATATATATATATATATATATATATATATATCTATATCTATATCTATATATATCTATATCTATATCTATATCTATATATATATATATACATATATATATATATATATATATATATATATATTCAATCAATCTAAAAATTTTATTTTTTTAAATCCCATTTTAATGGATGCAAACTCAACCTGGATTTTGTGAGAAAATAAAAATACCACTGTTTGTCTTCTAACACCAGAGAAACTGGCAAAATTCCAACCAACATACAGACACAACTCTGCACAGCTATTTATCGTCTTTATCTTAGTTCAAAAATTATATCTATAAACAATCTGTTTTGTCTTCATCTTTTCCTTTTTTTCTCTCTTCCTATGCACTTCTCACATACCTCTATTTATTTTATCACATGGGAATGCTGCTCTAGTACTGTTAAGATTTCAAAAACTTTGCTTTGGCTGATCGCTGGCACCTCTATAGTCCATTAGTCATGGTAATGTTAGGTTAAAAACACATCTTAACTTGCTTGTGACTGATTTATACACCCCCACCCATTTCTACTCCTCCTCCCCCTCCTTGTCATACTTTCCTCCAGTCTCCATCCTTCTTGTGTAATGTATAACTTTTTGGTACAGATTCTGTTGGGATGGGCTAAAAAGGAGGTCTCTCTGTCAGCTGCACTTCGCAGGCTGTTGACAGAGCTTGAATTTGAAGGTCAGAGGATGAATCTGCTGTGTCACACAGACAGTGTGACAGTGTGAGCAATGCCCATGTGGGAAGGGCTAACACATGCACACTCACACTTTGAGGAGATGTACAACTAGTTGTATTTTGAAAATACAATGAAAAAATGTACACTCTTGCAGGCAAACAAAACATTTGTCCTACTATATCAGTGATGACAGTGCACTGACCTCATCCTCAAAACAAACTGTAACTCTTACTGGTTGCATATTCCTAACTTAACCCGAATTCCAATCCTAGTTCTAACTTTTACTGTTCAGCCTCATTCACATCAACAAACATTACTAAAAAATTACAAGTAGCAAACTTTAGTTTTGGCCAACCATTTACTTTGGTAAACTCCACTGCATAGTCATTACTGCAGTGTACAATTAAATTTTTCTGTTTATGATTTATCTTTGTTTGTTTGTGATCAGCTGAGATTGTCTATCTTTCAAAAACATTTTTATGAACCTGAACTAAAATTGAAAGTTGTCATTTTGTTGTTTTGTAAATTTGTAATTAGCATTTTATGGTTACTGCTGTGGTCAGAAAACAACTGAAAACAATCTCTTTTTTTTTTTTTTAGCAAATTCAAATTTTTTGTTTTCCTCATGCATAAAGCATTATCTTTACTTTCTTCTCTGTCAAACTTAACAATCAAAGATTCTAAAAATACAAAGCATGTAATGCTGTTTTTGTTAAGTTGTTTTTCATCAGTGTACACTTCAAGTAGAGTGTATGCCAATGATTTCCATGATTTCCAGAGTGGTGTTGCAATAAATGGTTTTAGCTTTAACAACTGGACATGTCTGACGTGTCAAACATGATAAACATTCATAGCAAAGTATGCAGACCCTCTGTGGCTATAGTAAAATGTGCTGTTTCAAAGTGTCCTGAGATAACATCTGTCATGATTTGGCATTTTATAGGTAAAATTGACGTGGCTTGACTGTTATTAATGTATAGGCAAACCCAACCATACAAATTCATAAAATAACAGCATATTAGTTGCAAAAAATGAAGGATTTCACCTTTAACCTTAGACCTGGCCTCAAGGACAAGAAAAGGTTTCCCCTGTGGCTTCACTTTGCAAAAATGTCCTCACCTCAAATGTCTACAGATTCAACCTGGTAACATACACACTCATGTTCATTCTTGGGGTATTAACTTGAAAGCCTCGACACTTCAGGGACCTAGTAAACCCCAAAGCCATTGCTGTCCTGACCACAGTCTTACAGTACAATGCACAACTTAGATCTACAAACCACCATGACACATACAGTATATTCTTAGGAACACATACAGTACAATGCTTATACATAACAAAGGCTCATGCATATGCAACCAGACACAGAGTTGTTGAATGCACAATACAGTTCTAATGCTGCCACTTTTTATTTTTTATGAAATAAACTGCATGAACTTTCTTGATTTTTTCATCTTTCTGATAAACATAAACACATGCCCAATTGATGTATAAGTGAAAACACAAATTAACTAATACAAATATGAACACATGACAGACTCACCTTTGACAATCTCCGGCAGTGATGTTATAAAGGTGATTGGCAGCTCCATCGGCACATGCCTTCAACAGAGCTATAGAGATACAGACCAAAAGAGAGACACTTCACGTCTGAGTAAATGAAAACAATTAGTTTTAAATGAATAGTAAACCTCATGTGTAAGTTATGTGTGCATGGATTTTCAAAGAAATTATTCCCAGATAGAGCCTTGATTATTGAGATGTTTTGTATGGAGCCATATCACGCATTTAAAATTCTGTCAAGTGCTAGTCCAGATAAATACTGTATGTTCTCTCTTAACACTCAGAGTTTCTATAGCCTGCTGACTTGAATTTTAAAGGCAATGTACAGACCAAACAATGCACTGCACTTGACTTACTTTCTAAGGAACTTTCAGGGTCAGATTGTTGCTTTTATACAGTACATCTGACAGTCAGAGCACTGAATGCACGAGAACAAATTTGTAGAAAAGGAGTAAAATAGTGAGTGAGTTTGGACACCAACATCGGCCATGCCAAAATGAATATACTTACTTCAATCACTGCAAAAATGTGAAATTAGATATAAAGAAACTACATTTCTGCCGCAGAAAACACTATAAAATAACATGCCATACAGAGAAAAAAAGCATTGTGATTGAAAAAATAAATTGCCCCTTGTGAGAGACTTTGTGAAAAAGTGCTCATCTTTTCTGCTTTTAAAAAACAGATGAACGAGATGATGATTTGCTATTCTTAAAATGGCATGCAAGTTCTCAGAAATTAGACATAAACCATTTGCAAATGTATGTTCTTTCATGGCCTCTATTCTATTCAAACTGAACAGGCAGCCTTTTTTGAGAGCCTTTGTCTGTTTGGGGCTGTTGTGGGGCACACAGGGGAAAAATCTTCAAAGAATAAGCTATAGGTTTCTCATTGAACCTAGTTAAAAACTAACTAAAGCCTGAACCATAGAGATAGGTAACTCTTCTACATTTGTTTTCTGTCTTGTGGGCTTTCCATCTGCAACTGTGTGCACTTCCTTAAATCCATCTCTCGAGTGTTAATGTCCTTGGTATGCATGTCATTTGTTCATTTTCAAAAAAGTAATACAACAGGATATAGTGTAAAGAACACGCCTGAATTTCAAGTAAACAATTTAGAATATCTAAAGGTGTAAATGCCTTGTATCCATTTCCATAATTTTAGGTTGCATTCACATTCTAATAATAAGGAATTTAACCCTAACATATTGGCACTACATCACAGAGAAAGGGCAATATATTTCATGAATCAGGCAACTGCTTAGACCTTCTAGCAACTACACTGCCAACATGTGATTACATCTGTAAGATGCATTAAGATGTGACTTATTCTGCTCAGCAGATGATGATATCTTGTAATTAAATTTGGAGAAAATAAAGTTTTCTTGTTTTCTTAGAAAAAAAAAAAAATACAAGTTATGTTTAATTTAAGTTTTTCTCATCAACATTCACTATGTTTTTCATCGAGGCCAGACAAACATGATTAATGTATTTCCTTCCTCATCAAACATTTGTCAAGCTGATTTTTTTTTTAAATATTTTGAGTACTGCATCGTCTATATTTACTTGTTATGAGTCTTGATCCTACTGCCTTTGTTGCAACATTACTACACTTTTTTCACATTACTGCCACTGACCATCAGTCATTGGAATAGCATGAAACTCATGCTATTTTAATGAATTAGATGATTTTACATTTGGGAGCCACTACAAAAGTATTGGGGTCAAAAACTCCACATGGTACCTGTAAGTAGGGCAACATGTTACAATGCTGGGGAAAAAAAACAGCTTGACACGTTTTACCAGTTTTTACAATACAGTTTGGTTGAGTTGAAATTGGTTTAGTTAGAGTGTAATGACCATCTCCACTCATTGGCTGGCTATAGCTCTAATTATTTTCCAATGGAAACACTTTTTTTTTGTTTTTAAACTTTTCCAGATTTGTATATATCAGTATGCAAGAGAAAGTTTAAAAATTCCCTGTGAAAGCATTTGTCTTTATAGCTGTCTGAACATCCCATTTATCTTAATAACAGCAAATGGCAAAAAAAATTAATGGAAAAATAATGAAAACAAAAATGGGTAAACTGAACTTGAGAAGGATTTTTTCTCCATCTGCACTCCCTACACAGGCAGTGAAGACTGAAAAATACTTTCATTCTCCCGCTGAAAACAATGAATTGTCAGCTATTTGAAGTACAGCACAATTGTGAATGCAACGGCATATTCGACTCCTTCATCTTCTTTTCCTCCTCAGAGCTTCTTGAGTTAAGAAAAACATGCTCAACAGAAAATGACATACAGAGACATAGTCTTATGAATCCTGACAGTGATATGATCTGAGCTGAGAAGGGACAACAGACGGAGTCAGAGGAGGTCACCTTGTTAATCAACTAGCTATCATAATCCCTCCCCACAGGCTTGAGAACGAATTGCTCCTGTCACTCACTCACCTGTATGATAGATACATACGGTGGGCAGGAGATAATGCAATTCAACTCACTGTACTAAACCTGTCACTTCAATGCTTCTTAATTATCTATGTCACTGCTGAGTTTGATGCAGAAAAGCTGCATGTACACATTCATGCAGAAACAAACACAAACATTGGGGGATATGCTATAGCATGCCACTATTGATGAGGTTAGTGGTGAGGATTAATACCTGTCTGGCTAGTGCAATACAGGAGAGGGCTAACAGTCACGAAGAGCAGTGAGAAGATTATTATCCTTACTATGATGTTTTAATGCCATCCTTACATCTATTAGTCCACCTCTCCCCCTCCATCTGTCATCCTGTCTCCAGATCCACTCTGCTCTCTACATCTTGCCTCACAAGTCATTTTATTTCTCTCTTGTTTCACTCCTTTCCTCTTAACTCTTCCATTCTGTCACTCTCTTTTTTATTCTAGGTGGCACAACTTCATAAGCTCCTCTGCTCATTCTCTGTCCTCTTCGTATGAGTCTTGCTGAAATAAGCTCTCTCCATGAGCTCTTGCTAACAGTATCCCTCTTTGGATTCTCACACAAACCCATTTGCTCTGCCTGACACATGTGCTACTTTTTAGTTGGTAAAACAGCTTGACAGAAAATAAAGGAGTGATTAGGTCATTATAGAGAAACATAAAGACAATAACATAAAGCAATTAAAATGATCTATGTGATGAAATTGTAATATTAGATTTTGAAGGGTATGTGTGGGTAATGTGTGTGTATATTTGGATGTTTGTATGAGAGGCGGTGATATGTATGTGTTTAGTGAGCCTGGACAGCTTAGTGTGTGGAATAAGGAATACAGCATGTGTGGGGGAGCGAAAGGGAAGAGAGAAGAAAACATAGTGTTATTATTCTAGTGATTATAAATATATGATGTAACAACAGGAGCGATATAATAATTATAAAATAATGGTAATATAATATAATAAACTATATTAATCATTATAGACAATTCAATATAATACAATTAATTATTTTAATTAATTTAAAAAATTTCACATTACTGGTGTCCCAATCATTATTATTATCGTTATTATCGTTATTTTGTTAGGTTAGTCGCACCCAAGCCCAGAGGAGGATGCTGGTTCATTGCAGGTCTTGTACCCTGTCCTGCCTTATACCACCCCCCACGATTTGAGAGCGAGTGTGTCACTGAAGACTGACATTCTTAATCTTATTCCTTTGTTGATTTGTTATCTATTAAGAGGAAGGGAGGTAGGCCTCACCAACCCCACCTCCTCCCATCCCCATTACATCCCCACTGCATCACGAGAGCGCTACACTGGGAGGCATGGCCCATGCCTCACCAGCCAAGCCAGTCTGGCCCCGCACCCTATTGTTCTTTTTGACAGTAATAAAACCCATTTTAAACATCCTTTCCCCCTTGTAGTGTATTCTATGAATAATATTTTCTGAGTTAGATGTTTTTGTTGGTGGATATAGGAAAGATGTTTTTGCAGTTTAGGGTCCAGGAGTTGGTATCTTCTTCCCATGTGTTTTGAAAGAATGGATATTGTTAACTCAAATATGGAAATGATCTTGTAGATGTTGGATAGCATTTTCGTCGTAATAGTGATTTTATTCAGTTCTAATGCTTGTGGGGAAGACATAATTAGATGATTTAACGCAGATCGTTTGAGAGGAAGTCTGTCTATTTAGGAGTGAATATTTTTATTTAATTCGCTTGTTTACTTGTCATTTATTAAAAGCGAGGGAGGTAGGTCCCACCAACCCCACCTCCACCCATCCAAACTGGAGCCCCACCATGTCACCAGAGCGCTAGACTGGGAGCCACAGCCCACGCCACTCCAGCTAACCCAGTCTAGCCCCCCGATACTTTGACAGTCAATAAGAATTCTACAAATCAGTATGAATAAGAATAATAAGAAAAGAGCAAACACAATATGTAAATGTAAAGAAAGAATCAAATAAAAACTTTAAAATTCTAAATTTAAATATTAGAAAATGTGTATACGTGAGGGTATATGGGTGTGAATCTGTGTATGTAGTTGTCTGTGTTTGTCAGGAGGCTGGTGGAGGAGAAGAGTCATGGGGAACGAAATGAGAACCCTGCCTCGCCCCCTTGGGGAGAAGCGGGTATCATGTTTACAACCTCGATTAGAGGATAAAGCGGAACCAACTGTTCTTCTGGTCATGAAAAGAGAAGAAATGCAGTGAGAGTGAATTACAAAAACAGCAGTTAAACTTGTGTTCCCAAAAAAAATTTGATGTCAGCTAATAAAAGTTGGCTAATGTGCTTTCAGTGTGAACATATGTTTATATGTGTAGTCTTGAAATAAAACTTATTTAGAAGAAAAACTTATCTAGTCTCCTGGTCAAGGTGTAGTTACAACTCTGAACTAACACAAGCTGGAAAGCAACGGATTAACATCGAAGAGAAATTTAATAATCAATTTAAAATGTTGATTTTGTGATTGTGTGAGTGTGAGAGAGAGTGTGTGTGTGTGTGTGTGTGTGTGTGTGTGTGTGTGTGTGTGTGTTTTCACTTCTAAGGGTTAGGTTAAATGAACAGGTTGAATTCCTGTATGTGTAAAAAATACTTGGCCAAAAAAGGAGTATTTTTTATTTTATATTTGAAAATGATTCACATAAACCATTATGAAACCCATTTTAAACATCATTTTCCCCTTGTAGTGCATTGTATTTATAATTTTGGTGGATACAGAGAAGACATTTTTGCAGATCAGGGTCCAGGAGTTGGCATCAGGGTTGATCTGTAGGTCTTCTTCCCATTTGTTTTTTGGAAGGAATGGATATTGAGTAAAATGTTGAAATTATTTTGTAGAATTTTGAATAGTACTTTCTCTTTTTGTTGTGCTTCTAATCTGGTGTGGTATTAATCTAAGTATGTTGAAATGTAGTACCAGCAGTGAGTATCTGTGCACCAACGCATCGCTGCCACATTATCCAACCAGCCTTGATGGACTAATGGATGATGTTAAAAACCTAAACTTCAGCCAGCTGCTCCACATCAACAGATGATGGAACGAGGCACTTGTAGTAAACACAGGCCTGTTTTTTGTCTTAATGAGAGAGTCACCTTCATCAAATACTTTATTGTATTGCTTGTTTGTGTTGTTGTGAGCAAGTGAAGGATCTCTAGGAAAGTAAACGCGTGACTGACTGAGTGAACAAGTGAGTAGGTGACTGATCTACTAGATGAGTGAGAGGGCACATGACTGAGATAAACAGCTTGATCCCACATTACCTGTAAATGAACTTCCCTTTGATCAGCATTGCACTCTCTCAGCCTCCATTGCTCCTCTGCTCCCTGCTGCTCTACCTCTCCCACAGGTGATTAGGGGCCCCGGGGGCACCACATCAGAGGACCTGAGAGTACTCTGTGTATGTGTGTGAGGATGTTTTTGATGGTAAGGTCTGAGACCTGGCTATGATAGCCCCAGTTGAACAACCATGCAGAGAGTGAAACACACTCAGCCATGCTCACGCACACTGACATCTGCTTATCCCATAAACATTAAATTTACATGGCATATCAAGTGAGGAATTATAAACTTGCTACAAGCATGTTTACTATATAACTGTGAGAGTTTTTAGATCTGCCAATCACAAAAAATCATCATCATGTCAAAATTTTTTCAAGTCCCATGTGCACTGCTGACAAGAGCAACAATGATCAAGAAAGCTTCCCTATTGATGCCATCCACATGACAGCATTGCCACATTGCTTGTGGCCCTTCAGAAACTGCCCAAAATCTCTCTGAAACTTTTAAAAGTAGTCTTGTCTAAATACTGGCAAATGCCCAAATCTACCATATTACACTATTAAGTTGTATCATACTTACAATGTATATATTATATGTCTCATATTGGTTTCCAAAATTCTAAAGTTGTTTGGTTTGAGGATTTTATGCAATTCTCTCTTAATGATTCTTGTTCTTTTATTACTTGCAAACACTGAATGTGATAACAAAAATGAGTGAAATAATCAATGACAGGATATGCAAAAACCCCACAACGCGCTTATATAAATTTTATTTCCTAGAATATAACCATTTCAGTTAAACTTTGGAAGGCTGATCATGGTTTTGAAATAAGGATATTAAATCAAAAATATCAGCCTGCAAACTCTGTCGAGGATGTGTTACAGTTTACAGAGTGTACAGAATCTATTAAAAGCGTATTATTCTGCCATGCTGGTTTGGTGAACAGACAATTTAACCTAAATATTGAAAAACTCAATTTAGATATTTTGTTGCACAAAAAAGTTAGAAACAGCTGTTCAAATGCATTTCAAATCAAATTATAACAGCAATTATAACAGCAAGGTCATTTTTTATAGTATTTTTCAGATCTATAGAAGACTGGCTTTTCCTTTTATTTTGGAGATTTGACGTGTATCAAATTCCTTCCGATGAATGTTTTATAAATCTTTCTTTCTTTAAATCGTATTTTTTTAAATTAATTCCCCTTAGCTACCGAAAGAAACTTTATCTTGGGGGCTGAAGGCAACCTTTGGTGTAAAATCCGATGAGGAAAATGCTTTTTCAAATGTCATGAAAAATATTCTAGAAGTCCTTTACTGAAAACATACAACCTTAGAGAGCAGCATCTAAGTGGGGTACTGCTGTGCAATGGAAAGAGCTCAGGTTCCTCTTGTTTTTTTGCTAAGTTGATAAGAATAACAAATTTGTGTAAAAATTCAATCTGAGGTGATTCTAATCACAATACTGCCTTTGTAGTTACATTGTTTGCTAACCTTATCACTGATTGCAAAAGTTTGTTAATCACATCTTTCATACATTCCTGCGCCTACTGTATTTTTGCTGTTGTTTCATGCCATTTTTCACCCTGCATTTGATAACACACCTACATGCTTAACAAATTCTGTTTGGTTCCAGTTATTCTTGTTCAGTTAGGCTCTGTTTCTGATCATTTTAAAAGATTTAAAAGAAAAACACATACAAGATATAGTTGGGATTAAACTGTCTGGTTTAAAAGGTTCAAAATCAGCTTTGCATATCTAATACATGAGCGCCAAGTAGCACAACTGCTATGCATCAATGCCTCTCATAAACAGTGCTTAAGGGAATCTGGAGTTCTACTTCCTTTAAAATCATATATTACTCCTTTAACAATAAGCCTTTGGTGTATTTTTTTTTTTTGAATTTCCTGAATTTCTGGTTCACTTTTACTCTGATAACTGACCTTGGCATATACATAAAACAGATGAAAACAAAGTTAATTTTTATATTCTCTAATTACCAACTACAAAAAATTGGTTGGAATCTTTTTGGGGATTTTTTTAATTCATTAATTGCAAGCAAGCTTTTGACTAGAATCTATAACAATTATAATTAAAATGCCCCGGGGACTGTTACTCCATAGCTGCTAAAGTGGAGACATTCAGAGAGCTTGAATTGTGCAAAAAGTACTGTATGTTTCAATCTGATTATAATTTGTAACTGCTGGCCTGCTTAATATTTGTGCCCTTTTACACCGAAAATTGTGCTCTTTACTAAGTTCATAAGGAAGGGCTGTGTATTAATGAGAAAATCTTACCTACGTGCAGTACTTAAAACTGCTTTTTGCTACTGCCTGTGCTCACATTATTTACCAAGTAATTTGCTGTACTAAATGTGTACATAATGAATCTGAATAGAAAGGCAAAGGTTGCCACAGATTTGTAATGAAAACAATAAGACTATATATAAAAATTATTATATGGCTCAGTGGTATGAAAGGCGATGACCTATGAAAATAATGGATGAAATACATGTAGTCCTTAAAGGTTAATATATAGGATTCAAATGATCATATAAAATTGGGATTTTCTGTAAAATGTAATGACCCTGAAAACTGATACATGAATAATTCTGTTTTCATTATTTTAGGTGTAACTTGATGATTTTACACTTTCCTGTGGTGTCAGTTTGTCACACATGTTTAGCTTTTGACGCACGTGTCATCAATACAAATGAAAGTTCTCATTCATTCAGTTCTGGGCTTAACAAATTCGTCTAGCATATTAAACCTCTAAATGGAAAGGAAATGTTTAGTTTAAAATTTACATTTGGTTTAAATATAATAATTTTTCAAGTCATGTATCCATAGAGGTCATGAAAAAAATAAGTAAAAAGGTCACCCTTGCAGATAGGAAAATTATTTTCGGCTAAATAAAATGGTGTCATTTTTAACTTCATTTACTCTTAGAAAAAGTGTGGGCAGACGGTAGAGAGGGAGCAGTGACATGGCAGTAATTAAGACTTTGCATAGTGTATGTAACACAGGCTAGAGAGCACATGTCAATTAAAAACAACGAAGGAACACATGCTCAGTGCAAACAAATGCAGATGGGATCTAAGTGAAATGGGGTCTGTTTGACTTGTGCTGATGATGTGTAAGATATCTACCTTTACTCCAAAGAACGTGTAGGTAGTCCTTATCTAGAGGCTGGTTTAGAACAATCAGACAGATCCTCAGTTTGCCTGGAGAAGGAGATGGGAGTCAAAGGGCATCCATGAATCATAACAATAGACACATAACTGTTAGAGCATAAGAAGCAAATAGAAAAACCTGTCAAGACATATCATTATTTGCATGCTCAAAACAATACCTTTTAAATACTGTTTGAATTCTGTTTCTTTGGCCCCGAATGTGCTAAAAAAGAATACTAAAACAAAGCTGTGATAATGAGGTCACTATCGTGCAAAATAAGAGAGGATTGCAATCAGAAACCATTTCAAATGAGTTTCTGTTTCATCAGAGTTCAAAACATTTCCCACTTGATACAGTTAAGCTGCAAGTGGTTTGTTTTCATGTTTGCAACACCAGAGGATAACAAAACCTAACCAAAGTATAGACATTGTGTAACCAAATTAGAACCCGGTTTGAAATTATTGAATTCCCTGAATTTTCAGTAAAGAATTTCGAATATCTGAAGAAATAAATGCAAATGTAACTTTTTTGTATAATCAGAATTTTTTACCACATGTCCAAGGTTACTAAAAAAAAAAAAAAAAAAAACAAACTTGTAATATAAATGCTGAAATAAAACAAATAGACAAAATTACATCCTTTCAAGTTTGCAGAGAGCAATTTCCCTAAATTAGAATTAAGAAACTCCGGAAGACAGAAAAGGAAGGCCAAGCCAGGATGAATAGGTGCAACTATATCAAGCCAGGTCTAAGTTTCCAAAACATGCACATCTAGGGCTTCTTAATAAGACCTTGTGGTTCTGTCACAGATTCACTGATGCTTAAATGGAGAAGACATGTGCACCATGCGTCACTTCGAGCATATTACTTTAATTTGTCGCCAAGCCGTCCAGTGTCCAGTCATGTTCGCTTTGTATGAATAGAAATCCATAGATATTTCCTGAACATTGACTTACACTTTTACAGCAAAGTGTCACAACTGTTAATGTGTGCAAGTGACAAATAACTAATCATAGGCTAATTATGCGAGATTCACACAAGATCTGTGGTTAGTAAATTTGTATTTTTAGATTCTTTAAGCATTCTGTCGATCTGCTATTGTCTGCAGCGCCTCTATCAGTTTTCTTTTTTATAATAGTGACCATGTTTCCTTTCTTGCAAACAATGTTTTACTCCCTCCTAATCAGAAGATGTTGCTGCCATCAAAACAGTGGCAAGAAGACATGATTACAATAGACAATAAATTAAAGCAAATCAACGACAGAAACGGCGTTTCAGTGCAATTTTAAACCAGAACAGCCTCTTAAGTTTCCTTAAAAGAAAATTATGGGGAATATTGAAAAAATTCAAATGGCCCACTAATGCTCCACCATTTGGGTTTGTGAAACCTGTCTCACCATTGGTTCTTATGGGTTAACTGACAATACCAGCTATATATAAATATGCCATTGAGTCATTATATTAGTTAACTATTTGCTACATATGCCGCGTAGCGTTAGTTAGATTTGTTTACCTGTGGCAATAGCTGTGGAGGAAAGAAGAGCCATGCTCATGCCTCAAAAATTGGCTGAAATTGTTGAAAAGGGTAAAAACAACAGCAAAAAAAGACAAACAAACAACAAAACACAGATTTAATTGAAAACCAGGACATTCCTATGGACTTTACGCACCGCCCTCTAAACTCCGCCAGTGGGCGTTGCCCAGTTAAAAAACAAAAAACAAAAACAAAAACAAAAACCTCTGACGTCTTTTGATGCACGTCAGATGCCGCCAATAGGCATCGACCTTAACACAAACAGAATCGCCAAGCCTGGCTTTTAGCCTGGTCTGGACTAGGATAGCTTCCCAGGATAAAAATCTACATGGTTATTTGTACGCAAAGTTTTCGTGAAACCAAGTCGGGGCTAAAGCCAGCCAGGATATCTGAAAAAAACAAAGCTGCCCCACAGCATGATAGAACCTCCCCCATGTTTTAATGTACGTAAGCTGTTCTTTTCCTTATGGGCTACATTTCATTGCCTATAAACAAAGTTATGCAATTAATTCCCAAAGAGCTCTAATTTGGTCCCATAGAACATCATCCAAGAAAAACTGTGGCTTATCTTTGAGGTTTTGCTTACATTAGTCTTGCCTTTTTTCAATTCAGATTGCTCCAGGTCAGCCTCAAGCTCTTTAGGTGTCTTCCGTGGTATTTTTTGCACAATAACCATCGACTTTCGCAGACTTCTCTCACTGAGTTTCTTTGTAGCAGCACATCCTGGAGTGCCTTAACAGTTTCATGACTGAAACTTGATATCACTTCAAATTGTTGGAACAGGGATTTTAAGATCTTTGTCAATTGCGCTGTAGCCTTTGGAATAGTTCGTTTTTTGATAATAGCATTTCTGATGCTGTCAAACAGGCCCCTTGTCTTCGCCATTGTGAAAAGGAACTCGAAAAAAATCAGCTGCTTTTAATGATGTAAAACGATCATGTGACCACTTAAAATTAAGGACAGGAGAGTCCTATCTGTGTTTTGTTTTATCTGAGGAACTCGTTTAAATTCATCAAATACTTGCTATGTCAAATCCGCCTTTTATGTGTGTATATTTTTAATTCGTAATATTGAAGCATTTTTTTTGCTGTTCAGTAATTTTTGTTTATACAAAAAAATTCTGGCATCTGATTTTACAAACCTGGTTAATTTGCATTTATTTCTGAAGAAATTCCAAATTCTGTACTTAATATTGAGGACTACCAATAATTTCAACCCAAACAATGTGCAATGATTTGCCACAAGTATAGTACCTTTATTCTCCTTGATCTTGGTTCACAAAAATGTCAAAATTATTCATAAAAAAAAGGAAATCTGTGAACTATGGCTTGTGCTTATTTCATCGATGCTCAACAGAATACCTAGACCTTTTTAACACCATCTATAACAGCATGACAACAAAACCGCACAACATGTCATTTTTTTCTATCTACAAAAGATAAGAAAAAAATGAATAGGAAACTTTGTTTTAATTGAAAAAGAAAAACACACGGCCATTAGAAAAGCCTTGATGGACCAAAGACTAAAGTACAACCTTTCTCCCCCGTGCCTTCACCCTTACTCATTTCATTGCTTACTCATTTATATTTCCTTTTCATGTCTGCCCTTATGAATGATTTCTCATCCATTTTTGTTGCTGCCTTTTGAAACAAAGTCAAAATTCCATATGCAAGCATAAGTCAAACTCTGTGATTAAAATGCCCACTTCCCTCTCTCCTAAACTGTATATATGTAAATTTAACACAATTTGATCGTAGTTTCAAGGCAACACAAAAGGGCATATCTAATAAAGCTTGTATCTTTCCCAAAACGCAGCAGAGAAAGCAACTATGAAGAGGAAAGCAGGAGAATATACAATTCTTTAGGTTTCATATAATTTCACTGCGGAATGTGTATCACATTTCGTCCTTAAAAAAATATTTTTGGATTGAAACCTCAAATGTAAGGAGTGAGTTCTTAGCTTTGCCAAGAAAAAAAAAATATGTCCTTTGTGTTTGTGACTTCGTTGCAGTAGCAGGCTTGATGTTGTTAAAAAGTTCACATCACTGGAAAGTAATTTAAAAACAAAAGTCAATCCCAGCCAGTAAAAGGAAGAGGAAGAGAGGATTAAAAGGAGACAGGAAGGAGGAGGATGAGAAATGAGAATATATAGAGGGATAAGTGAGGGGAAGGAAGAGGAGGAGTAGATTTGTCAGTTTTGTTTCTTAATTGGCTGGAGATGTACCAAGAACAAAAGACAAACTCAACCAGCCATGAATTTTTAGATAAACCATCGTTGCACAAAACTCATCTTCCCACAAATACTCGCACGAGGCATGTGGCCCATAATGCCCTCTACTCAAAGAAAAGTCTCCCTGGGATTCTTTTACAAGTGCCAGACAGCATAAATGCCACAAATACATGTATGCACACACAGGAAAAACCCAAGCACATACACTAGCGCAGAAATATTCCAGGAACAGGCATATTAAATTGGTGAAATTATAAAGGCTAACTGTGCACATCAGGGGTTTTAAAATGCAGACATCATGGGGATTTTTCTATATTCTCCTCCGAGAGTCTAGATAAGCATTTCTTGCAAGAGAATAAACTAAAGAAGCCATGGAAATATACTCTGAACTTATCTAATAGGGGGAAATGTGTTAAACTATACTATGCAGTTGGGAAAAAAAGATTTTAAAAGTGAATGATTCAGATTTCAAATACATCTTTGAGAGCAAGTGACAGATTTATCAACAAAATTATACTATAAGGATATGTATGTGTGCTCGGATTTGTTCTGTTCCACACCGGTTAGGGGATTATTTGCCCACCCTGTGAAATCTTTTGAATACATCTAGGATTTGTACAGTGTGCAGTGTAGTCTATAATACTTAGCTAACAAATTTGAGTAAATATTTGTTTCAACCGATGCTTCAAAATTACTGATAGCTTCCTATTAGAAGTGATTATCTCTTGACTGATGTTGGCCTTAGTGGTATAGATTTACAAGCTGTACAAGCCTAGAAAGTAAACAACAGTTCTTAGGTCCTGCCCTTAGCAAATGACACACATGTGCAAGAATGTCAAGTATATACAGACATATGTTCACATACAGAAGCACAATCACAGTAGCCTTTGTAGTCTAACCAGATTATTATAGTTAATTGAAACCTTCAACAACAAAAAATGGAGTCAGAGAGGGAGAGAAAAACAAAGGAAGCAAGAAAGATGAGTGCAATGCACAATAATAAAACATACACTATTATACTGTAAATATTTGGTACATCATGTAATAAATATCTAGGCTTATTCTGTCCAATGATACTCATCATTTTATCTCAGCAGAACACATTATGTTCATCATGCTCTATGCAAAAACATTTTGTTCATATTGGGTGGGAATCAAACTTTGATTTGAACCACTTATAGGCAGCCAGCCTTAAGCAGCCTTAACTCCCCATAAGTGAGGGTCAAAGCAGATCACTGGAAAAATGATTGACACACTGGCCAGTGAAAATGTCAAACAATAAAGCTTCACACCAGCACAAATATTGACTGATCAATAGTGAAAGGAGATGTGATAAAAAAAAAATTTAAAAAAATTGAATCGATGTAGGCTCATTTACATCAAATTTTGGCTTTGTTTTTGTCAAATCCAACATTTCAATTTAATACTAATTAAGATACGTAACATTTTTTCATTCAGTCATAGTTTTATCACCTTCATTTGTCTTCATTTGTCTCCTTTATTTCTGATCATTCAAAGGCCATATTATATCACTTCAGCATTACTACAAAAGTTCTTGGTATTGCTCCTTTCATTTCCTGGTCCCTATTCTTTTGTGGTGGTGTATTTTTTACATTCCACTCTTGAATGGCCAACAATGGAGGGGAGAACAGGTTATTTCATGTTTAACTAGAGTACTACTCAACACAATATTCTTCAGCTATTCAAACAATGATAACAATGATTTCTTTGTAAAATAACTCCAGTAATGTATCACCACATATTATGGAGATATATTAGGCCTTTAATACCGCAAATACATCTACATATATCTTGTCAATAAAATGCAGATAGTGTGCTTATTGTATGTTTCTGAACCTCCCCTCATCTGTGAAGACCTTATGCCAAAGAACCCAAAATAGATAGAGAGGTAAAAACTCTGACACCGTTGAGCTTTCTGGGGACATAGGATTTGTTTTACACCCAGACTAAAAAAAAGGCCACTATCCTCTTGCTTTTGTTTTTTGTGGAAAAGGTTAAAATTGGGATGTTTTGCTAGGTCAAATGACTCTGCAGTAGTCACAGCTATTTATTGGCTCCAGCTCTGATCAGCAGTGATGGATACATGACACCTGGGTGGACACACTAATTTTCAACCCTTTTCTTTCCCTTGGATAGCATGAGAACAGCCCCGAAACACACATTTACAAACCAAAGCGTCTCCCATGGAGGCTCTAACAGTGACAGGAGAACCAACTCGCAGATACAAAGAGATGTGACAGATTTGTTTTACTAGTCTGCATGGGAGCTAGCAGTTTACTCTCAGTCCCACTGTGTAGGGCTGACCCAAGCAGTTACATCCCAGCCAAAAATAATAAACTGTTTTTTTTCTCTGAAGGTTTTGTTTCCCAGAAATTAGGGTCCACCACAGCCTGTAGGGTAATCAAAATGCCATCCCTTCCTATTGTAATAGCTTGTGGGGTTTCTATGGCTGCTTTTTGTTAAAACGAATGAACAAAAAGTCAAACATAAACTTTGCAAACTGTAGTTTGCATATCACAGTTTAACAACCAACATGGCACATCATCTAAAGCTAACTTCGTTAGGATGCTTCCTGTACCCTCATATTTAACACTTGGGACTTTGAGTGTATAATCCACCTTAATTCTTTTACTGGGATAACCAGTTGACATGATTTTATTTTCAGAAAATCATGTGATAATCATCCACACTGGTCAACTCTGAGTCTGTTTTTATCATTTCAATATAACATAATCAGGTTAAAATGACTTTATATGCTGCTATAGATTATTTAGGCTAATAAGGCTACCAGGTAGAGTACAATCAATGTATTGTGAACAATATAGTTCATCTGGAGATGATGTGCAGGTTTTTTTTCTCCAGAATCAATCAATTGGTTGAGGAGTAGGTCAGTTTTAGTCAAAAAGGATTTTCTTTGGTTGACTCTAGACTCTAGACCTTGTATCGACATGTGCCTGTTGTCTGATTTATGGTCCTTACTGTTGTACAATCCCCTTGACCTTTTCATCTCTGTGTAAAACCTGTCCTTAGGCTCATATCAGCTCACCTTCCTCCACACTTAAAACACACACCACCTGGGAGCTCACATAAACCTTGGCCTGAGAGCAGTGGCTAAGACCAGCTCTAACCGGCTTCCCCTTAGTTCTACTTTGGCAGTCACTGCTGACCATCTGGAGTTTTTTTGTTTCTTTGTTTTTTTTTTAAAGCATCAACAGATACAGAGTATGTGGGATCATCATTGGAGAAGTGAATCTTGCAACAAAAAAGCCTACGTGCCATTTAAAAAGAGAGAACAAATGTATTGTGGGTTAATTTTTTTAATACCAATAGCAGATTAAAAACAAACATCCCAAGCACGCTTTCAGAAAAGGCTCAATATGTACCAAGCCTAACAACAGACACACAAGAATGGCATCTCATACACATAGTAAACACACCGTTGTCATCAAAGTGCCAGTGACTTGTTTTTGAGTTCTAATTCCTCAAGACTGTTTATGTGTGTCAAGGTGAGTAGGAAAAGTAGGGATAGGAAGTGTGACAGTTACGTGAATAGGTGTATGGTCTTAACAAACACATACCATCTCCGTTTTGGTCCAGGTTTGTGTATGGGTATCCAACATTCTGATGTAAATTGTGCGTGGACAGTACAGAACAGTATGTTTCTGTGCACGGACCTGTGTTTTTGATTCAATACATGTGCGTTTGTGCCTCGGGAATGTGTCTCTGAAAAGCATTACCTGAGGGCAGCAGGCAGTCTAGAGGCGTCAACTCGTTATCCATGGCCAAGATCCACAGGAGCCTTTCTTCAATGAGCCAACTCACCTGCACCTGAGAACAGGATAATGCACACTGTTGCTACTCTTTTTGCTCTCATCTTTTTCTATATTCCTTCATTTTGTTCTTTTGTTTCAAACCAATCAAAGAAAGTCATTTCATTTTTTCAAATTCCCTCAGATCCCAGTTTATCACCAGTCTTTCTCTGAGTTAATTATTTACCCTAAAAAAAAAAAGCAGAGTGAACACAAACACTGCCATGACACTAAAGTTGGACTACTGGGTAATTCAAGACACAATGTTGAAACTAGAGTTGTGACTAAAAAAGTTTTTGTTACTGATTAATGGTTTTGACCGTAAAATATACATGAATATAGATGAAAACGGGGAAAACCCGCATCATATTTTCTTACAGTCCCTAGCAATGTCATCAAACTTGTGTTGTCTGTCAGTCTAAAACCCAAAGATTATAATAGTATAACCAGACAGGCATTTCAAGACAGCTGTCACACAATCTAATTGCTGAAGATAAAACAAACCATTAAAGCAGCAAAATTTGTTGGAAAAATAATTAGAGCTGAGACAATTCATTGAGTAATTAATCAGAAAGTTAAGAAAACTAATCTGCAAATATTTTGATATATGATTAATAGTCTCACTCATTTGTCACGTAATAGTAACAAATATTTTCTGGTTCCAGCATCAAATGTGCAGATTCGCTGCATTTCTTTGTCACATATTTGTCATATTTTAGGGATTTGGACTGTCTGGACACAACATGCAATCTGAATGGTCCACCTTGGCCTCTGAAAAAATTATGATGGAAATATTTTGTAATATTTAAAAAATATATATTTTAAAAAAAGGTTCACAATAAATCAAGAAAAGTAACTGGCAGATTAAGTAATGAAAATGTTTATTGGTTGCAACCCTTAAAATAATTTTAGTACACAGGAATCAAACATATAATCATTCACTGCATTGAGAGTTCTTAGTTTCAATCAGTTTTATGGATAATTATGGCGACAGTGATCCCTTTTTGATAAACCTGAACTAGTAATAAATGACAAAATTTTTACAGAAAAACAGAAGGTTGCATTTTATGTTTTTCAATCTGTAATTTAATAGAAGTCTAAACTCTAAATTCCATATTTCCACATAAACCTTATCTGAAATAATCTGTAAACAACATTTACACAAAGAAAGAAAATTATTATTATTCTAAATGTTGTTCTAAGTAAATCTACCTCATCCAAAACTTCTCCTACTTGTTTCCACCAGACATCCTTGGACTTAAATATCCCTTAAATTATTAGCTTGTATAACGTGCCACTCTGAGACATTAAGTAAATGTACAACAAAAGAATACAGCAAACATACCGCAGTCCCAGTGCTCACCTTTCAGCTTTGTCAGGCAGAGCAAACAATGATAAAGAAATGAGAGGGAAGTATGAACATACTGTCCACAATAATAAATAACTTCAGTTTAAGCTTCCGCAGCCGATTCCACCTCCCCTAGTTATCAATTACAGCCCTTTCCAACCTCCTACCCATATACACATATCATAGCTGGGTCTATTAATCAAGTTAATAAGTGAACGAGGTTAAACTGAACTTCATCTGAAATAAAATGGACGTAGAAGGACAAAGTAAAACTTTTTTTTAGCATCATTAACCTTAATCAAAATCTTCTGGCACCATCGAGACACCTTCTGTCTCATAATCAATATCATTTAAGCGCGAACCTGATTGTCTTTTTGCAGTCATTTTTCGGTCATCTGTCCATAGCCTGACTTTTATTTTAACAGCCTACTTGTTATAAGCTTTACGTTTCAATGCTGCAACAACAACAACAATAACAACAACAACAAAAACAACAACAACAACAACAACAACAACAACAATACCCCCTATCAGTCATGACCATCATGCCGCAGCTCATGCTGCATCACTCCACCGTCCAACTAGAATATAGTTAAAGGTCTGGATCGTCAGATCCTTTCACAATAACCGACCCTCTGGTCTTTGCCTGATCACCTTTACCTGCGTATCAGACAGCGCCACTCGGGAACCAGACTCTTGAATCTTACCGGCCGATCATCCCGTTTCTCCTCAGTTCAACCGTGTCGGCGCAGCTACGAGACGAATGAATCCCGCCGCTTCTTCGCGTCATTCGCCGGCGAAACCTTGTTACGGCGACGGTGACGATTCACGGAGGCGACGGTGTGTTTCGCTACTGAATAAATAATTTAAAAAACTACTTCCGCGTTTGACGTCATAAGCAGTCGACGAGAGCACGGGGGGGGGCGTGGGTGATACGTCAGGGCGACATCTGTAGCCTCAAAGTGGAAATAAATAAAATAAATAAAATAAATAAATAAAATTTTCACTCTGTACATTGTTCTTGTCCCACAAGTTTTTTGGTGGTTTTATTTATTTTGTTTTGTTGTTTATTTATTTATTTATTTTTTAACTCGGCTCTGGGGTTCTCCAACCAATTGAGAGATTTTTCAGTTTCACCCTCTCATTCACTGGGAATTATCCTAATAATCGTCTGACAGCTCCTGTCGCCGCTTTCGCTCTTCATCGTTACCATCATTATCTTCCCCAGAACATAGATACTGAACAAAAACGACAGAGTTCCTTCCATATAAGGAATAAAATGAATCATGTAAAACAGGGCCTAATGTGTTTATATTTTTTGGGGGGGTATCAATTCTAAAATCTTTGCATGTCAAAAACCTCTAAAACAGATCAATACCTACTCCACAGGCCTATACACTGTGGGACTGTTATTAAAGATTATTTTTGTGTTTAATTCTAATTTTGTTTAATGGAGGATGAATAGTCAGACAGTTAGAGGTTTCACAGACCTCCTCAACAGAGAGGCCTACCAGGTCTAATACTGTCTTGCCTAAAAGATTGAAAAGCAGGGTGTACGATCCAGGATCTTCTCAACTACTGTCTAAACTACTGCTTTTACTTCTGAGGACACGGTGGTCATGTCTCCAGAATTTGGGAGCTGTAGGAACCTGTGTGGTTTTATGATTATTTGGTGGGTATTTTATAAGCTGATTCCACTGTTTTGAAACATTATATGTTCAAAATTGACTCATCTAGCGAAAATTTAATTATGATTGTTTTAGATATTGAGTGTATGTGCTTGGGCAAAATGTGTTCTCAGTATTTCGCAGTGCTGAGATCAGCCCTGGTGCATTTGATACCCCCCGGGGATTTCTGGGCTCCTGGTGGTACCAAATCTAAAATAACAAATATTAGAAACGATCACTCTTTTTACATTTGTATCTCTATGTCTAATGAATATATATCAAAAGACTCTGACTGGTAATCATCATCCATACACTAGAGAAATAATTTAATTAATTAATTAATTACTTCAATCAACTCAAAGATTAATTCATATGGTTATACAGGACTTGAATGAAAAATGTTAACCTTAAAGATGAAAACAAAAAATAATATATAATAAGATCAAACTACTTTTATAAGGGCATCTAATGATCCATAAGCAAAATTTGCACATGGGCAAACAACACCACACATTCACACACAGGTACAGCAAAAACACAGACACTCATGATGCCATATGCTTCAGATATCTTCAGACGGCATTAGAAGAGAAATCCCATCCCTCTGTCAAGGTGATTCCACTCATACAGCTTGTTAAAACAAAAAAATCTCTCATCAGTCAGAATTTGAGCAGTTTCCTGGAAATACTGCACTTTGGAAGAAATCATATACACACTCAACACACCATTCTGCATTGACACGTACGGTATAGGCTACACACGCATGCACATACAGTACATGCTATGCTCGGATGCATGGGTAGTCCGTTATTCTATTGGCATGCATTGTAAATGCTTCTAAGAATAATTTCCAGGCTAAATTCATTCTTCATTGGCAGAATTTTTTTTTTCAAGGCTGCATGCCCTGAATGTTTGATCAGATCTCTCTCTGTGTCTCATTGCATCTACATAATGAGCTCATCCTTTCTTGTCCATCAATCTTTCAAATATTTACTCTTTTCCAAAACCCCTCTTCTCAAACGTTCTCTCTTTATTATGACACTCCTCTTATCTTTCTTTTATTCTCAAATCATGTGTAGCATGACTCCACATCTCTTACCTTCTCTTCTTCTATTTGAATTTCCAAATGAGATTATTTTTCCCCTTCATATTTCAAGGGAAGGTCATTGGTGAGCAAGAAAAAGTGGGTCATTGCTGGTACTAAAGAAAAGACTAGGTAAAAATTACAATGCAACCTCTTTTTTGTGGTAGAAACAGGGTTTACTACATGGCCTGACAGGAAACAGGAATTTGATGAACATTTGGACTTTTTAACTATTTAAACCTTATTGACCGGTCTGTGGGTCAGTCATTCAGAATGCAGACTGCAGTATCGTCACACATTGTTATCAATTATGCCAAACATATCAGGCTGTATTTTTGAAAAGCTGTATAAATTGAAGCACACAACATCTAGAATATTTCCAATTCAGGGAATGGTACATGAATTTAAAAAAATAAAAATTAAAAATCTTTCACAAAGCATAAAAATCATGTAGCTTTGATGAAGAGCTGGAACAAGCTGATAAAGAATACTACACACGTGATACTGTCAGAGTGGAATAAGATGATGATCCATCGATAAAGTTACTTAAAGAAATAGTTTGACATTTAGGGAAAGAGGATCATTTGCTTTCTGATAAATGAAAGGATCAATACAACTCTCATGTTAGGTTGTTCTTGAGTATGAACCCAACAGTCAGTTAGCTTTGCATAAAGACTAGAATCAGGGGGAAAAAAAGTAGCCTAGCTCTGTCCGATCATAATGGGGCCAACTAAAGACCTCTAATTAACTCTTATATCTGTATAAATACCAAAGTTTAAAACTGACAAGTTGTGATTTTACAGGGGGCTGTATGTGACAGGATGCCGTGACTTCCTGGAATCTTGTCATCACCATGAGGTTGACAGAAAACTATCAGTGACTTCCGGAAATTGCTGCTTCTGAAACCACACTTTGATTTTTTTATTTACTAAATAAATGAGATATTACATATTAATTAGCAAGCTTTAGAAGTGCTTATAGGCATTTTTTTAAACTTTAGATAGAGCAAAGCTAGCTTTTTCCCCTGATTCTAGTCTATAGGGAGTGCAGGCAAGAACCTAATGCAGTGTAAAATTCAACACAAAAGGTCACTACAAAAGGTCAAGCAGTGTGTGTTTCCGGCCACATTACTACATTTCCTAGCCACAGTCTCCTGTGAAAATACAAAAAGATCTGTTGGCGTTATGAAGAACTCTATGCCTGAGAGTGTTTTCAGGGTATATTTTTTATTCATCACAAGCGTTTTTTCATGTACTGAGCTGTGTGTGCAAATCACAAAATCCAACTTTATATAATTTTAATCCCCATCTTGTTTCCCACAGTGCAGTACTATTTTTAAACATGTGATGAGCTCACAGCAAGTGCTATCTAGACTTGAGTACAGCCTCCACACTGCGGGGATAATTGTAGAATGGCGCTGTAACTAAGCCACCTTTCGTAAACAATGACAAGATGTTATTTCTCTCACATATAAAATAAAAACAACTAATTTCATGGAACTTTTTATGTAATAAATGAGACAACGAAGAAGAAAAACAGATAGTGTGTGTATATCTATAAATTTCACTTTCTATCATATAGATTATTCTGAATTAACTTTTTTGCACTAATTTATCAGACATTTATACCAAGTGTTATAGATAATCCTCTGTCTGTTATAATTAATCCCACCCATAGGATAAGATATAATATTGGCCATCCTGTCAATTTTAGTGGAAATGAACAGAAGGTGGTGGAAACCGAGTTTAAGTGATTGTTTGTAGCAGACATGTACATGTTTCTAGTATTAGCTTATGATTATACAAAGTTAAGTTTTTGAAAAATATTTTTCACAACAACCAAAAAATATTAGGCTGTGCCCCACTTTCCCTATGCCAAGCAAAGGAAACCTGGCTGTAGTTTAGTATTTGACCTAAATATATGGGCGTGGTATCCACCTTCTCATCCAACTGACTCTGCAAGGAAATAAAGAAGCAATTTTTTTTTTTTTTTGGGGGGGGGGGTGATTGTCCAACTATTGCTTTAATGGAAAAGCTTCTTCATTAAGGAGTTGAAACACTTTTGACATCATAGCATTGTGGACTGGTTAAGATGTAGCTTTCTATGTTTTCCATATTTCCCCACGAGGCTTGATTTATGTCACCAAGTCCTTCAACCAAAATAAAGAGACATCTTGGTCACATATAATGCACAGCATGAAACGTCTTAGAGCCATCAGGTGGTAGAGAAAAATGCCATTTGCAAAAAAAGTAAACCTCTGCCAGGCATTCATTTTCTGTCTTTCTTTCTACTGTGCAAGGTAATAACAGCAGTAATTCTCTTTGCAGAGCATTGTGGTTTTTACTCTAGGTCTTGGATATCTATGTTATGTAGCTAATTACCTTCATTATTTGTTACATCAGAACCAAAAGGACTGTTGCCAGTTTCTCAACTTCCAGGTCACAAACGCCATTGTTGGTTGCTAACGCAGAGACAAGCATGCACAGTCAGTTCTTTCTAAATTACCACCTGTTTACACACAATATAGTGAGGAACTATGGCTGTAGACGTTTTTATTTCATTTAATCCTCAAGGTCATATCATAATGAAGTGTGTGTTTGGACTTAATTTAATATCCCCTATCAGTGAATACATTATTACCCTGCTCACCCCTGGCAGAATATACCTTTTATTGTGACAGACTAAAAAAAAAAAAAAAAAAGAGAGAGAGAGAGACACTAACTGATTGATATGCAAATTCAGAATCACTCACCCTTCTACACACTACCTTTAATAGTCCCTATCATTACCGTAACTCTTTTCTGTTATTTCTTTTTCATTTTTAACAAATGACCCTCAGTGGAAACAGACGTGGTTTAAATTACTCCAAATCTACCTGTGCTGTGAGGATTGGGCCACTAAGAACAAAGAGGGCATATTAAAGGTGAGGCACTTTTAACTTCAAATACATGGTTTAGATGGTGATTATTGACAAGTTGGCAGGTTCCTAATTTTTGCATTAGTATGCTGTACTTAATCCTCTCAGAGACTTCCCTGTCATTTATCCAAGCAAACTGGTGTATTTCTTCTTGGTCACGATATCATTGCATAAGGGCTGGTTTCCCTCACCTACCTGTCCAGAAGTAGTGATAAAGACAAACCTTGAGTGTGGAGTGGCTCCATTCCAAAGCTGGTATAAACTCATATTTGTTGAGGAAGCCAATGATGTGTTCTTACAGAAGATTAAATTAGTTCCGGACAGTAATTTTTTTACAAAATAAAGCCAAAAATGCATGCTATGGGTTATTAATCACTCATGCCTGCCCACCACTGGCTAATGTATAATATAGTGTTTAAAGTGTATTGATGTGGGGGTAGTAGAAGCCTTTAATCCGAAAAATGAATTTTCAACTAATCTATAGGCAGATTTTTTCTGAAGGCTGGTATCACAAAGTTGGAGCACACCCACTGCCATCGAGGGCAGAGATAGAAAAGCTGGACTGTACTGACCTCCCAGAAAATGCTAGAGGGGTTCAAGAGGGAGTTGCTGCGGGCCCTGCCAGGCAATGTGAGGTCTGCTGCATGTGGTGTCTGACGATGCCATGGGGAAGTAGATTTCTGAGCTCCCTGTGTTGCAGATACCAGCAGAAACTGGACTTTGGCAGAGGGAATGGAATCAAACGTTCAGTGCTCTGTGCAAGGGTTATTTTAGATAGACTGAAGAGAAGACTTGTACACAGCATGTGTTATGGTCAAGAAGAAAGCCCAGTGAACACTGAACACCTGCCAAAATGAAGACTGAATATTGTGACAGAACAATTTTGGAAATTTGGACTGAAATATCTATATGTATTATTTCAATATTTTTTCTTTCAGTAACTGAAAGCTTTGTAAGTATGTGAACCTGTTTGTCAAGACCTGATAAGCTAGCTGAGACAACCAGAGGCAGGAGGGAACTGGCACTCCCTTAGAGGTCAAGAAACCTGCGGGTGGCTTTAATTTTAGATAATAAGCTTTGCATAGGTTTTTGGTGGAGCTTAATTGCCTGCAGGCTACATTACCATTGCAACTTGCTCAGTGTTCGGTGTGATAGGCCAGAGGGAAACTTTGGGTAGGTATTATCAGGTCTCTTTTTAGGTAAGAAGTGTTTTATTCAACTTTCTTTTTCAAGGCAAAGTTTGCAATTTGGGTAGTGCACAAGACAAGGATGAGTGGTTATGTCTAGTGCACAACTTAAAGACATTTCATAACAATAACATTTCCCTTGTTACTGTTATGAAAACAATAACAATAACATTTCCCTTGAAATGCTATTGTTATGGGGGGATGTGTTTTTGGGGCCTGTGAAATAAAACATACTATACTATAGTATAGTACTACTATAGTACTATAGTAGTGGGAAGAAGAGGTCTGACTGTTTGCATTTTATTGTCAGTAATGCTTGTGTGTTTCTGTTGACAATTTGGATTTGTGGTCTGTCCATTCAGTTTTGTTGCTTTCTCTGTAATTTTATTATTGTCATTGTAATTTTGTTGTGTTGTTGTTGTAGATGACTAAAAGTAGTCAAGAAAAAAAAGAAATAACATATCTGTCTCATAACATGAAAATTTTTAAATTCTTAAGTGTTAATAGATATTTAAGATATATCATATATCTTGGTCTTAGTGTGTGAGTGACCATAGTTAAATGTATTCCTTGGGCCAGAGTGGGCGACATTGAATCATATTAAAAACTGCTGGCTTAGGATAAGCATAAATATAACAAGATTATTATTCACGTCAGCGGTAACAACACCCAGTCACCCTTTTTTATGCAATCAGAGGTCACAGAAGTTAATGTCGAGTCAGTGTGTACATACGCAAAGACAATGTCATAATCTAATATGTACAGCCGCATGTCATCGTTGCATCGCTGGCTATCGAGGTGGTGTCCAGCAAATGATGTTGGCTTTATAGATAATTGGTGGATTTTTGGGAAAGGCCGATCTGATTAGGAGAGATGGCGTACATCCCACTTTGGATGGAGCAGATCTCATTTATTAGAATCTAGCTGAGTTTATTAAAGAGACAAAACTTTGAAAATCCAGAGTTAGCAGGGTAGTAGTCTTACACACTTCTCTATGCCTCCATTATGGCTGTCACCCACCAAATACCCCATAGAGACTGTGTCTGCTCCCTGACCACTTAAATTAATTAACTCAAAAGCATGCAGAAGAGGAGTTGTACTGAAAAACGTAATAAAAATAAAGACCACCAATACTGAAATACAAAAAATGATGAGAATTAAATGTGGACTCTTAAACATTAGATAACTCCCATCCAAAGCTGTATTAGTTAACGATCAGATCATTTCGTTGATGTATGTTTTCTTACTGAGACCCGGCTGTCCCATGATGAATTTGTTAGCTTAAATGAATCCAGCCCCCCAGTCATATTAATACTCATATTCCCAGAGGCACTGGCCCATTTTCAACTCAAGCCTGTTAATCAACCCTAAACCTAAAATCAGCTATGACTCATATCATTCGAAAGCCTGATTCTTAGTCTAACACACCCAACCTGGAAAACTTTAAAGCCTGTTCTATTTGTTATAGTGTACCGTGCTCCTGGACCATACTCTGAATTTCTATCTGAATTCTCAGTGTTTTTATCAACCATAGTCATTAGTACAGACAAAAAATTTATTGTAAGTGATTTTAATATTCATGTGGACATTGATAGTCATAGCCTCAGCACCGCGTTTATCTCACGTTCAAACTCAATTGGCTTTGCCAGAAGGGTAAATAAACCCACTCATTGTTTTAACCACAACCTCGACCTTGTTCCGACCCATGGCATAGAAACTGAACACTTTCTCTTTCCAAAGAATCCCTTTCTCTTGTACCATTGTTTAATAACTTTTGAACTTCTGTTACTGGACTACACACCATTAGTCAAAAGAGAGTCATAGCTCGATTGATCCATGTATTCCTATAGCTCTCAGTAGCAACAATTTCATTTAATGATAAAATTCTGACTATTAGAGACAAAATTCACCTCCTCCTGCCCTCAACTGTCACTAATTTGTCCTTAGAACACAGGAGCCCTAGAAACAGCCATAAAACCCGATATATGCTTAGACAGTCTGTCTCCTATTGACCTTCGCCAGCTAACGTCAATGATCTCTTCATCTAAACCATCAACCTGTCTCTTAGAGCCCATCCCAACCAGGCTGCTAAAAGAAGTTCTATCAATCTGTCCCTATTATCAGGCTATGTAATGCAGTCCTTTAAGATAGCTGTAATTAAACCTCTTCTTAAAAAGCCTACGCTTGATCCAGATGTTGTAGCCAAATATATACCCATATCTAACCTTCCCTTTCTCTCTAAGATCCTTGAGAAAGCTGTCGCCATGAATTTTGTGACTTTTTACATAGCAATAGTTTATTTGAAGATTTTCAATCAGGACTTAGAGGGGATCATAGCACAGAGAGATCACTGGTGAAGGTAAACAAATGATATACCAATCACATCAGATAAAGAACTTGTCTCCATAGTTGTTCTGTTAGATCTCAGTGCTGCATTTGACGCTATTGACAATAAAATCCTATTACAGAGACTGGAGCATTTTATTGACATCAAAGGACTCGCTCTTAGCCGTTTTAAGTCCTATTTATCAGATCGATTTCGATTTTTGCACGTTAAGGAAAAATCCTCCATATACTCAAAAGTTAGTCACCAAGTTCAACAAGGTTCTGTGCTCGGATCAGTTCTGTATGCTTCCCCTAGGCAATATTATCAGGAAACACTCCATAAACTTCAGTTGTTATGCAGGTGATACCCAATTGTACCTATCATTGAAGCCTGACGAAACCAATCAGTTAGCTAAACACCAAGAATGTCTTTAGGATATAAAGATCTGGATGACCAGGAACTTCCTACTGATGAAGTCAGATGAAACTGAAGTTATTGTGCTTGGCCTGCAGCACCTCAGAAACCCATCTTCTAATGACATACTAACTCTAAAGGGCATTGCTGTGGCCACTAGCACCACTGTTAAGAATCTTGGAGCTGTTTTCAATTAGAATATGTCCTTAACTCCCACATAAAACAAACTACAAGGACCGTCTCTTTTCTACCTATGTTGTATTGAAAAATAAACACATCCTTTCTCAAAATGATGCAGAAAAACTAGTATATCCCTTTGTTACTTCTAGGCCAGATTGTTGTAACTCCTTATTATCAGGCTGTCCCAATAAAGCATTGAATATTCTCCAGCTGATTCAGAATGCTGCTGTGGGAGTATTGACAGGAAGCAGAAAAAGAGCTCATATCTCTCCTGTGTTAGCTTCTCTGCATTGGCTGAAATCCAGAATGCAATTTAAAATCCTCTTCCTCACCTACAATGCCCTTAATGACCAGGCACCATCCTATCTTAAAGAGCTCATACTACCTTATTACGCCAGTAGAACACTCACTGCCAGAATGAAGGTCTACTTGTGGTTCCTAGTGTTTCAACAAGCAGAATGAGGGGGGGCAGAGCTTTCAGTTATCAGGCTCCTCTGCTGTGGAACCATCTTCCAGTTTGGGAGTAGGCTTAAATCCTTCCTTCTTGATATAGCTTATGGTCAGAGCTGGCTCAGGATTAGCTTTAACCATCCCATCATTATGCCGCTATAGGCCTAGACTACCGGGGGACTTCCCATGATGCACCGAGCTCCCCTTTCTACCTCTCTCTCTGCGCACATTAACACCTCAAAAATGTTTGTTACTAACTGTCCTCCCTCTCTCTCTCTCTCCCGTCGTTTTGTGCTCTCTTGTCTCTCTCCTCTCTCCTCCTCTTCCTCATCTCTCTCCTCTTCCTCCTGTCGCTTTCTGATGCTCTGGATCCATGGTTACAGTCCACCTACTGCCCCATGAGCCTGATCAACACCTACTGTTTTAATTATTATGATTACTACTGTTACCATTTCATTTAGTCCTATTAGTAATATTATTAGCCCTGTTGGTATAATTATTAGTTTTGTTTTCAGTGCCATTATTGTGCTATGCTCTCTCTCCTCCCTCCTGCCCTCCCAGTTGTCTATTGCTCTCTCTCTCTCTCTCTCTCTCTCTCTCTCTCTCCTTCACTCTCAACCCAGCCGGTCGAGGCAGACGGCCGCCCACCTTGAGCCAGAATCTCTTCAGTGTTTCTACCTGTTAAAAGGGAGTTTTTCATTGCCACTGTCACCAAGTGCTTGTTCATGGGGGAAATGTTGGGTCTCTGTAAATAATAACTATAAAGAGTCTGGTCTAGACCTGCTCTATATGAAAAGTGTCCTGAGATAATGTCTGTTATGATATGATGCTTTATAAATAAAATTGAAATGAATTGAATTAATTGTTGATCAGCTGTTAGAGAGTTTATTCCTTATATTCCTTTCATTGTTTTGTTCTGGTATATTGTGAAAAGCAAACAGGCACTCATCTCACTCTATCGCAGACGCTATCTCAGTTTCGCTGGTCTCTTTCTCCCTTCCTACTTCATTGTTTCTGTAAAATACCATTTATCGTTCACTCCCTCGCCTGCCTAGTCTCTTGTCCTTTATGTTGTCTAAACACATGGACCAACAGAAATTCTTACAATGAAGCAGTTTAATGACTGAATGGTATTCTAAATCTTTACACCATTCTTCTGTATTGTTTGCAGAGCCCATCTCTTTTCTTTTTATACTCTGATTTGCACCCTCTCTTGTAAATCCTGACAATCTAAAATGATCTTAACTAAATTCATTTCTATCTCAATTTGTAAAGTACAACTAAGAATCACTGTGTATCTCTGACGTCTCTTTCTCTCTCTTACCCAACATAAAATATTATTTCCACTTCACTTCCCTACCCTTGTATCAACTAAAATACTGCACTGATTCTTAACAAGTAAATTTTCTAAAGCTGCTTAAAACTTCCATCCGTATTTAATTGAAAGCAATATCAAGGTTCAGTAAGTAAACGTGTGAGAGAATTATATTCTTTCATCTGGAGGCCAGAAAACTGATAAATAGCATCAAATCTGAAAGGGAAAATCACTGAAGTCACGTGATCTAAGATTCAACTGATAATAGTGAAACCTTTGTTTAGAAGCTTACCATCCGTTATCATGACTCAACGTAGGACTCAAAGATTCACAAAAAAACTCTGAGGCGGTAGTAGTTTAAAAGAGGCTTTATTGCAAATAGTGGGGTTTTTGAGAGTACTTTTGTAGATGAGCTGCAGGATGGAAGGCAGAGAAGGCAGTGTAGAACAAGACAGGGGTTCTTGACAGCAGAGGATAATCTAAGAAAAGGGTTAGTGGCAGAGCTGGGCAGGTGGTGGAACAATGACCCAGAAAAGAGAGCCAGAAAAGTCCAGGCCAGACCTTGTTACAGAGCTGAACCAGAGGGGAGTTAATGGGCCAAACAGGAGACAGGCAATGTGGACAGACCTGAATATCAGAGATAACTGTGGCAGACTGGAGAAGTTAACCTGAAGCACAAGGAAATTTAGGATTCAACACAAAAACTGATAAGAAAAAAGCAATAGACTAGAGTGCAGACTTGACATCCGCACCACATGGTATTCCGTACAATCTGGCAAAAACTGTCCATGTCTGTCGCTCCTTAGGTCTGTATACGCTTAATAGTAGGATGAGAGGGGAGTTTATCCTGCCAGATAAACGCACACATAAAACCAACTACACTAAGATGATAACAAAATCTGAGCCCTGTAAATTAGATAAATTAAATCATCAGTATGAATAGTCTCCTGAAGTTTTTCGTTAGATTTAAAAATATCATAATTTCACCTGAAATATAATTAATACATTCCTCCCTTTAGAGTTTTAACCATACCAATTCAACATGTCTGCTAAAAAATGAATTATATTTATCATAAATCCGCCAGTAAAGTAATACATCTAAAGGCTGCATAGTACAAAAAGAATTGCAAAATATCATGCAAACACTTAGACAGAAGTCCATTTTAAAACACAAAATGATGTTGAACCACAGAGAGACTATAAACAAAGACATGAGAAAAAAACAACATTGTGACCTGAAACTAACAGAGATTGTGGATTTCATTAATCAAATTCAGTTCTGGAAGACATTGAAAAACTTGAACAACAAAAGAGACAACCTGGCCAATCAGTTACCACCTGAACCAAGTCCAAGAACAATTGACAATTCTTAAATGAACAAATAAAAATAATCTAAATACTCTTGATTACCTAATTACAATGGAAGAATTGGAAAACAGCTTTAAAAAAAACTAAAATCTGGCAAAGCAACTCTGCCATGACAGCATCAAGCCAGAGACGCTGAAACATAGCAGCCCTGAGCTGAGGCAGGCTTTGCTTCTGTTGTTCAGTCTCGTTCTTTATTGAAGTTGCTTTCCTGAGATCTGGATTCAGGGCCCTATTTCCCAGGTATTTCAGAGTGGCGATAAATTAGACCCTAATAATTACTGTGGCATTTGTGTGATCTGGGAAAGGTTTTTTTTTTACAGCATTATCAATGCCCAGATGGTGTCTATCCTTATTGAACAAAATGCCCTGAGTAAAGAGCAAATGATCACATACACCAAAAAACAAAGGTAATATTTTTGCATGTTTTATGATTTAAAAAGGCCTTTGATTCTATTTGGAAAGAGGGACTATTTTATAAAATTCTCCAGCATTACTCCACAATGTGGAGTAAAAATTAGCAAAACTACACATCTCTTCAACAACAAATTATCTCCAATTGTATTTAACATCAAAATTAATGGACCTGTATTTTAAGTATAAAGTATAAAGAAGTTAAACTCCTGCTCTATGCTGATGACCTAGTGTTGCTTTTACACGCACAAGCACTACAGCAGCACCTTGAGCTCCTAGAGCAGTGCTGTCAGAACTGGGCTCTGATGGTCAACAGTGATAAATCTAAAATCATGATCATCCAAAAAAACCCCAGATCTCAAGAAACCAATTATCATTTCAAACTAGGAAATACCTAGATCACACCCTGTTAAAATTAACTGGGGCTCAAGATCAGTGCCTCAGGTAGCTGGTCTGGCGATGAATACGCTAAAACATAAAGCATGTAGAGTATTTAATTGCATTTCAAAACTAACCAATTAGAATTTGGACTAAAATATTTGATGGTGCAATCAGTCATCAGGACTAAACTAGCTTGGACAAGCATATGGAAGTCTGTAGGTCCATATCTAACAACCAAAAAGAAACACAGACCAATGCATGCTGGGCAGGATTACCCACTGGTTTTAAACATAAAAGAAACCTTGAGTTTTGGTTACATCTGCAATTAGGCCCCCGGACACTACAAATCCAAGAACTGAGATCCCAAATGAGTCCCCCAAATAAGCCAGTCCTCAGACTGATTAAAAAACACTAATACAGACCAGCACTGCTTTAGCACCACTAATCAGAGTAAACAAGATTAATTTAGATTAACATAAAATGTCTATCTGGAACATTGGATGAATAAAGTCAAAACAAATTTAACTGCTATCTGGCCCTAAACCATGAATATAAATTGATCTTGTTACTGTCAGAGAGGCCAAGCAGAGACAGAGCCTGACCAAACACAGACTCAGGGTCCACAGTTTAAGCATAAATAAAGGAAAACACAAAAAGTCCTTGCTACCAAGAGAGAAAAGAATTTCTGTCACTACACAACAGGGGAGGTAGTGACAGAAATGTACTTTCTCTTTAAAAATAAAAAAAATATGTGTGAAAAATGTGAAAAATAAAATATTATCAGAGTGTAATATTTAACTTCACTGTTAGGAGAGGGAAATGCACCGTATGGCATATGCAATATGTATGTCCATGTCAATACTGAGAGACACTAACAACCTCACTGAATGTGACCGATATTTATCAAGTCATCACCTGTTATACAGTCAAAACTGGAAGTATTTTGACAGTTACACATTTTTTCACTCTTAAGGCTCAGTAGTGCAGCTCTAACAATTTGAAATCAAATCATGGATACGACATGAATGTGTCAAAGCTCAACTTTAGTTTGAATAGGCTTACATTAGTATAGAAAGGACTTTGTGGGAGGTATAGCCCTTTTTTAAACACATAGAGCCCAAATTTTAGGTTAAAAACAATTGGATAGATACACGTGAAGGCAAACAAGATCATCATATTTAATATTTCATGGAAAATCCTTTGTAGTCAATGACTGTCTGAAATATTTGACCCTCAAACATCAGCAGACACTATGTCTTCCCTGGTGATGCTGTTCCAGAGCTTTACTCTAGCCACCTTCAGTTCTTGCTTGTTGAGGGTCTCTTGGCCTGACCGTAGAACTTTGCTGTAGAACTCTACAGGTTTCCTTTTTTGTTTTTTGTTTTTTCTGAACCGCAGCCTTGTCTTTCCGATTTTGAGGTTTACCAGGTGTCTGAATATTATGATGAATCCACTGAGGCTTTGTTCATGAAGTTTTTTGGCAAACCAACTACCTTTGATATCTCTGTGATAGATTTTTTTTTTTTAAACCTCATTCTTATCTTTTTCACTTGCATTCTTATAATAACTAGATTCTCATTATTACAGACAACTCTACCTCAACTTAACTCTCAACTCTCAGTCAAGTATGAGCCATGTTTTAGCTGTACAATTACTTCTGGTCTTGACTGTATAACAGGTTATGGCTTGAAAATCTAATGTAGTATACACTATTTTATTTCAAATTAAATGATCTATAGCATGTTTTGATTAACAAATAATACTCAAGGCCAAGAAAATTTGGATAATAAGGTACCTTTCCATTTTAAAGCCTTGGTACTTGGATTAAATATGTACTTTTTGTACAATTTGATGCAAATTAGAGGTTGGAGATTTGGCACTGGAAATTGGTTATTCAGATTTGGGAGTCCATGTTAATTTCAGTCACTGGTTTGATTGAGATAAGGAGCAACAACCTGGGTACTTTCTGACATAAAATAGACTTTGCTAAAATTACATGGGCTGTCAGTGGCAATCTCACTGATGCAGCAGTGAGATTGGAGCAGTGGATAACCTTTCACCAGTCGTTCAGAAGGCAGAGCCTATATTGGGATTTAAACTGGGGACCCCTACCATATAAAGAAGTGAGGGCTAATCACCAGCTCCCCAGAGCATCCATGATCTGACCTACTGAATTCAACCACTCAGACTCTTTAACTGTCAAAGCTCCAAGCAATATAAACATGTCCTACTGATATTAAGGTGTTCACTTTCAGACGATGTTCCTGAAATTTGGCAGTGTTGCGCACACTGTCTTTATGATGAGATGTGCAAAGTTTGGTAACAACTACCTAGTTCATTGCAGAAAAATTGCTCATTTTCTCAGTTCAAGCATTGCTGTTGTGATGTATCTATGTATTTCTTTGAAATGATATGACAAATTTTCTCAAAAACAGTCTTGGAAAGTTGATAAAACAATGTATTTCGACAGTGTGAGAAGGCCCGGAGATTAACTTGTGAAGTCATATTTACAGTGAAAATTGATAAAAATGCATCGTAGGAAGCAGGACAAAAAGTAATTCTAAATGCAGTTCAAGTAATTTCCGAGATACAAGCTTAAATGTAAACATATTTGTTGTAATAACAAGAACAGGAGAAAGCATGCAAAAACAAAATGTCAAGCAGATAGTCAGTCAGTTAAACTTCAGACAGTTGAAGAATATAAAACATAATATCACTTTGCATTACAGATGACACAGCTAAAACCAGAGGGGACACAATCTTTCAAACAGACAAAATGCCAAACAATTGGGAGCAGACAAGAAATGCTTGGGATGACTGTGTGTGATGGCAAGTCTGGTTGTTTTTTAACTTTTAAGTTTAAGATTATACACACAAGATTGGTATGAGTCACTATATCATATATTTAATGCAAGGATGTTCCAGAACTGAAAAACTCTTATTGTGAAGGGTGTCTGCCCAAAGTACATTTTCCTCTTTTGGACAACAATGTCCCTTCTTAATTGGATCTGGTTAATTATCTGTGTAAGTTTAAGAGGAGCTTCTTCCCAGTTAATCTCATGTATATATGTCACTGTATCATCTGTGTACATTTGGACATCTGGTCCAACACATCCTTAAAGCAGATCAACTTTAATTAGGGTGTTCATATGCATTATAAAGTTAAAAAATTATGAACATAAATGTTTGCTTACCTTCTCTGGTTTATTTCATGGATGAAAAGAATATATTTTTGTCACACTAAATATAGTGGTGTAATCTCAGGGGAAGGGTTTATCTGGAGTTATTTTTGTGTGTGTGTATATATTTGTGAGTGTGTGAGCAGTGTGAGATGATCTTTATACAGTAATGTTTGAGAAAAAAATAGTGTTTGTTGCATTTATCTGACCTTTCAGACCTCACAACACTGTGGCCTCATGGCATATTTATTTAAAAGGAAAGAGAGAAAAAGTACTTTTTGATGTATATATAATAATAAAATATATATAAATATATATAATAATAATAAAATATATATAATAAAAGTGTGTTTTTCCTGAGATTCATGCTTAATGAGAAAAAAGTTACACACAACATCTAATATGGGCTGGACCCATCTACCTTCTGTCTACAGCGCAATTTACATCAGCCTGATGAGAATATGCTTTCTTCATATTTGTAACTACTCCAGGTTGAATTTGGGTTATATGGCTCTTATTCAAATAATCGTGTTCCTTTACTAACAGAAGCTGATTTTCTGTCGCATAATGGAACCATTTAGATTTCCCATAAATCCAAAACCAAGACTGGCAGCTTGGTTTTAATTCATGAGGTAGCTGCTGACTGACTGGCTTCAAGGAAGGAAGTTTTGTTGGCTGGTGGATTGTTTGTCTTGTTTGACAGTATTGCTGATTAGCTGACTCCTGAGCTGATGCAACAGCAGCTAAAGAATTACAGTGCTCTGAACCAGGTAAAAAATCAATAGCTATTGAGGATGTATAAATAAAAAAGCAGCCTTTAAAGTATTTTCACAAGTATAGATTGCTTTCTTCTCTTGAGCCATGAACCTCTAAAATTAATTAAGGAAAGTACATGACAGGGGTAATGAAAAATGTACACTTAAAAGAGGCTGCATGGGAACTTTTAATACAGTATTAAAAGGGGTTGTCCAGGATCAGACACAAAAACTATGAGCTCAAGCACCCAAAGCAGTGACACCACCATTGTTCCACAAAGAGACTAATAGGCACCTTCCAGGGATGTTATAGGGGATTATATCAGGCATAAGTAATATACTACTCCTAAGGTGATATTTACCTATATTGAGTTCAGAAATAACTTAAGTTGAATAACTTTAAAGGGGCAGTCACTAGTAAGATTTCTTTAATTAATTTCTTTAATAATACAAAATAATTTAGAATATACAGAAATTTGTCAGCACTAACAACTTTTGCACAATCACAGTGAACAAATGAATATCAGGTGCCGAAATTTCTGGCTTTATAACTCACTTTCAAAATCCACTTCCTGCTTCACAATGAAGGAACAGTGGCTTGCAGCCAGCACTAAAACTCGTCCAAAAAGCTGAGTACCATTATTATTTTTAGTTTCTGGCATCATGATGGATTACTTCTTCACTCGCCTTCCTGTTGGATTCAGCCAGACAAAGACATAAAGTACCTCGTTGTTTTGGCAAATAAGAATTTGTAAAGTTGTCAAAATACTGATACACTATTTTATTCCAAATTAAATGATCTATAGCATGTTTTGATTAACAAATAATACTCAAGGCCAAGAAAATTTGGATAATAAGGTACCTTTCCATTTTAAAGCCTTGGTACTTGGATTAAATATGTACTTTTTGTACAATTTGATGCAAATTAGAGGTTGGAGATTTGGCACTGGAAATTGGTTATTCAGATTTGGGAGTCCATGTTAATTTCAGTCACTGGTTTGATTGAGATAAGGAGCAACAACCTGGGTACTTTCTGACATAAAATAGACTTTGCTAAAATTACATGGGCTGTCAGTGGCAATCTCACTGATGCAGCAGTGAGATTGGAGCAGTGGATAACCTTTCACCAGTCGTTCAGAAGGCAGAGCCTATATTGGGATTTAAACTGGGGACCCCTACCATATAAAGAAGTGAGGGCTAATCACCAGCTCCCCAGAGCATCCATGATCTGACCTACTGAATTCAACCACTCAGACTCTTTAACTGTCAAAGCTCCAAGCAATATAAACATGTCCTACTGATATTAAGGTGTTCACTTTCAGACGATGTTCCTGAAATTTGGCAGTGTTAAGACACTGTCTTTATGATGAGATGTGCAAAGTTTGGTAACAACTACCTAGTTCATTGCAGAAAAATTGCTCATTTTCTCAGTTCAAGCATTGCTGTTGTGATGTATCTATGTATTTCTTTGAAATGATATGACAAATTTTCTCAAAAACAGTCTTGGAAAGTTGATAAAACAATGTATTTCGACAGTGTGAGAAGGCCCGGAGATTAACTTGTGAAGTCATATTTACAGTGAAAATTGATAAAAATGCATCGTAGGAAGCAGGACAAAAAGTAATTCTAAATGCAGTTCAAGTAATTTCCGAGATACAAGCTTAAATGTAAACATATTTGTTGTAATAACAAGAACAGGAGAAAGCATGCAAAAACAAAATGTCAAGCAGATAGTCAGTCAGTTAAACTTCAGACAGTTGAAGAATATAAAACATAATATCACTTTGCATTACAGATGACACAGCTAAAACCAGAGGGGACACAATCTTTCAAACAGACAAAATGCCAAACAATTGGGAGCAGACAAGAAATGCTTGGGATGACTGTGTGTGATGGCAAGTCTGGTTGTTTTTTAACTTTTAAGTTTAAGATTATACACACAAGATTGGTATGAGTCACTATATCATATATTTAATGCAAGGATGTTCCAGAACTGAAAAACTCTTATTGTGAAGGGTGTCTGCCCAAAGTACATTTTCCTCTTTTGGACAACAATGTCCCTTCTTAATTGGATCTGGTTAATTATCTGTGTAAGTTTAAGAGGAGCTTCTTCCCAGTTAATCTCATGTATATATGTCACTGTATCATCTGTGTACATTTGGACATCTGGTCCAACACATCCTTAAAGCAGATCAACTTTAATTAGGGTGTTCATATGCATTATAAAGTTAAAAAATTATGAACATAAATGTTTGCTTACCTTCTCTGGTTTATTTCATGGATGAAAAGAATATATTTTTGTCACACTAAATATAGTGGTGTAATCTCAGGGGAAGGGTTTATCTGGAGTTATTTTTGTGTGTGTGTATATATTTGTGAGTGTGTGCAGTGTGAGATGATCTTTATACAGTAATGTTTGAGAAAAAAATAGTGTTTGTTGCATTTATCTGACCTTTCAGACCTCACAACACTGTGGCCTCATGGCATATTTATTTAAAAGGAAAGAGAGAAAAAGTACTTTTTGATGTATATATAATAATAAAATATATATAAATATATATAATAATAATAAAATATATATAATAAAAGTGTGTTTTTCCTGAGATTCATGCTTAATGAGAAAAAAGTTACACACAACATCTAATATGGGCTGGACCCATCTACCTTCTGTCTACAGCGCAATTTACATCAGCCTGATGAGAATATGCTTTCTTCATATTTGTAACTACTCCAGGTTGAATTTGGGTTATATGGCTCTTATTCAAATAATCGTGTTCCTTTACTAACAGAAGCTGATTTTCTGTCGCATAATGGAACCATTTAGATTTCCCATAAATCCAAAACCTCAGTCTCTATAGCACTCTGGGAAGCCTTAAGTAAGAGCAATTGAAAGCTTTCCATATGGTTACAGGTCTGGATTATATTTCAGAACATGGGTTGGACAGATGTCAGTAAGTCTGTTAGCCAAAACTCAGAGAGTCCTCTCTAATAAAGTCTCTTTTAAACTGATATAAGGTTTCAGAGTTTAGACCCCCTTTATAGCCACCGCAGGTCCTGCTGAGCATACACATTCAGTCCGAATACAAAACAGACTTTTGCTTTTGCAACCTGAGTACAGCAACTCAGGGGTCAAGTGCCTTGCCCAGTGCCACTCACTTTTGCTACGTTTTGTCTGGAAGGATAAAGAAATTCTTGGAAAATGAAATGTTTCTTTTCACCCCTATCCAGATTTAAAAGCAGTTCCAGAGACTCAAACTGGTTATTTTCTGGTCCCAGGGCTATAATCTTCTGGTTAGTGCTGTCAAAAATCTATGAAAAAAAAAAAGGATTAGGGTAAAGAGTGGGGATCTGTGAAATCCTCTTGACTCAAAACCAGAGAGAACTTCCTTCCGAAAGGCAATGCAATAACATCTCTACATAAATACACCCTCAGGCCTTGTCTTAAATCTTTGATCAGTATGTGCTCTCACAGATTGAACTTTAAACTCAGGAAAGTTTATGAGTTTAGTCTCTGCTAGTTATTTGGAGAAGGCTTAGTTTAGGAGGAGCCTGTTATTATGTAGTTTGCACAGTTATGTTTGTTAGGACATGCACTGACTTCCATTCATTGTGGATAGCCTAACCCTGACCCTAATCCCAACCTTAACTATAACCAATTCATACCTAATCCTCAATCTTAACCTAACCTCAAATCAAATCTTACCCCTGACTTCAAGCAGGATCAGAGAAATATGTTGGCCTTGGTTAGTTTTGAAGACATTGCATAGACCTACATTCATTTCCTGGAGAGTTACCCTTATCCGAGCCATAAACACTGCACATCAAACACTTACCCTCACCCTAACCTAAACCTTAACCTTAATCCTAGCCATAACCAATGAGCCAAAGATCTTCTTTTTCCCAATTCTGGTCAATTGGACAAGCCGTCCCGAAATAAATGGACATTATTCTGAAATTTGTTGCCAAAAGTATCGTAGACACTCACACATATACCTACAAATTCACAATAACATACTTTTTTTCTAAATTATAACATATATATTGAATATATCATTGCCCTTACTCACTAGACTGTCCAACATGTACAAGGTGTTTTAAAGATGCACTTCTTCAAAAACAAATGGACAGTCAGTAGGATAAAAACAGCTATCTGTACTCATCTATACAAATTCACACACCCCAATATATACTTTGTTTTTAATGGGATTATTAAATAGAGCTTTCTTTCAGCAAGCAGTAAGTTGAAGCTACTGAAGAGGCGGTAAGGATCAACCAAGCTATAGGGGAAAAGGAGGGAGACAAGGAAAGGAAAGAAAAAAGAAGAAGAAAGTCTTATTTCATCAGACACAGAACAAATAAAAAACCCTGCTGCTAGGGCTAGTTTTAACCTACAAGCAATATTTCTGGAAAGTTTCTGCATGTGTGTGTATGTGTTGTACTCTGATCTGCAGACTCAAGAAGATGCTCTTTTATTGAGACTGTCCTGTAAATAAACAACCCCACAACTTGATTGTGCAAGCACATTATTACGACCCACAGTTGTGTTTTAGTGGTAAGGGACCTCTATCGGTCGTAGTAATTTTGACAGGAGCAAAGGTGTAAATCAGCTGATGTAGTAGAGAAAGCCTGCTTTAGGAGGAGGTTGGGGTAAATGGATGGGTCAAATAAACGCAGGCCTGTCACATACTATACAGCTGTTCTCATGAGCTGTTTCCCTGAGATTACATTATTATTTTTTTTTTTAATCAATGACCATTCTACAACCTTAACCATGATTTTATTATTTTAACCATGATAACAAAGGTCCCCTAAACTCAAGGAAATACTTATTTTAACTGAAAACATGATCTTTCTAAAACTATCCAAGTAGCTCCTGTCCCCTAACGTCACTAAACTGACACTGTTCAACCTTAACTGCATTTTTATTTCTGTTTCCATGATGAAGATGAGCCAGTATACCTGCCATTGGTACACTGCTATGGGTTGTATTCCTGTTCCTATTCCTGAAAATTCATTTTTGGTATGCCTGCCACTGTTATCCTCTTATGGATCATAATCAAGGGTTGGCATGAGCAACCTATATGATTGTTTAGATTGGAGGACTTGTTGTTGTTGTTATCCCTTGCAAAACATGACCCAAGCAATTTTTGCTCATCATTTTTTGCTTTTTTTCTCCTGTATGCTTTCTATCTTACACATGTATAAACACACACTTACAGTACACAGTCATTCACATTGCTGGTAAACAGGAAATAGCACCTGGCCCTGTCCAAATGTGACAGAATCCGCCTACCAGAACCTATTAAGCTCAAATGACACTCTTTGGTTATACATTTTTCCTGGCATACTTTAAGGGAATTGGGAAACTTTAAGGGATTTGGGATATGATATCAACTTGCCGGTATCTAATTAGAGCTGGGAATTCAATAATGCTTACACATGTTGGGAAACTGTGACTCATTTGGGATGATACTTTTTCCATGAGATTCAATGAAAACTGAAATACTAAGCCATACATATTTAAAAACAGACACCATCATTTCACAGGACCCGTGCTCCCTTTGTCAGTAAGCGTCCCTAAGCAAGGCATTAAATACCCACAGGTAAAATACTCACGGGTCAGTTGAACTTGGTTCAAATCAAATGGGACTAAACACTTTTTTGGTGTTATTAGCAGGATATGCCAACCTGTGTGAAAAATGTTTCTCTTTTTCTAGCTGTTTCTTCTGCAGTGCTTCTTAATAAAGAAAAAAAAAACAACTTGACAAGTCAATTGTTAAATATTATCGTGTGTTGTGCTTGTTTCCCAATGTTCAATAACAATACTTGTTGATTTTGCCCAGAAGGTACTGGGAACACCATCATACTCACTTCATATACACAATGCAAGAAAATATTTAACCGACTGGCAGCTTGGTTTTAATTCATGAGGTAGCTGCTGACTGACTGGCTTCAAGGAAGGAAGTTTTGTTGGCTGGTGGATTGTTTGTCTTGTTTGACAGTATTGCTGATTAGCTGACTCCTGAGCTGATGCAACAGCAGCTAAAGAATTACAGTGCTCTGAACCAGGTAAAAAATCAATAGCTATTGAGGATGTATAAATAAAAAAGCAGCCTTTAAAGTATTTTCACAAGTATAGATTGCTTTCTTCTCTTGAGCCATGAACCTCTAAAATTAATTAAGGAAAGTACATGACAGGGGTAATGAAAAATGTACACTTAAAAGAGGCTGCATGGGAACTTTTAATACAGTATTAAAAGGGGTTGTCCAGGATCAGACACAAAAACTATGAGCTCAAGCACCCAAAGCAGTGACACCACCATTGTTCCACAAAGAGACTAATAGGCACCTTCCAGGGATGTTATAGGGGATTATATCAGGCATAAGTAATATACTACTCCTAAGGTGATATTTACCTATATTGAGTTCAGAAATAACTTAAGTTGAATAACTTTAAAGGGGCAGTCACTAGTAAGATTTCTTTAATTAATTTCTTTAATAATACAAAATAATTTAGAATATACAGAAATTTGTCAGCACTAACAACTTTTGCACAATCACAGTGAACAAATGAATATCAGGTGCCGAAATTTCTGGCTTTATAACTCACTTTCAAAATCCACTTCCTGCTTCACAATGAAGGAACAGTGGCTTGCAGCCAGCACTAAAACTCGTCCAAAAAGCTGAGTACCATTATTATTTTTAGTTTCTGGCATCATGATGGATTACTTCTTCACTCGCCTTCCTGTTGGATTCAGCCAGACAAAGACATAAAGTACCTCGTTGTTTTGGCAAATAAGAATTTGTAAAGTTGTCAAAATACTGAGATGAATAAATGGATGAGACATTGTAAACTTAAGTGTCACAGTATAATATTACATTTTTTTCTTTTTGCAAGTTGTATGTAGGGTTTATTTTAATCTGTCAGTGGGCTCCTGAAGCTTTAGCTGTGCTAAAGTTTTAAGGCTATAGCACATAGTCTATTCAATTTAATGATAAGGATGTTATTAACAAATCAGTTTAGCTCTCAAATGATTCTCCTTCATATGTCACCTAATCTGGAATGAAGTTAAAATGAAAGTGTACTTTTTTTAACCTCTTTGTACTGTAATACTGTCATAAATTTGAAAATAAATAGCCAATGTCTTGGCTGAGATGTTGGATGGGGTCAGATACCTTTGGCAGTGTTTATAGAGGAAACTGAAGGATGTTTATATTGTCTTCCATCTCAGTTCCTGTGACATTTGGATTAAATGGAGGCAATGGTCATATTTGCTGGTCACCATTGGAAAATGTTGACAAGGACAGTGCTGAGTACAACATTCACTGTGTTTGTCAGCCTGGCCCTCAGTGACCCTGTTCCATCATCTCCTTTCTTTGACCTCAATGTGGATCATCACTGTGTCACTGGACACAGGCAAGGTCTTGTACAAAGAAAACCGATTGACTTCTGATGTGGATCAACGCTTGGTGTAAAAACTATAATTAAATTTGAATAGCGAATGCAATTTTTATGCAATTTTAGCCAGATGATTGGCTTGTTTACTAGCTGATTAGATGGCAGATAGGAACAAGTGCTGTGACAGTTCATCAGTGTTTGAATGTGTGTGTGTATGTAGGAAGTGCTGTATGCATAGAAAAGCACTATATGTATGTGTGTGTGTGTATGAATGTGGCATGTAGTGTAAAGTGCTTTGAGTGGTTGATAAGACTAGAAAAGAGCTACATAAGTGCAGTGCATTTACCATCAGTAGACAGAAAATACTGTTCTCACAAGACCTGAATGACAATGATCAGAAACTTTACACAACCTATCCTTCCTCTGGAAGGGCGTTGCTCAATTTGATTAGCATATTCAGAAACTTATCTTGTAAAAATGACCATTTTGATTTATCTACTTATTTTTTGGTGAACAAGAGAAGAAAAATTTAAGAGGTTTGGCAGGATGACCATGCCAATTTATTGCTGTCCCGCTTTCATGTGGTCATTAAAGATTGTTGAAGGGAAATTTCACCTAGAATTTCTCGGCCAGTCTTCCTGTAAGTCTGCCTGTCAGCCACCACTATTACCAATTTTTTCCAGTTAAGGAGCACAGCCGCAGCACAGGCTTGTACAAGTAAAACTAAGTGAATGTTTATGTGTTTGTTTTTGTGTATATCCACACCAGTGCAGGAACGGAGAAAATTATACAGCAAAAGAGACGGTGAGTACACAAGAGTGAGATCCATGGGTTCATTTCAAAAGAGTAATATCTCTGCATGTGAGGCCACATCAATATAGTCTCTGTGTGATTGTACACTTTGCTCATCGCCTTCTGGTAAGATGTTGACTCTCCACAAACTTACACACAAAATGATCATTTCTATGCCACCTTATAATTTACTTGGGGTTCTTGCATCTCTGCAATGCTCAAACCTGATATAACTCATCACCATTGCCCAAAGGAAAAGTGGTTGGAGATCAGTAGAATATTGGGAAGATGAAAGGTAAAAACACAGAGTTATTGCTCTCTCCTTACTCAACCTCTAAAGAAAATATATAAAATATGCAGATATTGATGAAAAATATGCAATATTCAAGTATTATTTGCAGAATTCAAAGCATGAAGCATTGCCACTTACAGGAAATGCTACAGTTTAGTTTGTGCCGAGACGTATATCATGTTCAGGAGACCAATTGATGCCATTGTCACCACACCTTTTCGCAAACAGTGAAAAATTTAACTCACTTATCTAAAAACTCGCCTCATAATATATGCATGGCATATTCAGAGTGCTCAGGAAATAAAAGGTGCAAGATCCGATGAAAAAGAGAAAAGTGAAAAAAGGAAACATAGAAAGAAAGCAAGTGTGGAGGAAGACGACAAGATATTATGGTGATATTTAGCAGACTGCATGTATGTGATCCAAGAGATAATTGTATAAGCTGATGTTGGAAGGTTCTCTTTAGACTGCACTGTCCCTTCACCCTGGAAACAAATCATATCAGAGAAAACCTCTAATACCAGTCTTAATGAGATATCCGATCCAGGAGAATACCATAGATATGAATCAGTGCCTCTCACTGCAAAAGAAAGTGTCTCAGCATTGTCTCAGCAGAATAAATGCTACTTTCTGCAAGGAAAAAAAATCCTGAGTTTACAAACACATTGAAGTTATTAGAGAGAATAAAATAGATAGATAGTTACATAGGTAGATATCTAAAGGTATGGCAGTGTAAAAATATGATTTAAAATGTTTTGATATGTGACCATTCTTAAAATTAAAAGTGTAAAATTTTAAGGAATTAAGTTAAATTACAAGTCAAAATTGCAATAGTTTGTTGCCTTAAATGCATGTTAATATGTGCTCCAAATTCTATCCTTTACATTGTGCAGATCTTGCACAGCTACAGCCTGGGTATACTTTGAGCCTAAAGATACGATCTAAAATTTAATTTTTTACAACCTCATTTGGTAATTCTGACCAGCGTTTTTGTTGGTTATAGTAGTTTACTCTCCATTTTGAGACATAATGAACAAGTAATAGGGGCATGATCAAAACACAGGACAATTTAAGACACTGGATTTCATTCTGGAAATGTACCCCTGACTGGCAGGGATGTTCAGATAGCCAGTGGCATAGAAATATTTCTGGAGTTTTATGGGGAAACCAAGCCTGTGCCATAAAAAAAACAAAAAACAAAAAACAAAAAACATGTCTGCACTGTTATCCTAGAAGCTTGCACTGTTGATCAATAGTATAGCTGTGTTCATGCGACTGAAACAGCAGGAACTGTGGTTTATCAGTCCAAGCAATTTCCTTTCAATCCCCCGGATCCCAAATGTTCATATGGTAGTCCACTAAAACAATGGATTACTTTTTCCCTTTTTGAAAGATGTCAAACTATGTAAAGTTGTGTATGCCATACCTTGTATATGTCAAGGTGCAACAATTGGACTTTTTTAAAAAGTCTTTTTAAGAAAATATCTAAATGTAGATTGTCTGTTATTCGTCTCAGTGTGTGCTAGCCCTTCTTGACCTCTTTCATCAATAAACTATTTCTGACTATAGTACTGCTGTTACCTTCATGTCTGTTGGGAGTTGAACCAGACACTGACTGTGCTGAGCTTGAAAAATCCAGCAGTATTGCAGTCCTTTACAAACTCAAACTATCCTGGCACCTTCTATCATATCCTGTTAAACGGAATGTAAATCTTATTTTGTTCTTTCATTCTCTGACACAATCTAGAATCACATGGTCTGAAGCCTTTAAAATCCTTATTTAATTTATCATCCTTCATTCATCTACACTTATTAAGGTGGATTTAAAAGGTGTAACCAAATGTGGATGAAAGCTTTAACCTATATTTTCCTGACCAGTTTGTTTTGGGGAAAGAAATAGAGCATTAATGTTTTTTAATACTAAGTACAATATTATGTACATTAAAGCAGCACAATTAAATAGGAATAAGCAGTGCAATAAAAAATTATCCTCCACAAAAATCACCACTAAAGTTACTTGAAACTCATTGTATCAGCTAAATTTCCTTTGTTCACCAAATCATCCATAAATTCTGCCCTTTAGATGTCATATCCATGAAACATCCATCAGGAAATTTGATTGTTTAATATGTTTTGGTCCAAACTACAAGGATAGAAGGATAGACATCCCTTTTGATCCACATATACTGTAAGTTTTTTGAAAACAGACAATTGTAAAAACCTCTGATTTACTTTGTGAAATGTTCATAGATGATTAAATAATGCTTTTTAATTATTTAATATTATTGTTTTTTTTTTAATGCATCTTCTTCCTTTAATATTAGGGTGTCATCTCTTTTTTTTTGGGGGGGGGGCAGGCACATTTTACATTTTTAAATGGCACACATGCTTCCAGTTACTCCGTTTCAACCAAAAGTCTCTATATTTTATGACATGACTGACACTATATGCATGTACTATATTTGCAAAACAATAAAGGTGTTCTGAAAATGCAACCTATGGTGACAACACAGCTAGGAAAATTATATTAAAGTTAGGAGGGCATGTACACAAAACCATATGGACAAAGATACAATGAGCCAGTTGTTTAACCGTTAACGTTCAACCATAGATTCCAGTAAAAGACAAACACACACACACACGCACACACAAACACACACTCTTACACACAAACACACACTCTCACACACTCACACACACACACACACACAACCCAACCGTTACCCTAACATCAGAATCCATAATTTGCATTTTAAACTGATAATAACAGTAATTTTGAGGAGGAAAGATTTTACTTTAAACACTTCAAATCCCTTGTAATAGCAAAAAACTATTACTCTTTTAAGGTCAAGCTTATATCTCCTTTAAATTGCTTTGTTTGGGGGCATTCAATGACAGTACGGCAACTTGGTATCAATCACATAGTGCTTTACATTTTTTGCAAGAACATAAAAACAAATGGCTATTCAACCGTTTACTTATACCTATAGCTGTGATGCATATAATTATGTATGCCCTCTACATCTTTAGAATATGTCCTACATGGTTCACGATTCATATGCTTTTTTTTTCTCCATTTGCCTCATGGATTAAACTCTCCGGGGGATTTTGGATTCAAAGCACATTGATAGATTTAAACAAGGAGAAAACTGAGGGGGACCACAGGCATTTCACAAATCATAAAATCATAAACAGAATGGATGGTTTAAGTTGAAGCTCACAGACAACCAGATACACTTGAAAAAGACTGCATGAACAAGGCCCTGTGGATGGGTGGGTTAAACAGAATGAAATTAGACAGAGGCTGGGTACTTTTAAAATCCCATCTGGGAGTCAGTCAAGCAGTCATGACACCAAATTAGCATTTACGGTGAGGAGCAATTACCAAGAGAAAAGCTAACTGTGCTCAGCGTTCTGCAACCGTACCTGCCTTTAAAACCTGGGACACCATCTCTTTCTCTCACACAAAAAGACTTCAGGCACACACTTACTTACTCTCTCTCATACGCACTTATACTTTCTTCCTTTTTTCTTTCTCTTTGTCTCCTAATTCCTCAATCTGAATCACCCTATTTCTAATTTATTCCCCCTTTTTTCATATGCACACACGGACATACCCATGATATTGCTATGGCAAAAATAGAACAGTGAATAGGATCAAGATATTGAAGGAGGGATGGAGGTTTGGGGATGGGGGGGTGGGGTCCAGAGTGAATAAGTGGCAAACGGGTAAATGTGGATAAGAAATTCATTTTATGCATCATGCGCTAAGCCAAGGCTCCACATCCAACAGTTTTCTTTTTAGTCCCTTATGCATTTGGAACAATATAGTGTCACCCTCCCATAGACACTAAGCCCCTGAATCTCTCTCCATGTCCATTGCTGCTTTTGTCTGTCTACTGCTGAGACAGCATGTCGCCCTCTACTAGAAGAAATCAGGCTATTAAAAAGTATTAAGAAAGAGTCTGAGTGGGAACTGGAAGTGATAAGAAATGAAAGTTTACATACAGCACAGCTATCCTTGAGGCTTTTCACTGGTAAAGGGATTATTGTAAGTGGGGTTGGCCTCAAGGACGTGAATATGTATCAAAATTCTTGTGAAGATAACACTGACTAGAACATTGCATAGAGCTTTATAATTATCTAAAATTAAGCAAATCATACTTCATCATAATAAATAAAATTCATGAATGTGAGTGAAGCTTAAAATAGTACTAACAACTTTTCACACTGAAGTATTTAATGAGAGAGCCTCTCAAGGCAAAAGGGACAGAACTAGAGTAAGTACCAAGGTGTGGGATGCAGAGACATATCTTGATGCCACGTGCTATATGCACATTGACTCCCTAATGCACTTAGATTATACTCACATACATTAACTCTATCATCAAGTGATTATTTTTGCAGCTGTCCTTGTAATTATATTTCTAAGCGTGTCTAATCGGGGCCAGATAAAATGAGCTGAGCTTTGATTGGTGCCTCCTCCTCCTCCCAGGGTTGACCACAGACCCTCTCTATTACCAATCGCCTGTGTTTGCTGTGTTTACAAGGGCAAAATCTGATGCATTCTGTCACCTACATGCTAGTCACACCTTTAACTTCTGCATATATATGGGCCAATTTCCTGGCCTCAGCCCTGAATGAGTGCTATTAGGCAGAGGTCTGACTCATGACAATCAGTGGCAGTTGGCATTACACAAATCTCAAATCCTGAGTTGGTATGGTGGAGGTGGAGCACTGAGGAATGCATTATCAGCTTTGTATGGCTAAAAGATGCTTGACAAGCAATTACAAAAAAACTATGGTTGAACCCTAAATCCAGACTTAAAAATTCATTCATTCAGGACAAGGACTCCATCATCTTCAAAGGTACTTCTCTAAATGTCATCATAATTAATCACTAATGATAAAGTCTGGCTTCTTACACCCTTTGCCTGCTTTCCCCCTTTCATATCGTAATGGTATGCGTTACCTTGTCATCCAGTCAGCCAGTCTACTGATTGTAATTTCTTTCCATTTAGGTGTCAACACCCTTTGAGAAGAGCAGTTTCTCTGTTTCCTCCACTTTTGGTCTAAACTCTAAGGTTTGTTCTTATGTGTATGTATGGGTCACTTGTGTTTAATTATCTAGATAATCTTTTTTATTTTCTACAAAATCACATGTGGCCTGGAATCTTCTTGTTGAATTCTCATCTATAGCTAAAATACCCTTATAAATTTTTAGTCCTGGTCTCAACAAGACCCTAACAACCTCAGTAATACCATTCCAGTGACCCCAGTCCTTCACTGCTGAGGATCCCAGTGTGTCAACGTTTTAAACCTCACTTTACCAAAACACGATTCAGAAGATTAAAAACTTCTGGCAAATCCAGCCTTTTCTCACCGGGGATTCTACTCAAGTCCTTGTCCAAGCCTCAGTTATTTCCTAACTATACCAATGACAGCTCAGCTGTGCACTTCTGTATGTGCTGTGCAATTCATCCATTAAACCATAGATCATCTTCCTAAATTCCTCCAAGTCACCTTAGTGCTGGCAACGACATAAGGGATAGGAGAAAAAGTGTACCCCCTACCTCCAGGCAATAGTTCAACCTTATATTCTGGCTTTGCACTCTGTAGTTAATAGGTGCTCAGGATTCTCTTCCCAGTGGCAATCTGGCTATCACTGTGCCCTGTCTGGACTATTCTCCCTCCTGGGTCCTCAGTGGTAAAATGATCCTCTTGTCAGCTGCAAGACAGCGGGATCACTCCTAATCACGTATTGTATAATGAAAACGTCAGGCTACACCTCAGCCCAGACATTTTCCAAGCCTCCCTTTACTTTCTCTTTTTTTTTCTTTATAGACATGCACCTACAACTGAACTAAAATAACCTCCTAACAATGTTTAACAGTGTTTTTTTTTCTTTTGTACCTCATTCCTGAACCACAGTCTTGTCAATTTTCCTGCTCTTTTTAGCTGGACTGCTTTTAATATCTCTAAACTCATTGTCACTACTGCCCCTTTTGTATTTGTTTTTCTGAGTTGCTGTCAATGAAGGAACTGGAAATAAGATTGCAACATAAATATAATAAAATTATGATCTTATGCAGCTATGCTCTCCTGCCACACAATACAGACACACACACACACACACACACACACACACACACACACACACACACACACAAACACACGCACACACACACACGCACACACACACACTCATACGCACACACACACACACACCATGCTTTACCACCCTTCTTGTTCTCTGTGAATGATGTTTGTAAATTTGTAAGTGACAGAGACACTGGCAGACATGTTCACATGCAAAGTGAGAAGTCACATGATGTGTCAGATAGATGGGACTCTCCCATTTGATTATTGTATGAGTGCTCAGTATACATAGAATATGCAGGTCTTTTTATGTCTATTTTATCCAGAGTAAATGTTATCAGTGTAATGTAGTATGTACTAAACACATTATTTATATTTAGGTATATGGTAACTTATCAGTCACATCTCTGCATATACAAACACCCAGACTAAACAATGATTGAGGGGAGGTCATGGCAGCTGTGTAGTTTGAAAATCTGAAATCTTAACTGTTGGATTGTCGAATGAGAACTGATTCTCTCATGCACTTCATGCAATTGTTTGACTCCACAGTAAAGGCTGTAGGGCACCTTGTTTCTCAACTGTTAACCAGGAATAAATTAAGAACCCCCCTGTCAATGTCAAGTATGTATTTGCCTATGTTTGCGTGCGTGCGTGTGAATGTGTGCTGTTGCCTATACCACGAGAGAAGCAGCCAGCCTTAAATAAGAGAAGGCATTCACATCCAATCCTGTCTCTTCCCATCACTGGAGATGACAGGAAAAATGCTGACACCACCCTCTTCTCAAATTGAATTTGAGATATAATATTCTCCTTTTTTAATATGAGTGGTAAATTATGTGCAAATAACCAACAGTCACTCACTTTTATGCTCTCTGTTTCTCTGGATCAGTGGTTTTGGGATGGATGGATGGATGGATGGAGTGGTTAAATGTGATTTGATAAAAACTTGTCCTCTCCGTATCACATACACATAGGAAACATAAGTACTTAGAAAAATACACATTAATTCTGTCTGAGAGCCCATTTCCATCACACCTTATAACTTGCCTTCTTCCACCCTGGCTTTGTTGTCTAAGGGCTCTGACATCCCCTTTTAGACCTTATAAAAGCAAAGCCTTTCATTGTTTTGTACAGCTACAGCCTACATCCAGATGACAGCTGCACCTAATGGAAAATACACTTATTATTTGCATTCTTACTGAAAGTTAGATGGTAAGACTGATACCATCCATGTCTGTATGCTAAATATGATGCTACTGCCGAGGACCAGCAATCGGACAGCTAGCGGCCTGACGACAAACAATCTGTCTGCTGGTTGGTTGATCCATTTAACTTTGCACAAAGCCAGGCTAGCTGTTTTCCCCTGTCGCTAGTAGTTGTGCTAAACTAAGTTAGTAAGCTGAGTAACTGTCAGCAAGAAAACATATATCAGTATTCCCCAACACTAAAAATTTTTCTTAATTTTAAACTGTGCCCTGACAAGAGGCAAGTCATCATTTGCCTGTTTTTGAAATCCAAAAATATTGCAGAGAGACAAAAAAAAGAAGCTGTGTCTGTTTTCTTATATGCCTTGAATATGAATCATGAATATGTATGATAAAGTTGAATCTGACACTGTTAAGTGTTAGATTGCTTTGTGCTTGGGGTTGTTATGCTATTTATTTGGAAGAAAATAAGTAGAGACAAAAAATAGGGAGATTAGTGGCTAAATATGAGAAATAAGGGATTTCCTTGACAGGACAGCCAGTCAGACAGCTCTCTCACATACTGCCTTCATGACTTATTCAACATGTTCAGTTGACATAATATAATCAGGGCAAAATTATGCTCCAGCTACCAACTGCACAAAACATACTGCAAAACCTTGGCAATAGTTGGACAATGACAATGGCCCCAAAATTACTGAGGGTCTGACTGTCGGTTCTGTCAGAGTTAGAGTTCTAACAGCTTAGCAACAGAAAAAGCAGGACAACAGTCCTGAACTGATAATACTTTGTCGGCTGTGCCATCAGTCAAACTGACATTCAGGAGTTCAAATTGTTTGACTTGCTCATTTGTTCAAAATTGGGCCATTTATTCCAATTGTTGAAGGCCACAAAAAGGCATAAATGATAATAATAATTCTGAGAGAAATGGAAAAGAAAATCCATGCATGAATCAAATGACAATTTTCAATTTGCTTTTATTTCTTATATTTTTCAAGTTCAATGGAAAAATGGGTACACAATGGAAGCTTAATAGCATTATAACATGTTAAAATCACCTTTTTCTCTCAAGGCATACTCTGATTTTAATTCTTACCTTCTGTTGATTGTTTTTCTTTCTTTTATATTGGTACTGAATCTTGACTAGCTTAATCATATACACAAGTACTTTACACACATAAGGTGCAGAGATTAATTTGAATAATCACACTGATTTATATATACAAGCCCCTGAGCTAATGTAACAGACACACATTGGATCTGAATTTCTTCCCCGTGTTGTAGTAATCACTGTAGGCAGACTGCGTAGTTTTGCAGAAAAAGGCAGAAATGTCAAGTGGCCTGCAGTCTTACCTGGCATTCATTCCCCTCAACAGAGCTTATGGAAACATTAGGCAGAAGTCATTAACTACAGCAAAGGCAACGAGGGGTGGGGAGAGAATCCAACTCACTCACTGAGCTGAATGTGTGATATAAAAGGCAGTGGTGCATGAGGGGGTGTGTGCTTTGGTGTGCATGTGAGTATGTGTAAATGTGCCTTCGTGCAAGCATTGAGTTACCTGTGTGTTTGTGCACTAAAGAGAAATAGAGAATGTCTTTCTGCCTGCATCAGTAATTTGAATCCATGACTCACACCTTAAACACTATAAGCTACTGTATATTCTGTTTATCCTGTGATGAAGGGCAGAACAGTAATGCCACCAGCGATGAGATCCATTGTGACTGATATGTGTTGTGTGTACTCTCATATTTCAGGTTGATTGAACTGTGCGCAAAGCAATAGACAACGCATATGCTCACAACACAAATGATTTTGATCACAACACAAGAAATACATCTATCATTGTGCACACTGACAGCATTTCGTAGTTCATTATTCTACATTCATCTTTTAAGATGAAAATAGAGATGGTTAAATCTTTGCAAATAGCAAATAGCATTTTCACTAAAATAAAGTAGAAGAACAGCAACATTAAAAACTGTTAGGAAAATTCTAAAATGAACACAGGAGCACTGTCTGTAGTTCATAAGAGTAGGAGATTTCTTTCAACTTGCAGCAAGGGAACAGCTTACACACAGAGCTTGCAGTGTAAATGTTCAAAAACACAGAGTTTTCATCGGATTTTTAAAATGCCAGATGGGCGGAGGCTTGCATTCTTGCAGACATATATCACATCCATGGTGAAGACAGTTCTTTGTTTATCATAGAGCCAGAAAAGTGAGATGGCCTTGAGGAGAGGAACAGAATGTTCTGTTCCTCTCCCCTGGGCACAGCCTCTGTCTTCATGAGATAGATTCACAAACTCTCACACAAGTAATAATACGAGGTCAATACGAGCTGATTACACAGTCATGACCATAAGGGGTAAGAGTTTCTCCGTCAAAAACACTTTGCAGAACATAACACAGATCTAATGTCCCTTTGTTTGGTGTAACTTCTGTTTTGATGCATGCATTTCATCAAATCCTTTACATCTACAGTGTATAAGGATGTGATGAAAACAACCAGTGGTGCCATCTTTTAAAACTTTCTGTCTCTCCCTTGCACAGTTTTTTTTTTTTTCCATATTTTTCCATATTTTAAGCCTAACTTGGTTTTATTTGAAAATAGTTGAAGCATTGGTTGGTGAAATGGTTTTGTATGTCTGATTGAGATTTAGTGTTTGCATCTATTGATGCAAATGAGGGAGATTTAAAAAGAATTTATCATTATTGTTCATATATCAGGTGACCAGAGGAGGCCTTTAATTTCTCTGATGGTCATTCTCTCCTTATTTCCATCTTCATTTTTTTATCCTACCCTCCCTAATTCACCCAGCTCTGTGTTCCAGAGGCTGTTTTCATCAAAGAGTCTCAATAATCAGCAACCCCCTCCCCTCTTTTCCACCCGACCAGCTTGACCTTGCTTGCTGTTGGCGTATAAAAGTGAGGGGTTGTTATTCATATCTGGCATTGTATACTTAGCTAAGCAAGCTCACATAATGATACACTGAGCATGTCTCAGGGTAGGAAAACCACACTGAACTCAGTCTGTACAGAATAGAGCATAACTGGAATTTTTCTGTACATAGAAGTAAGCAGTATGAAACTAAAGTTATGAGGAGAGTACCTGACATCGCAGGTGTTGCAAAGCATCATGCTCTTGCTTTTGTGCATATCATTGTGTGCAAGATACAGTAATAGAAGAAAAACATTCAAAGGCACAAATGGTAATCTTTCCATAAATAATCCTTAGATGCAATAGATAAGAGCTGCATTTTATTCACATTATCTTATATATTTTAAATTTTTTTTTTAGTCTATAGAAGTTCAGAAAATGGTCAAAAATGTCCAAGGCCATCAGTCAAAGACCTAAATAAATAATCAGCTATGTGCTAAAGCAGTGCTTAGACCAAAGAATGGATTATTGTTCTGGAAATTTGAAAAAAAAAAATGCCCTGTGCTTAAAATATTGGCTCAAGTTCCAAAAAATATCATTTTTTTCTACATATAGTATATAAATGGTTATGATCTATAATTGCATCATTATGTATTTATTAAAAAATATCAGATAAAAGCTGTTGAGGGCAAACTTTGATTTTCCAGAGAAGACAAATCAGAAAATTACAAAAATGACGCCCTCAAGTTTATTAAGAAAGAACCACCTTCTAATTATTTCTACATCACTAGTTGAGAAGTAGCACTGAGCTCAACTGGAAGAAGAGAGCCACATAAAGCTTAGCTCCCGGCTCACTCTCCAGATACTGTAGTTTTTTGAGAACAGTAGTAGCTACCAGCACTGAGCCCTTTATATATCTTTTGACTACACTGTATCTGTCTGGTTCACTTTTGATCTCCACTGAGACAAAGGGGGGCACAGAAATGCTAGACACACATTTCATACCTTTCTTGAAGAGCTGTGAAAATCAAGTGCTGTGTTAAATCTGATCCCGTCACTACAGTTGATGACTAAAGGGGCTCTGTAAAAGGCTTCATTCCTGCTGTGGATCTGTGGGCTGTGGGTTTTTTTCTTTAACACCTAAGGGAAAACAGAGAAAGTCTTCGGCACCTTTTTCTATCTGACAGAAAAAAGAACATCAATTCTTGTTGACCTTACTTCAGGGTGTTTGGATTATGACTACAAAAGACACTGCACAGATGCTGCATTCATTTATGAATAACCTAAACACATGCGTACATACAAATTTACACACTCACTAACACAAATTTAGTATATATAGTATATATAGTAAAACATTAAGGATCAGATCAGTAAAATGTTTTGTGGAGGTTTTGTGGTCATGGGTGTGTGTGTTTTTTTGTGTACAGTATATTTAAAGCCTAATCACGAGGGAAGCTGTTAAAGGCCAGTTGACAGATTGTCCAGACAATTGCTTTTAACAAGTTGGAGGGAAAGTAGGGCAAAAAATATGGATATCTCACCTCAGTGATCCATTACACCTCTATACACTTTTTTCTATTCTTTTTCTATAATTTATTAATATATACCTCATCCACACATATCTCACACACATATACACACACTAATGTGAACGTACATGTACACACAAAGGTGCACAGAGGCAAACATGGAAGGATGCACACACAGAGAGGCAGGAGGTTGAGAAATTGTGAATATTTATCTGTATTTTTTCATGTTTTGTTTCAGTAAAGTAAATTCCAAGAGCCTGAAGTATTCACACTGTAACACCTGGATTTTCAACTGTATATCTGTGAGTATCTGTTTGCGACTGTCTGTCTGTTCATTTGTATGTTATTAAACCCCAGGCTAATGTAACCTGTCTTGAGCAGAATGTGGTAAGTAGAGTATAAGATTAGTCAGTGACAACCTAAGACCTAAGCAAGGTTTTTTTCTTTCTTCTGTGTCTTTCTATGTGCTAATGTGATCCAGTTGTATTTGATCTAAATCATCATATCATACAAAAAATTTTCTTAACAGAACAATGTATCATTATCATGTTCAGCCATTTGTATATTTATAAGATTTTCATGGTCCAGCAGCCAATTAATGTTGAAAATGCTGCTGATGAACACAATGACACAAAAGCAGAACAGTGGCTTCAGAAGTGAAAGCAATGGAGCTTATATACACTACCATTATGGGGAAAAAATATAAAATAACTTTCATTGGCATACCGATAATAACTGAAAACCATGGTAGTGCTCATTTGGAGCATTATCAAAAGGCATTAATTGAACAATAATTGTCCCAATCTTTACCGAGATCCTGACAATCTACACACAACTTGTTAACTGTTGAAACAATTATCAAAATGTTATTAGATCTGTGAAAGATCAGAATTCGATCTGCTTTTGCAAGGGGAATTTCTGTAAAAGAGGTATCGCAGTAACTGAATGCATAACTGATTCATTTTTACACATGATTTATAGATGAAGTGACTGAAATTTTTATCTTTGAGCTTTCTGGCACGGGTCATTTTTCAAGATCTCTGGAGTTTTGTTGTTGTAATCCTGTTGTATGCAGATTTAATGATTCAAAATTGTTCCTTTGGGAGAGACAAAATGTGTAGTTCTAGCTTTAAGGGCAAAGTGATGGGTTTCTAAATCTAAAAGGAGAAGAGTTGAGATTAACACCTGTAAAAACCCGTAGCAGTCAAGAGGTTAATGCTGCTCTCAGTCCTCATAGGCCAGTTTATATAGAGAATATCTGTAAATCTCACTAGTTTCTCAGCAAAATAATTTGATTGGAAAGTAAATGTAGTGAACACTAATTGACTAATTGACTATTATGTTGTTGCAGGCTATTGTTTTTTCAACATCAACAGCCTCCTTACAATAACCAGCTGAACATACAGTTATTTTAGCTATTTAACAATAAGGTATCCAACCCAGTCCTGCTCATGCAAAATCTGAGGGAGGAGTGCCTTGGATTTTATGATACATTTAGGGAGGAGTGCCTTGGATGTTATGATACATTTAAATATGAACATATTTATAAGTATTAATATTTGCTAACCTCCAAGATTTTCCTATTTCTTCTCTGCTCCTGTATGCATCTGTCTCTGCAACCTATCTCTGTGTCTGTGGCTTTCTCATTCACTCTGTCCCTGGTGTTTAGGCTGAGGCAAAGTAAAGGCAAAGTAAGTATTCACTCATTCAAAAATGACTAATGAGATATCTGTCACAAAGAGATTACCAATTCTGTCCCTCCTGCAAAAGTACCTTTGCTTTTGTCACATACAGCAGCTGACACACAAGCATGTGCATATACATTCACCCTTTTAAGTTGCAAAGAGCATGGCGTGCACATGGATTGCCACTGTTGGTCAAAAATGTAAGTATTTGTGATTTTGCGTGGGAAGTTACATATGATAGGATCAAAGATGCTTAATAATGATAATAGGTAATAAAGGTAATAAAGGTAATAAAGGTAAATGATTATCGTTTTGTAAAAAATACCCTCTAATCATTCATGCATGGCTTAGGAGTGTTGCACTCAATGGAAAGAAAGACAGAACAGTAGTAATATGTGGATTAATTTTAAGTACAGTATCTACCACACAGAAGCAGCCACCTGCAAAGGCTGCTGAGAAGATACCAAACTTCAAAGGCCAAGGATACTCTCAAATAGGAAAAGTATAGGGTCCTGTTTCAAACTTGAACTTCAAATTGTTTCCACAAAACCAACAATTCATGAGACATTGTCAACTATATGGAGCTTTAGGATTTGTAATAAGGCATATGCAATTTGATGCAGGAGCTTTTATCCACAGTACTTTGTTCTACAATCCAATCCCCTAGAGATTATGTTTCTATACAACTAATTTGCAACAGTAAATACATTTTGTAGGAAACATAATTGTGAGTAGATTACATATTCTATTAAAGTGTTGAGGATAACAAGAGTGGTGATGAATGTTGCAGTACAATATCTCCTTGTAATGACTGCAGTATTAATAAAGTTTTTTATGGTAATGTTTAGAAATTCTAAACACTTGGTTAAGATTAGGGAAAGATTGGGGTTCTGGTTTAATGCTTAAAAAAGTTTCTAGTGACTTCAGACTTTAGACACAGTTTACTTATTTACATTCCCTGACCTTAACCAAAAGCAGATCTAACTGTGGATACACTTGTAATATTACACTGCATCCATGAAATTGGGAAAGCAGTTTAGTATAGAAGTAAATGAACTCATTTGTTAAGACACAGGATTGTATTGTAAGAGCAAGGTATTTCAAGTCTGTCAAAAACGTGGAGTAATCTTTAAGTAGCTTTTTCTGAACGGATGACAGGTTTACCACAGTGAAGAAGGCAAATTTAATCAATTTACAATTTTTATTTTTCATTGGAAATTAAAGACCTTTAATAATGAACCACCCTTGAGCGTGTTTCTTATAGCCAATCCATGACGAACACTGAAATCCAATAGCACGGCAATATAATATGGTTTCAGAGTAGGCAGCCTATTTGTCCCCATCATCCCACCCAGTGACTCCAAGAAAGCTGATTACTCTGAGCTGGTGCATAATAAATGTTAGTGTCTTCCTACTAGCAACTTGCAGTCACAACGTTATCGCTCTGCAGGGAAAACACCAACACAGCAGAACTCAGCTGGGGGCACCTGCCTGGTGCCTCACACCCCGGGAAACTCCGGAAAGAAGAGAGCCCAGGCCCCCTCCAAGAGTTTCTAATTGGTGTTCATGCAGGCGACTGTCCAATCTGACAGCTAAAAAACAAGAGAACTCAAAATAACAGGTTCATAGCTGAGAAGCCAGTTCATCCTTCATTTTATCACTTAAACCTTTCACAAACACTTCTCCTCAAAGCTTCCTCATTTCACTGCAAATCTACAGCTAACATCTAAAAATCTACGGAATAGTCTGCCACATTTCTGAAACCGCCAGATACTTAACAAACGATTAGAATCATTAGAATCAGGATGATTAAAAACTGATTTCATTTTAGAAATGAAGTAGTCAATAGGAACTGTTGCAATAGAAACAGTGGTATAAACCGCTTCTGCCCAAGCCAACACTCTCCCACTTAATAATCCGATAATGTAATGTAACTTGGATGGATCAAATATAAAAAGGATGCTGCTGAAATAGCATGTTGCACTGGAGGGAATGTGGTGATTTAATAGACAGAGGTTGATTGGTGGGAGAAGGAACCAGATTACCATGCCCACATACATACACATAGACTGGGGGGGGCAAACTGGGGACTAACAAACCATGAAAAGGAATGAGGAACAGAAGAAAACAGCTGAGAGAAGGGATGGACACAGCCTAGTCCTGAAATAATTTCTAGTTGGTACCACTCAGAATGCCTCCGGCGCTTGCACTTGCTGTTTTCTTACAATATCAAACTGTCATGAAAAAACTGTTTTAATTGTCAACTCTACAATGTGGCATCTAGTTTCAAATGTATTTTCTATTTGTTTGCATCCATCATGATGATGAAAGCTCAGTGGGGGTTTATGTACAGCAAGCTTGAATGATCATTATATCAAAAATGTTTCCCTTTCTTTCGTTGAGATCACTGAAAACTTAGACCCAGTGACATGATGTTCTTTTGCTGTCAATATCAACAGAAGAGAGGCTCAGAGGGGAAGTATTATTCAATTAAAAAAGAAAACAATGAAGACTGTACAGGTGGAACAAGAGATTGAATTAGATATTAGAGGAAAGAGACGAGCGTGAAGGATGGGTTGTACAGAAGAACAGAGGTATGTAAGGATGATAAAAAGCAGGGTAGGGAGAGCGTGTGCAACGAAGTGAGAGGGAAACCTTGAATAGAGGCCCAAAATACTGAATGCTGAGTCAGCCAAATAACCTAACAGCAAAAAGTGTCCAGTCTCAAACCCTGACATTTGTGAGAGCACACACACTGGCGCAGTCACACACACACACACAAGCACACACACACACACACACACACACACACACACACACACACAGACAAACACCACACAGCACATAAACATACATTAACGCATGTCATGTTGGACTCGTGGTATGAGTTTTCATCAAAACTGGCAAAGCCTGCAATGCAGCTATGATAATGAACATATTAATCCACAGCACACACGTAATAGTTTTGTTGTTCCCTTTGAGTCAAATTGTGTGTTGCTAGGTTTGAAAAACTATTAATCAAACAGTAAAAGTGAATAAAGTTTTTTTGCCGTGGTGTAGAAAAAAACTGTACTTATTTTAATTCGTTTGGTTTAATCAAAGGACTAGCTGCATCCTGGTCATTTGTCTATCTTGCTGATAAAGCAATGCAATCAAGGAACCATTGTTTTCCATTCAACTCTGAACTTGAGGATATTTAACACTTGTTTAAAATAACAAGAGACTAACACTATCAGCATGTGTTACTACATTAGTATGTCTGTTCTCAAAACTTATTCAATAACATCCTTTTCACTGACTCTCCAGCATCTGAAATAGATATTCTTTTACAGCAGACGTACTTATACTAGTCAAAGCAGGAAAAGCAAATGTTCCGGTAAGCCATGCCACTGAGCCACCACACATAATACAAAGGCCATGGAGCTAGCTCACCCCTAATGTAAATAGAGTGTGTTCATTACCTCTGCCAAGAAGGTTAAATTTTCAGGATTATGAAGAATAAGTACTGGACCGATTTGCACTGAACTAGGTGGGACTGGTCGTGGGCTAGGGAAGAACCCTTAAATTGTAGCACAAGTCCAGTTAAAATGGCAGATCCTGGAAATTTTCATCCGTTTTCTTAACATCGGGGCTTTTTTTTTTTTTTAACATTTTTGGCAATTTCCCAGTTTTTCTGTTATAAGAGCCAAAGGTTAAGATTGTTTGACCTTAGCAGAAGTATGTGCTCTCCTTAATACTATTCTATTCATTTTCGTTTTAACACTTCTGCCTTCCCTGCAATAACCTGTCAAAATAATGGTGGTGAAAAAGTTCTATCGTAGAATCAGCTTCAGAGTACCAATTTTTTTATTTTTTTTTAGAGTCAGAAAATATTTGCCCTTTCACAGCAGTATCACCACATGGTTATTATAACTTTTACAAAAATCTTAAATGAATAAAGGTGAAATATTGCTCAAAATTATGAATAACTTAAACAACTTTACTTTTATATTGTAGTGAAATGCCTATTTAATTATTTTTAAGGTTTATCCAAATCAGAAGCTCATTTTTCTGCCAGAGCAAAGGAAGGGGTTGTCAAGGGTTTGTGGCCACTTAGACAACCAGGCTCCTGACAGGGATGGGATTTGACCAGCAACTGGATTTAGCTGAAGAGAAAGGATCCCAATAGGGCTGCAAAATAGCAGGAGATCCGTGTAAAATAGATCCCAACTGTGCTGTGAAATGACCAACAGCAATGGTAAACCTGGAAGGGAGCACACTGGGGATGCCAGATGTCCCTGTTGAGTTCTCTTCAGGTGTAACGGGTCTATCAATGAAACACCAATGAAGGAGGATGCCCAACTAATGACCCTGATGAAGTGATTACCCTAATCCCCACTCAAAACATTAAGAAAGTGCCGTTTAATCTTGGGAATGTATTATCTAGTCCTAGGAGCTAAAGTAAAGTATATTCTTTGTTTGGAAATGTTTTCCAATGTAAGATATACAAAATGTGGTTTGTTTATGGGCTAAAATAAGCTCCAAGATATGGTAAAGTGTGCATCACAAAACCAGTGTTAACACTAACCTTAATTATTTAATTTTGGTGTACAGAGCACGTAGACCAAAATTGGTGACATTCTGTCCACAAAGTTTTGAGGTATATGCTTGGGATATTTCTGGCACACTCTATGGGTCAAAATACTTTGGTAGGCCTATTTCACAAACAAAAACTAAAGATATTCTCCAAGATTTTACTTATTTTGAAAATTGTTATGCCTGCCAAGCCTTGGCCTTGCCAGTGTTTTTTTGAATTGATTGCGGCCATGTTTTTTGTACAATCCCAATTATATTAGATTGTATCTCAGTTCGAAAAAGCTGTAAACCAAATTTGGAGTTGATAGAGTTTAAATCCTAAAAAGTCAACTCATTTTACCTTTTTTAATTATGCAAATGAGCAAGAGTTTTATCTTTTTTACAAGAGTGTGGAAACAAATATACCACACCAGATTCTTACATTAAATGCCCTTGAATTTCTGGCATTGATTTTTCTTTCTTTTTTTTGTCAGAATTCATTTTCACTTTTATTTTTCGATGTACACAATTCCAGAATCACAAATTAAAGTTTAAAAAAAATCAAATAATATGGATTCATGTTGCTCAAATTTGATAGGCCAAATTCAGATCCCAAGATTTGAGATAAAACATTCAGGTTAAACATCTGGGATACTAAGCATTCAGCCAATTAAGTTATGCTCCATTGGTCATGTGAGGTTGATACTTGAAATTAAAGAAAGGTGGCCCTTTGTTGACTTTACAATCTCCTTCATTTCTTTTATCAAACATTGCCCATTAACAGAATTTATATGACAATATCTACATAGAACTTTTAACATGGTGGTGTGCAACTGTCAAAATATTTCGTAGGACCTATTAAATACTTTTAAACACTGTTAAATACTACTTGTTTCTGATCAAAGTTCAGCATAAAATGTGTGACAATATTCAGAATAGATAATATGTTAAGAGCTTTTCAGAGATTTTCCTTTTTCCTTTTTCCAAGCGTTCTTGCTTGCGCAAACACGCACAGGTCCCCTATGCCATATTCATCTGTCCCCAGCTGGCAAAATGTATCAGCCCACAGGCCATAGAGGTATGTGTGTTAAAGATTAGTAAAACAGATTTACACTGAAACTACCATCTTACCTAAACGTTTGCTTTAAACCTTTATTTAAAAAGAAAATCTTTCACTGCAAAGGATCGGATCTTAAGGGCTTTAGAGGCACCAGCGATGACTGCTGCGGATGAAATATTGCTCATCTCTAATGCATGTGTTGGGGTTTCACCACTCCTATTTGATTTTCTGACTGTACCTATCAAGAGACAGTCAGCATTCCTAGAGAAACTTAGTTTGCTCCTGATTGCAAAGGACTAAGACTTAAACAATGCTGGAACTTTACTTTCACTGTCTATACTCAACAACCATTTATCTGTTTATCTTATTTCTCTTCTGTTGAGCTCCCATATAAATTATTTAATAATACCAAATTCCCAATAAATTCCCAATTCAATAATATTTTTTTCTCTGTTATTGTCAGACAGCAAAACAATAATCAAATAAAAAACAATATCAGCAGCCGATGCCGATTGTTAATTAACCACTAACCACTTCCATTTCCTGCAAAAGTCTTGTACAAAAAAACTTTAAACTTACTTTAAAAAAAAAGAAAAAGAAAACTTTCAGGGTATATACTTGTAAAAAAAAATGATCAAAAGAAAAGTAAGTCAGTCGTTCATGTCATGTGTGTCAGCTGCGCCGTCTGCAGTCAGATGAAAATAAAGATGAGAAGTGACCCTGAGGCTGTGAAAAAAAAAAAAGGCAATTCTTCTCTTTGGAAGTTGCATAGGTTTGTCCAAAAAGCTGATTGATTTGTTGCAAGTTGATTTTGTTAAGAAAAAGTCATTAAAGGGGCGTGAAAGTCGGTAAGTATAGTGAAAAGGGCATCAAGGTTGTGTAACTGCCTGTAAATGACCCCCCAATGCAATAGAAACTGTTTGTACCAATCATTTTGAAAGAGCAATGGTCAGTGGGGAAAACTGCAACACTACCGGTATAATGTCAACACCTAGTCACGCAGCATTCAGCAGACAATGGTGTAACTTTATTTCTCACTTACTCAGCCAGTACAAAATTATAGTTTCCCATTTAACTGATTTTTGGACCCAATGTGCATTATATGACTTTGTTAGAATTTAAATTTTTGATTCTTAAACAATGAATAATTTAAATGAAACTTAGTTATTTAAAAATTGAGGAGAATTCAGATAAACATTTTCAGTGCAAAATAAAACAGTGCTACAATTCAAGGCTTTAAATCTAAAAATCCGATGAAACAGATTTACTTCAATACAAGAGGCTTTTTAGAACACACTGAGCTGAACTTTTGTGTCAAATTTCAAGTCAGTCCGACTTACAATGTGAGGTTCCTGGCCATCATTGGGCAGATTGGTCCTATTTTTCTGGGGAGCACTTGCATGCCATTTAAAGTTATAGGGCCAAGTTTCATTATTATAGGTCATTCCAGCTCACAGCAATTAGAGCTGCAGCAGCAGACATACATATAATAACAATACTACTACTACTACTACTACTACTACTACTAATAATAATAATAATAATAATAATAACAATAAACAAACACAAACACAATAGGGTTCTACCCTTTGGGGTTAGAACCCTAATAACAAGAAAACACTCACACACACACACACACACACACACACACACTCCCTTTCACAACCGCCAGTGAAAATGTGCCGTTTTGTTCTATGTATACTGCTAATGTCACTCTAAGTAAAGTGTGACTGAATACATTTCGTAAAATTGTCATTCTGACTTGAAAGTAGATAAACTGTACAAATCCACCAGATTTCCTTCATTATTCCATATGTGTAAAGCCTCTAGAGAAATCAGTTTAGAGGGACATTGAAGGTAGAAGGAATAAGTACAAGGGCAAACCAAAGACAAAACAGACTTCCTCTAAGCATCACTCTTTTTTCTCTCATAGTTTTCGTTGTGACTTTTTTGTCTGATAAAAATTTCACTCCTGCCATCTGTTCATTAATACACTGTTTGCTCTACCTTGGTAACAGCTAATTATAGTTCGAATGAATAATGATAGCTATCCATCTATCCATTCAACTCAAATATTACAACAAAATAAACAAAAATGACGCCATTAAATTATGAGAATTGTCTACATTCATGTTTACAAAATTAGCGTTTGATGGATCTAATGTAGTTGGCACACTTTGTTGGATTGGATGCATGTTGCACCATTGGTCAGTTGCTTAGAAAGAATCGGCTATGCCATTAACCTGGGTCTGGTCTTGTGTTTTTACTTGTACTAGACTAGCTGTTTCTATCAGTTTATCACTGAACCCGCAGCACTGGGTTGCAGCACTGCTGGCTGCTATATGTGGATCATTAGCTTATTAGATTATTAGACATAGCCCCTGGCATCAAGCAATGCTGAGCAAACAAACTGAATTACTATGCTGGTATGAGTTTGCCCATGGACTATTTTTGTAAAATTCTGTGTCTGATGTTATGAGGGTCAATTTGTGTAACAGTGGGACTGGGAACTTAACTGTGAAACGTGCATAAACTGAAAGCAATAATCAGCGCCATTATGAAGACAAGAGCAGTTCTTTAAATAAGTTTTAATCAATATATGTACCTTAAGAGTGGATCACATGACTACTTTCACTAGGTGAAAGGGGTTACATATGCAGTCTTTGCAGCTAACCTCGGCTGTATGGACGATTTTGATGTCTTTCATCTCATTGTTTTGAGATGGTGGTCCATAAAGCTCTCGACTTGCTGTTTTCAGTGAAAAGCTTCTACAAACCCACAATACTGTAATGTCTTTTCACCAGTATTCAGATAAAGTTAGTATCTGGCCTTAAACATAATCAGTCATTTAGATGCTAAAAACTTATTTCCATCAAGAGCAGATGGAGGTGGAGGTTGAGACTGAAAACAGAGCTAAGAGAGAATAAATGTTGGACTTACATTTACCACAGATGTGGTGGCCAGAGATATGACTCCAAATGAATGCTAATATTGCAATAAAGCTGCTGGATGTGAAAATAGACAAATATTTGTTAACTAGTTTGCATATAACTTAGAACAAGATAATATGTTAGTGTTGTGTTTAGAGCTTGTTTCCAATGCACCAATGAGCTCAAATAATCAATTTATGCAGTGGTGCATGCTTCAGTAATAACTTTGTGGTCAGAGTATGATGATTTGATATGGTTATAGTGATGGAAAGTGTAACATTGCTACTTAAGGTTTAAAGGTCTTGATCCTGCACAAAAAGTAGCCATTGGTTAGATTTTTTCTTATTGTTCACCTGTAAATAGAAAAATGACATGTTTTGACCCAAATCAAGTACAGTTTTTGATTTTAATTTTAAATTCAGCCAATATTTAGGATAGAAACAACATACAGCAAATGTTTCTTTAAGCCTGCAACGAAGCACCACAAACCTTCTGCAAGCAGCTGAGGAAAATACTTTGCTGCTTAACCAGGGCTGAATTTTAGACATTTCAACCTGACACACTGTTCAGAAACAAGATCTGCCAACAGTACATAATCTCACCCCCTTTATCCTCTATATCTATATTTCTATTCTTTCCCTTTTTTCCTCAGACCCTTTCATGTTTAATTTTTTCCCTTTTTTTACTCTCTACCACTCTCTGTTTCCATTACGTGAATTTTCTTCCTGCATTTCTGCTTCACAATAACAAACACAGCTGGCAGAATAAGGAGGCAAGCTGTTAAGAGAATATTTCTCTTCCCTGATATATCTCTGCAGGATCTTCATATAATGCATCCATAACCTTTTTTCTCTAGTGTTCAAGCTGCTTTTAAGATCTGGAAATGGACCAAGTTGTTAAAGAGGAAATGAATACTGCTGTTTACCTGTCTGTGTGTGCATGAATGTGTCTACATGTGTCTCCACATCTTTATGCATGTTGTGTATAAGCATGCACGCCTGCTTCTGGGTAGTGCTATGCTGTGTGTCTGTGTGTGCGTGTGTATGAATGTGTGTGCCTGTGTGTGTGTGTGTGTGTGTGTGTTAGAGTGTGTGTGAGAGAGAGATTGTCTCAGTTTACCTGCAATGTGTGCTGCCTTCTGATAGAGTTTTCAGTCGTCTGTAACGGCTGAAATTTTATTTGCTAATGGAGCCATTTTTGGACAAACAGGCCCAGACAAAAACAGCACTATCTGACCAAAGATAACACCTTTGTTTGTTAGCATTTCTTCCTAGCACTGCTCCTAATTCATCAGGCATTTGGACTTTGTGATTTATTCTCTATCAATCTCACAAAGCATAGAAGTTCAGCTCAGTTACACTATATCTTTGTGTTTTTCTAAGATTGATTTTATTAGTCATAACCTGAGATCCCTTGAGCTCCTATTGACCCAGCAGTACTGTTCATTCAATGACAATAAAAAAAATTGATTTCCAGTATTTTTCTGGGTAAATGTGAAAATCTGTTCCAAAATTAGAACAGACTGAAAAACAACACCCTCACACAATAATTGAGGTGGAGACAGAAAACAGAGCTAAGTGAGAATAAATGTTGGATTTACATTTACCACAGATGTGGTGGCTAGAGTTATGACTTTAAATGAATGCTAATACTGCAATGTAGCTGGCTGAGTTCATGCTATAATAGTTCCAAATCAGCACCACAGCATCATATTGCATTAGGTAAAACTGAATTACCACCTACACTTAATTCAGTTTTACCTAATTCAACTAGGTAAATGTGCAAATCTGTTCCAAAATTAGAACAGACTGAAGAACAACACCCTCACACAATAATTGATGGTAAAAAAAATTAAAACTAAATGGTCTTGTTGATAAATACACTGCTAGTCCCTAAAGTCTATACAGCATTGCATTAGTAAAACAAATATAAGAATTGCTCAGTAAGTGAATGATGAATTTTGGGGGTTTTCATTTTAAATAAGCCTTTATAAATGTTGTTTTGAAATAAAAAATATATCATTTTAAACAACAGATGCCTAAATGGTAGAAGACACAGATGAGATATTTATTTTTTAACCAGAAGCTAAGATAAACATTGCAAATATGACTTTAAATTTTTTCCAATTGTGCAGGAACATATAGTCTAGATTCTTTTGCAGCAGTTGATCCAATCTCTCCAATATTACCTCTCCAGCCAAAAGGCCAGTAGCATATATTGCAATAAAAATAGCAGAACATGACTGTGAAATCATCCTGGTCTCCTACCTCCTGATTATTATGGTTTCAATGCCAATTGTATATATAGTGGAATGGGTTGTCCTCTCACCTCCAAAGTAATTTAGAAGGTCTCTATCTTTCTTCAGCCCCGGTCACTTTCCCATTAGCCCAATATTCTGCACTGAAATGAATCGGAATTATCTGGGACAAGACATTACCATCATTTGTGGAAATATTACCTTGTCATAGTTTTTATAATAATATGGTGTGTGGACAAGGTGGTGGTTGTAGTGACGATGATGGGTGAGATAATAATATCAGAAGTTATGATGAGAAGTTAGTCTGAGTTCATTGTTAAAGTAATGAGAGTCTTAGTTATATTAACATTTTTTTGGTCCCAGATGTGAATACATAAATGTGAAAGGTAGCACTTATCAAATTCCTATCTACCAAATCTATGCATATTTTAAAATGTGAGTAGGTTCGACTAATTCTCCAAGGAGAATATTGCGGTAATATTGAGAAGACTCTGGCAACAATTACGTTTTTTATTGTACTGAGTAATGGACTCACTATTAAACATAACTGTGAAAGTTACTCCTCTCAAAGTGTTCAAGCTTAAGTTTAAAGTACTGAGTGTAATAGTATTATTATTTTATTAGTATTACACTAGAGAAATGTCTGAATCATACAGTTTTGCAGTATGTGCTATATCTTTTATTTTTGTCAACTTAATTCAAGTTACTTAAAGTGCAGTATCTCAGACAGAAGCCGTATTAACTTTTTATTACTAATTCTCAATCACGGTAAGACACATCAATCAATAACATATGTGTTTAAACCTATATCAATGAGTAACATATGTGTTTTAAGTACTGTATGTATTATTCAATTCAATGGAAATTTTTATGGGCTTCACTGGAGAGATTTGGCAGAAGGATGTATGGAGAGAGAAGAGTTGCGTGTTTCTGAGTGTTTGGAGGTGGGGGCACAGGAAGAAGTGGGAGCAGGAAAAGGATTTTAGACTTTGCCTCAGGACTGCAGCGGCACAAGGGCAAAAGGGCAGCTGTCCATATTTAGAAGCAGCCAGCCAATCATCATGGATTAGGAAGCATCACGACCTTCAGCCTCCAAACGAGAAGAAAAATCCTGGAACAAATAGTTCATATGTGTGCGCACACATACACACACAGTCAAACACTTTCTCAGACACATTTGTTGAGAGTAAGGACAATATGGTTGAGAAAGCCCATGGATTTGTCACTATAGATCCAGCTTATGGACGATGGCCACCACAAACAGAGAAAATGCCTTCACAGCAAAATCACAAACACTGAGGGCTAGAAAAAGCAGTTTTGGACTTTGAGGGAGAGAGTGATAAAGACTGGAACCATGACAAAAGAGAGGAGGCGGTTCAAGTAAGAAAATAAAAAAAGCATGTGGTGAATTAGAAAGAAAAGAATTTTCCCTGCCTGCCCTATTTCGGGCAAGCTTGTTTGGAATCATGCCATGGCCTTTCCACATGTTTGGTTCGACCCTTTTCCTCATGTTGGGAGAAAGGGAACTGAGCGTATATTTAAACAAGACAAGAAGTCCACAGCCGTTAGAGCAGTTTTGTAAAGCCATACTTCAGGCACAGCAGTGAGCTAAGGGATAACATCTACATACTAATATCCTTGCAATAGCAATTTCAACAGGCTAATGTTTAGCAGGTATAATGTTTACAGGGTTTTAGCTTAGCATGTTAGTTTGTTAATATTTGGTAATTAGCACTAAACACAGTGGTGTAGTCTATGTGATATGCTGATATACACTGTATACCCACTAAGAAAAGCTCCAGGGTTTCCATATACCCACTTAAACATGCAGGGTTATGTGACAATATTGATTTTTGACAGGACTTTAATCTTAGTGATTTTTGTATTTTGTTTCACAAATACTAGGCAGAATATAACTGCAATAAAATAACTTTTGCAGGGGAAGGCAACTCCTCCAACCACTTCAATTCATAGAATGCGGTGGCTTCCCATAGGATGCAGGTTTGGATGCATGTAATGTATACGTTAGTCAGTGTGGTGGTGCTTATGGGGCATCTCTCCTGGATGGTTGTGTAGGAGTCTGGGAAGGAATCATCAAAGTGTTCTGGGAACCATGCCATATGTATATATTGTACATGGGCCTGCTGTACATGCTGCCCCCTGGGATAACTCCAGGGCTTTGTTTACACACTATAATAAACTAGACCACACTACTGCTATACTACCGCTATACATATGAGGGTTATAAGAAAACCTATTAATTTTGCAGGTATTTGGTCATGAACTAAAGCACTGGGAAAATTAAACTTCTGACTTGATCAGTAATTACGATACTTTGTCTGGGAACCATAAATGTCTTTAAAAAGTTTTGAGCAAATTCGCCATGTGTACGTTGAGATATTTCACAGGACAAATGAGAGCTGTGACCTGTTGGTGGTGCTTAAGGGAAAGTCAGGGGGATCATCAATGCCATTAGGATTCATTCTCTGGGGACCATGGATATTTGTACTCCGCTTGCGAGACATTGTACTTAAAACCAAAAAAAAATAACCACATGTTAACCTTAGAGTAAATCTCAGGGGTTTCCAAATCAGTAGGCTTCAGTCTTTGGGAACCATGAACAAAATTCATTGGTTACTAAATTGGTAGGCTTTATTCTTTGGGAACCATGAACACATTTTGTACAAAATTTTTTGGCAGTCCATTAAGTATTTTTTGTGAGATTTTCCCTGACAGAAACAACTGACAGATCAACACTTCCGTCTCTAGAGTACAGTTGTAGGGTCACATTGTGACACATTACTTTCAGTTATTCTATAGCTGATCATGAATTTCCTTCCTCTTCACAGCATTCCAGTTAAATAGGAACATCATTCAGATCTGATGATGATCAGCTCACTAATTCAATTTTGATTAGCCATCTCTCAGTGCCTCAGCCACACCTGCTCGGACATGCGCCGCCTCCCAACCCCTCATTAGGGGGAGAAAAGTTCCCTCATTAATGAGATGCCCAATAACCATAGTGACCCAGCGACACATTCCCAAAACATTCCATCAGTCAGCCAAGCATGTGCATAAGATCGTTAATGGAATGCTCATTAATTTAACAGCAAACAACTGTGATGAAACATGCTTTATAATCATCTCACAGCAAGCAAGGTTGAAGTGAGTAGAACAAGGTGATACAAACATGCAAAGTTCGCTAGGTGGAGTGTATGTAGAGGAGAAAAATCAGACGTAGAAAGCATGGAATAAAATAGTAAGTTAGATCTTTCAGCATCCCATAAATTAAGATTCAAATGTTGATTGTGTTTGTTCCTAAGAAACTCCACCATTTTTGTTTGATTTTATCTGACTTGTATCATACTCGTGCAGCAGACATGATTGTGCAGTAACTCTAGTGCTTCAAACAAGTTTATGACCTTTTTCAAAAGTATGAGTAAGGGTTGCTAAGATTGGGTGACTCAAGGTAGGTTAGGATTAAGTCACTATGTGTTATTTATTTGGCATTGTAGAACAGTATCTTTATCTTAGTCTGATTGCATACGTTTTTTTATGAATAAACAAAACAATGAGATCCTCCTGGTATAAATTGATACAGTCTACGTGTTTCTTTAAACACAAATGTCTGTAATAAGATAACAAATTTAGAATGTTTGCAATTAATGTAATTCGCTGGAGACTGGGTAGAACAAAAACACAAATCTACTCCAGAGTCAGCACCTCTGGCAATATATGCCAGACATGAAAAATATTATCGTCTCCACATGTTGAGGCTAAGGTAAAATATGTGAAGAGTAATTAAAGTATTATTGCTGCCACAAAAGTTAATACCAGAGTCAGTTGCAATTTTTTACCCAAAGTGTTTTGAAGACAGCATATGAGTGTGAAGGTGATTAACTTGACTTGAGAGAAGGAAACCTATTGAGAGTGTGGGTGAGGGGTAGAGAAGTGCTATGGGAATGAATAGAAGATTTGTGAACTGAAGAGGTAATGTAGCAGATCTCTGTTGGTTGTATTATACCATGCTCTCCCTCCCTCTTTTCCTTTCTTCCACTCTTCCACTTGCCCCTCACTGATTTCTTTGGGCTCATTTAATTAATGAAGGCCATAAAATGTTTCAGAAACCAATTATGTTATGACATTATTAAAGGACCATCCCTTCCTTGTAAGTGCAGATTGTGTCTCTGTCTTGTCTTCCAAGAGAAAAAAATGTCTGACCTAAATGAGCCTGATATCAGATAACAGACCATACATGGACACTGATGGAATCTCTTGTTCATTTGGGGGTTTGGCTATCACAGGTTGGGGGAGTGGATATCACAGGTTGAAACCAGTGGCTGAATTGAAGGGTGGTGATTCTGTCCCTTAACTGCAAATTGATTGCTTGAGTCAGTCAAGGTATATCTGTGGGAATAGGTGCTAATGCTGTACCTTTGGTTAACATGTACTGTGCATGACACAGACATATGCATTTGAGGATATTTTCCTTTGTGGTAATAATACAAATTATACAAAAATCACGTTTTTTTTTCATACAATGAACACTTTGGCTTATTATCTCCTTAATTTTACTGAACCATGAAAATCAACAAATGTACCAAGAGAGGGATGAGAAAGGGAATTTGCTCATGCAAATCAACATACTGCATAACTTACAGTAATTTATGCTGTAATTTATGATGTAATTTGTGCTGCGATTTATGCTGTAATTTATGCCATAATTTACGGCAAGGATCAACTCAAGAATACAATGCTGCATCGATGCTCTTGACTAGCAGTTTAGGTAACCCTAGGCCAGCGACTATGCCCACTCCATCCCCCATCTCAGTTGAGTGGATACCTTATTGACTACAGGTTAAATGAAGATCACAACCATGTTGAGGACTTTTCAATAGTACCTTGTAACTTATGTTAATAACACTGTGTGTCAGGACTCACATCACTGTTTGCCTGTTGCTATTAACATTGAAGAACGTAATTTAACCATTCACATTTTTCTTTTGTTTTCCTTGTAGACATCAATAATGACTGACCAGAAATGTGGACAGCCAAATGAAAACAAGATTTTCAATCCATTTTTGTAATCTAAGATTTCATCTCTCTCTCAAGGGTGGTTGAAAATTTAAGCATCTGGCGAGGAAAGCAGAGACAAGTCTGTCAGCCTTAAGAAATAAGGTGATGTAAAATGTTTTGTCCAAGGCACACACTGAAGCTGTAAAGAAAGCACAAAACAGACAGAAGGTGTCATTTAGAATGCAATGTGGGCTATGTATTATTTGTACATGAAATAAAATGAAGCTGCATTTCAAACAGCTAAGATGTGGCCAAAACATCAGTAACATACTAGCAACATTGAGTAAGTTAGCCATCCTCACTGACAAGGTGTCTTCTTTAAGTCACAAAGCAGTCCTGACAGCTGAATTCATTTTCTTTGGGCTTGTTGAACTGGAATTTCAGAGAGCAGATAGCATAGTAGAGGGTTTACTTACTTGTTTAACTAATGCTGGCTTTACAGAAGAATGGCTTCATGAATATTGGGTAACATTTGTATCTGATGGATTCAGCATCATGTCAGGAAAAGAGTGAATATAAGCAACCAGATTCATTTTGAGATTCCCAAAGCTTTTAGTATGACACTGTGAAAACCATAGACTTTGACTAGTTGCATCAGATTCAGTTGCTGAGATAAACTCTGTCAGTCACTTTGAAAACTTTCATCAAGAAACTATATCGTCTATATAGTACGCTAAGCAAAAATAAGCATGAACTCATAAATGCAGCAGCTGAAGTAGCTCTGTTATTCTGAATATCTGTTAAAAACAAACTAATCTGTGACTGAATGTTTGTCTCATCTTGTATATATCTTTTATCTTTTATTCATGCATTAGGACTAGTAATATTTGCATGCTGCCCCTTGACAAATAATGTTAATTCTATAATGGATGCACATCTGGCCTACATTATCTTTTGCAAGTCAAGTGTACCAAGGAACAATTTGGAAAAAAAGGAAACTACTGGCCGTCCAATTTTTATGCATAGATGGACCATAAGGAATAGTTCACTCAAAATGCAAAATAATGTAGTTGTCTCTATAGTCTTTGGGCCAGTATTGATTGCAAGATTTGTATCTCTTCTGTGGGTAAAGTTTTTTTCATAAGGATCCTTGCTCCCTGAAGTCAAGCATCATATATTAAGTGACAATGTGCAAATATTACTGGCCAGTTTGGGGTAAACTAAATATGAAAATTACATATTACATATGAATTGCATATTACAAGCTGATTTTTATAACATATAAATTAAGTATATACCAGCTTGTCCAGACATCACTATACCACTGGTTTTATGCAAATAATGAACTTTCATCTGGCAGTCCAAGCTGCAGATGCTGCAACTAATGGGCATGAATGCCAAAATACTCTTAAGGTCATAAGTGTCTAAAGTCATAGGCCCTTTCTTTATTATTATTATTGTTGTTGTTGTTGTTGTTGTTGTTGTTATTGTTATCATTATTATTATTATGCCACAATATATGTGACAATATTTAAAAAAAATGTATGTCAGTCCCTGTCAGATTAAAAGCTTCACTGAGGCTCTGACGTGCATCAAGTATGTACAACAGCTTCTACTCAAACTTTGTGTTGAAGCTTTTTTCTTTATTTTCATTCACAACCACCTTAATACTGGAACGAAGAAATACAAGTTTCTCCATCATCTCTGTCAGTTGGCACTACAGTTTTTGTGCATGCCGGCCTTGACGCTCCTTGTGAGAGAGATTTACCATGACAAGGAGCCAATAGAAAATTGTCATTAAAAACTTCAGCTTTTCTCCTTTAACCACACAAGCTCTCTCAAGTCGCAGTCACCTATGGTAAACACTTGCCCAAATTAACTCTATCTATCTATCTATCTATTTATCTATCTATCTATCTATCTATCTATCTATCTATCTATCTATCTATATATCTATCTGTCTGTCCATCTACCTATCTAATAATGCTTAATGATAATAACTAAAGCTATGGAAAACTATAGAGATGTCAGAATCGTTATTGGATTCAGTAGTTGCACAAAGTTTAGCAAAATGTCACTAATATTTGTGCCATAGCAGGGCACATTATTATTTATGATCTGACTGCTCTTAATTTTTTTACAAGCAGGTTTAACTAGTGAACACTGTGTTAAATGAAGCTTCAAGTAATAAATCTTTTGGTGATACAATTAGCTTTGGCACCTCAGTGCTTCAAGATAGCCTTGTATTGACATTGCTAATAATTGTTCTCTGTTAATCTATGCTAGATTGAATAAAGAGCTTAAACTAATACTGGCCAAAAATGAATAAACTAATCTCTTCTACTGGTACAACTGTGGAGCTTAATACAAATTAAGTTTACACTGGTATGTACTACCAGGAAACAGCCGTGTGCCTGCACTCCGAGACCAACACTAGCAAAAGGTTTTCCTTCTACTACATACTCATCTTTTATGTTACCAAACAATCTGTCATTCAAATAAATGAAAGCATAACAACCTAACTAGCGTTACAACCTCAATTCAGTACTGTGTGACAAAGTTTAGTTTGCTTTAGTTTGGGGCGGCTGTGGCTCAGGTGGGCGGCAATCAAACAGAAGGGTCGCGGTTCGATCCCTGGTGTGAATCTGTAGGTGTGTAGTGCCCAAAAAATTCAGAAAAATGCGCCGAATGGATAAATGCGACAGTACTGTAAAAGTGCTTTGAGTGGTCATAAAGACTAGAGAAGTGCTATATAAGTACAGCAAATGAGAAACTGAATCAAGTTTTCATGAGTAAACTGGTATACTGAGCTCAGGTGCTACTAATACAAGCTCTCATACAGACTCACTGGCGAGTTTTTCTTCTACCTGACCTAGTGCAGATGTGTAAACATATTGTGTCATTTCCGGTCGCTGGTGTGTGTGTGACTAGTAGTGAGTTTTGCTGCTACGCCTCTACCCAGTTAAATTTGCTGTTTTCTTAATAACAGCGGCTAATTTCCCCCTCTACATTTAAAACTACTTTAGTTCTGCTCAAGAATGCTTAGCTCTTTCATTCTTTTAGTGATTTCCTCACTACTTCACAGTTATTTACACACTTTTCAGATCTGCTAATTACTTTAGCTGAGCAGTTAGCGATGGCCACTCTCTCTCCCTCTCAGTCTCCTGCTCTCACTCTCCTGGGTTGTCTTGTTTAACAATAACTCAGGTTACTGGCAGTTCTATCTGGCAGTTCTATCTTAGCAACCCCAACGATGATAGTCAAATGTATTCCTAGGACCACAGCAGGCAATGCTGATTCCAATTTGAAATTGAAGACTAAGGATAAATGTAAATATAGTAAGACTGTTATTCATGTCAGCAGTAATAACACCTGATTACGCCGGAGGTCACAAAATTAATGTTAAGTTGTGGTCATGAGTTGGACACATGCAAAGACAATGGCGGATTCCTCTCTGAACCCTGACCTATTCTGATCAGTGATGCCATGTATAGATGCATATCATCATTCGACCACTGGCCATTGAGGTGGTGTCCAGAAAATAACATGGGCTTTGCAGGTAACAGGTGGACTCTCCAGGGAAGACCTGATCTTATTAGAAGACAAAGAACAACACAGCTCTTGTATCTAGAAATCTACTGAGTTTGTTAGTAGACCAAAACCATGACAACCCTGAGTTAAGACCAAGAGGCAGAGTTGCAGTCATACACACTTCTCTATCTTTCCCTTACAGCATTCAGCCTCCAAAACCCCCATAGAGACTGTTATCGCCCCCAACCAACTAAATTAATTAACTCAAAAATAAAAAGAAGAGGAGTTGTGCACAAAAACCTAATAAAAATTAATTCCACCACTACAAAATACTCACATTCAACAAGGCACCAGCCAAGGAGGTGGAGTTGCAGCCATTTTTGACTCAAGCCTAGTAATCAACCCCAAACCTAAACTCAACCATAACTCATACAAAAGCATGGTTCTTAGTCTCTCACAACCAACCTGAAAAACATTAAAGCCTATTCTATTAGCCTAATCTACTAGTTTTAGTGTACCTCACTACTGGCCCTTGCACTTAATTTTTTATCTGAATTCTCACAGTTTCTTATCAAATTTACTCCTTAGCACATATAAAGTAATTATAGTAGGTGATATTACTCAGGTGAATATTGATAGCCTTAGCACTGCATTTATCTCATTACTAGACTAACTTGGCTTTGTCTAGAGTGTACATAAACCCACTCACTATTTTAACCACACCCTTGACGTTGTTCTTACTAACGGCATCGAAATTCGACATTGTCTTTACTAGACTTCTATGTGATATGGCTGTAGCTAAATCTAAGAAAGGGATTATGTCAGCACTTAATTCTCTGCCTTGATACAGTATAACAGATAACTCTTATGGTAACTTTAGTCTCTCTCAATATGACCATCTTTTTGATAACTCTGCAGGCTCAGTGTGAATGATACTTGACTCCATGGACCGTCTGAAAAGAAGATAATAAATCAAAGGAGGTAAGTGCCGTATTTTAACTCCCAAACCTGCGTATTAAAGCAATCAGTTCAAAAACTTGAAAGGATGTAGTGTTCCGTTAAACCTGCTTAGCCTGGCAAGATCATCTTAAAACATATAGGAAGGCCCTCTGTAATGCCAGAGTAGCCTATTATTCACCTTTACTAGAGGAAAATAAAAACAACTTTATGTTTCTTTTCAGCACTGTGGCCAGTCTAACAGAGAGATTTAGCTCTCTTGATCCATGTATTCCAACAACACTTCTTAATGATGACTTCATGAGCTTCTTTAATGATAAAATTCTAACTATTGGAGAAAAAAATTCATCACCTCCTGCCATCAACTGACACCGATTTGTCCGCAAACACAGGAACCTTAAAAACAGATGTAAAACCTGTTATAAGTTTGATGTGTTTTGCCACCTAACTTCAAGAATGTGTAAATCTAAACCATCACCCTTTCTATTAGACCCTATTCTAACTGGGCTGCTTAAGGAAGTTTTATGCTTAGTTAGCCTTTCTTTACTAGATATTATCAATCTGTCTTTATTAACAGGGTATGTACCACAGTCCTTTAAAATAGCTGTAACTTAACCTCTTCTTAAAAACCCTACTCTTGATCCAGATGTTTTAGCCAATTATAAACTCATATCTAACATTCCCTTTCTCTCTAAGCTCTTTGAGAACTGTTGTATGATAAGTTTATTTGAGGATTTTCAGTCAGGATTAAGAGTGCATCATAGCACAGAGACAGCACTGGTGAAAGTTTAAAATGATCGTCTCTTTGCATCGGGCAAAGAATTTGTCTCTGTAATTGTCTTGTTAGATCCTAAAGTGATTTATTTAATTCCAATTAAATGTTCAAGTCTCTGGGATAGGATGTGAAAGTCAATAGTATCAAGTGCAGCACTGAGTTGTTTTAAATACTATTTAAATTCTCCATATACTCAGGAAATAGCAAAGATTAATAAAGATGAAGTGAGGAAGGCACTGAAGAGGATGAAGAGTGGAAAGGCACTTGGTCCTGATGATATACCGGTGGAGGTATGGAAGTGTCTAGGAGAGGCGGCAGTAGAGTTTCTGACTGAGTTGTTTAACAGGATCTTAGATAGTGAGAAGATGCCTGAGGAATGGAGGAGAAGTGTGCTGGTGCCCATTTTTAAGAACAAGGGAGATGTGCAGAACTGTGGCAACTACAGAGGAATAAAGCTGATGAGCCATACAATGAAGCTATGGGGAAGAGTAGTTGAAGCTAGACTAAGGGCAAAAGTGAGCATTTGTGAGCAGCAGTATGACTTCATGCCAAAAAAGAGTACCACAGATGCAGTATTTGCTTTGAGGATGTTGATAGAGAAGTACAGGGAAGGTCAGAGGGAGCTGCATTGTGTCTTTGTAGATCTGGAGAAAGCGTATGACAGGGTGCCCAGAGAGGAACTGTGGTACTGTATGAGGACGTCTGGAGTGACAGAGAAGTATGTTAGAGTGGTGCAGGACATGTATGTGGACTGTAAGACAGTGGTTAGGTGTGCTGTAGGTGTGACAGAGGAGTTCAAGGTGGAGGTGGGACTGCATCAGGGATCAGCTCTAAGCCCCTTCTTGTTTGCTATGGTGATGGACAGACTGACAGACGAGGTTAGACAGGAATCTCCATGGACTATGATGTTTCCAGATGACATTGTAATATGTAGTGAGAGCAGGGAACAGGTGGAGGAGAAGCTTGAGAGGTGGAGATTTGCCTTGGAAAGGAGAGGAATGAAGGTTAGCCGCAGCAAGACAGAGTACATGTGTGTGAATGAGAGGGACCCAAGTAGAAGAGTGAGGTTACAGGGAGAAGAGATAAAGAAGGTGGAGGATTTTAAGTACTTAGGGTCAACAGTCCAGGGTAATGGAGAGTGTGGAAAAGAGGTGAAGAAGCGTGTGCAGGCAGGCTGGAACGGGTGGAGAAAAGTGTCAGGTGTGATGTGTGATAGAAGAGTTTCAGCTAAAATGAAAGGAAAGGTGTACAAAACTGTGGTGAGACCAGCGATGCTGTTTGGTCTAGAGACAGTGCCACTGAGGAAAAGACAGGAGGCAGAGCTGGAGGTAGCAGAGATGAAGATGTTGAGGTTCTCTATGGGAGTGACCAGGATGGATAGGATCAGGAATGAGTACATCAGAGGGACAGCACATGTTAGAGGTTTTGGAGATAAAGTCAGAGAGGCCAGACTGAGATGGTTTGGACATGTCCTGAGAAGAGATAGTGAATATATTGGTAGAAGGATACTGAGTTTTGAACTGCCAGGCAGGAGGCCTAGAGGAAGACCAAAGAGGAGGTTTATGGATGTAGTGAAAGTGGACATGAAGGTAGTTGGTGTGAGAGAAGAGGACGCAGAAGACAGGGTTAGATGGAGGACAGTGATTCGCTGTGGCGACCCCTAAAGGGAAAAGCCGAAAGAAGAAGAAGAAGAAGAAGATATACTCAAAAGTTAGTCACAGTGTTCCACAAGGTTCCATGCTTTGACCAGTTCTGCTCACTTTATATATGCTTCCTTTAGACAATATTATTAGGAAGCACTCCATAAACTTCCATTTTTATGCAGATGAGTCACAACTGTACTTGTCAATGAAGCCTGATGAAACCAATCATTTAGCTAAACTTCAAGCATTCCTTAAGGACATAAAGACCTGGATGACCAGCATCGATCTGCTGTTAAACTCAGAAAAATTTGAAGTTATTATACTTGGCCCCCAGTATGTCAAAAACACATTATATAATGATATACTTACTACTTCAAGTGGCATTGCCCTGGCCTCCAGCACCACCATTACAAATCTCGGAGTTATCTTTGATCAGGATATGTCCTTAAACTCCCATAAAAAACAGACTTCAAAGACTCCCTTTTTTCCTCTACACAACATCGCAAAAACCAAGCACATCCTGTCTCAAAAAGATGCAGAAAAATTAGCATAGGCTTTTTTTTTTACTTCAAGCTTGATTGTTGAAACTCCATTTTATCAAGCTGTTACAGAAAATCTCTAAATACTCTCCAGAATGTTGCAGCAGGATTACTGACAGGAAAAGAGATCATAATTCTCCGGCGTCAGGCTTCGCTGCATTGGCTACCTGTAAAAATTCAGAATAGAATTTAAAATTCTCCTCCTCACCCATAAAACTGTCAATGGTCAGGCACAAAAACTCATAGTATCCAATCACCCTACTAGAACTCTGTGCTCCCAGTATGCAGGCTTACTTGTTGTTCCAAGAATCTCCAATAGTCGAAAGAGTGGCAGTGCCTTCGATTATTAGGCTACTGTGACTGCAACTTCAACTGTGGAACTATCTATGAGTTTCGGTCCATGAGGCAGACACCCTCTCCACATTTAAGAGTAGCTTTAAAACCTTTCTTTTTGATAAAGCGTATAGTTAGGGTTAACTATCCTGTCTTGAACCAGCCCCTAGTTATGCTGCTATCGATCTAGACTGAGTTGGGACTTCCAATAACGCACCGAGTAACAAATTATCATACATTATTGGTGGGTGTTTTTTAGTTTGGGACTGTCCCAGGCCATTACATTAACTACTTTCAGCCCCTTTAAATATAGAGCTCTCTGCATCATGACACACTGACAGTTTAGGAATCCCACAGAAAGCTTTACTGAGAGCAGATGTATTGTTGTCTGGGATGTTGCCTACTGCAACATAAATGTGGTCCTGGTATGATTCATAAATAAATTTTATTTTTCTTAATAAAAATGTTCTGATGTAAAAAAAACAAAACAAAACAAAACCAAAAACATAACCTGAATAGTCTCTATGGCATCATGTTGGTGATCACAGCGACATTTCTACTTGTGATTAAAAATGCACAGGTCCAGGTGTTACTTGGGCCAAATTCATTAAAAAGATCACTGTTAATTAACCACTGCCCCGATTACTCAGTGTTGCATAAGACAAAGCAAAATGCAAAATCACTGTTCAGATGAGCATTAATGTTTTTGTGGTTATTTTACAATAGTCTGGTGCTGCTGGTAATGTACAAAATTTAACAAGCAAATCTGCCTGATTTTGAGGAGTTTGGTGTGTAGGGTTGAGGAGAAAATACTTTACATTCACTGAGCAAATTATTAGGAACACCATTCTAATACTGGGTGTGGCCTCCAATTGCTCTCAAAACACCGTCAGTTCCTTGTGGCTTTGATTCCACAAGATGGAAACATTCCTTTGAGATAATGGTCCATGTTGACATGTTTGTATCATGGTGCCAATCTCCCATTATACACAACATCCCAAAGGTGTTTTATTGGGTTCAGATCCGGTGAGGTACACTGAACTCATTATAATCATCCTAAAACTATTTAAGGCAACTTTTGCTTTGTGACCTCATGCATGATCATGCTAGAAGAAGCCATGGATTCATCCTGTTGTATCCGAATTCTGCATACCTCAGCAGAATTCCAGATTCATCAGACCAGGCTATGACTTACTTGTCTTCAGCTGTCCAATTCTGGTGAGCCTATTCCCATTGCAGCCTCAGATTTTTGTTCTTGTCTAACAAAATTGGAACCCAATATGGCCTTCTGCTGTTGTAGCCCATTTGCTTAGCGTTTTTTATTTTGTGTGCATTTTTGTTTTATCTATCTTTAGAACCACCACAGACTGGATATATTTTTTTTACCATTCTAAGTAAACTCTGGAGACTATTGTGTGCGAAAATTCCAGTAGAACAAGAGTTTCAGAAATACTCAGACCAGCCTTTTTAACCATCATGCCACTATTAAAGTCACTGACATCATGTTTATCCTCATTCTGATGTTTGATGTGAACCTCAGCTGAAGTTTCTGACCTGTATTTGCATGACTTTATGCAAAACATCTGAATTCACTGTGAAAAGTGACGGTTTCACTGAAATATGCTTATTGAAATATAAAAATGCCAACTATATCTTCAGGACAAGGAACAAGGTAGCATCTCCACCTACAACTTCTCTTTTAAAGTCTGCAGACGTCCAGTCAAAATCAACATATCTAGAGTGAGTTCATCAAGACGGAAGCTCTTCATCCTGCTAAATGGCTGAGCTCATCTAATAAGGTAAGTACATGGTTAGCCAATCATATAATCATGACAAATAGCCAGCGTTAAAGTTCAAGACGTTCAAGTAGTAATTGATACGATGAAGTATGGTGTTAATGAAACACTTCAGGTGTTAGTGTGTGACTTAACATATGGTATGAAATCTGGCAGTTGTAATCCCATTCAGCAAATATACATCATGTAATGGTATTATATGTGACATACTGTAAGCATAATTACACAGTGCAACTATAATGGTTAAAACCCTGAACCACTATTTTAAAAATAACCCCACATTTGCTTGCTCTTGTGTCTTTGAGATATTGCTAGACTTGTTAAATTTTTATATGTGAGCGTTCTCTGAGCTATGGGAGAGCTATGTTTGCATCATTTGTGTTTTCTATGCACCATTTCCTGTGATTTAAACACAGCAGGATTTGGTGTCTGTAGTTTAAGTTTCGGGTTCTTCCATGAAATGCACCATTGATAGTCACTTATACACAACACATGCTCATTGCTCTTCAGATGAGGCTGAGGAAAAATTCTTTCTCCTATTTTTCAGTAGGATGGTTTCTTCCTTTACTTGAAATGCTTAAATAATTAAGCTCGTACATAATATAACATATAACGGGTGTTTTGATATAATTCTGTATTTGCATTTGCCATATAACTCAATGTGTTCTTTATGAATTTGTTAAGGAGGAATTCTGTTGTTCCTTTCTCTTACTTTTTCCACAGAGATGGTCCACTCAATAGACCACTTCTGAATTCCTCCCTGGGATAGTAATTTACTTAAATAACTCTCCAACCCTTAAACTGTACTGGGTATTTCAGAAGAGAATTCCCTCTTCACCTTAGACGGCTTACATTGTTTATCTAATCATTTTCTGTCCTGTGTACATCTAATATCTGTTTGTTTGTTTTTTTTTCCACTTTATTGAGAGTCTACTTAATTCAAGTGTCTCAGAGTCTAAAATAATCTACATTTTCACATTAATTTCCCCTCAAAAAAAAGGCCACAGATTCTTATCTAATGCTTGTTCAATTATACCAAGTAGAAAAACTACTTAAGAGAACACATTAAGACAAAAGACTTTCCCTCATATTGTTTGAGAGAGATAAAGGTGGCATATTTTCTAATGATCCCACAAACAGTATGTGACATCACCTCAGCACCTTATTTTCTATATCCTACAGTGTGTAGATGCAGTGAGGCAGCCATATTAGCAGCAGTCTGTGAAAATTGTTCTTTTCTCTGAAACATTTTACCTAACAAAACAGTCTTCCTGTGAGATTCATCACTGTCGTCATCAACATTTTTGTTCAAAAACTATGTGCCATCTGTGATCACTGTTATTTTTATGCAATGAATGATGGCTGTAAATTACTATGTATGACATTGACAAACCCATTTGCAGTCCTTGTAGAGCAAGAGCACTGTCATACAGCAAAAGGAATGGTGAAGAGGTGGATGGAGTAATAAACAGGCTGAGGAGGATGGGGGGGGCAATGAAAAAATGATGGAAACAGACAAAAAAAGAGTGTAAAATGGAGAAAGAATAAATGTTCATACTTTGGCAAAACCGTGACCACAGACATGAAGTCATACTTGATATTCTGACTCTTTGGATAGCAGTGTAGTGGCCATGTAATTTCAAAAAATAAATGCTTCTGATTCAGTCTCTAAATTGCTATGTGTAAGTTTCTACTTGCCAGACACTCAGTGCGCAGAGTCTGCACAGGAAGGCCAATCACACTTGCCTCCTCATTGCTGTTTCCTTGCTTAAAGAGGCTTTAACGAAACCTCATAGTTGGTAACTTTGTGAATGATAACTCTGAAAACACCAGGTAAATTGAGAATAATTTTTTACATTGTCTGTCTTGGGATTTTTCTTTTTTTTTTACCTTTAGCTACCATGCTAATGAGCCAGGCTTGTTAGCAAGAATTAATTTGTGTATTAGTAAATCAGAGTTACTGTAGATATTTCAGAGATAACACCAATTTAAAGACAACATTTTTATGAGATGGAATTTGAGATAATCTGGGTTTTCTGAAGCTAAATATATCCAAGACTAATGCCAGCTATGCCAACGCAACAATAGATATATGTATTGTATAATTTTTCAGCAGGTGCACATCAGCATCTGGGTAGATTCAGAGCCTATGAACTCTTAATGCAGAATATAAATCCAGCTTTAGTGAGGTTGTTATGCCTATAAAGATGTAGCCATTGTTGTCCCTTTTAAATTACTTGAACAACATGCATTTATGCTATTTCGTTTGAGATTGTGAAATGACTGACTGGAAAGATCACGCAGCACCTAATCAACAGTGTCATGATCCTGCATATTTTTCATTCCAAACTCATTATATATAGAGAGCAAAATCACAGCAGTAAATACTGCATACTGTTGATCCCATGAAGTATATTCCTATTTTTTTGCACAGTAGTGACTGATAATCTGATACATTTTTTCATGGCCCAGCATCCATGATGATAGCATGCTGTCTGTCATAGTCAGTCCTTCATTTGGAGAAAAAAAAGACATCCCCAGTGAGAGAGCTGTCATTAATGAATTTTCCATTTTCTGGATTTTGAAAAATGACAGATGACAATGATTGGGGCATGATAGTGACAAATGCAGACATCCAGACATGGAAGATTTGTCATCATGAAAACATTCTTTCGCTAACTTCTGGAGGATTCGTCTAGGAAAAGACTAGAAGACCAGCAGAGCAGCTTTGACCCAGTCTGAGAGAGGTCGATCTCAGTGTCTGCAGAACAACGTAATTTCTGCAGAGCAACTCTCCATCACACAGCTCACCATAATTTAACGTTAGCAGAAATGGAAGGAGGCACAGATAGCTCAATACCAAAGGAATTCCGTTCTTGCAGAGCTAGACCCTAGATTTCGGTCCCATTAAACATAAACCTATAGAGCTATAGAACAAGTGTAATATCGTTAAATCAAAAGTATAAAAGGCATTGACTGAAGGAGCCAAACCAAGCCCTGAAACCTTGAAAATTTAGGAAATTACTTGGAAATAACTCTTGTGCTCTAGATATGCTCCCCGAACACCTAATCCAAGCTTGTGAAAGCTTTTTACTCAGGATAGATTTATTCAATAAATGTGTAAAAACCTCTGAAAGCATATCTTTTTTAATCTTATCTATATGGAGTACAAAACTAAAGCATGTTGTCTTTATCCCTGTAATGCACAAATTCAGATAATTACTGAAAGAACAGTGTATTAAAAAAATGTAACAGCTTCTGGACTGATTCCTATCTTGTATTTGATATTATCTATTTTCCAATAAAATGAAGTTGCATACCAGCTGCCTACCACAGATGTTAAGAACTGTTTGTTAACGAATCCTTATAACCGCAACAACCAAACAAAAAGCCTTTTACAAGGAAAGCAGACAACAAGTAGAGATACAGCTGGACATCACGATATAGACAGTGACTGTAGACCTTGTGTAATTATGAGCTATTGGTGTGAGGAAGGGAGAAGAGTGCACCGAGTACAAGGGTACCACCTAGAGAAGGAGGGGGGCACTGTCTGGCTGCAAGAAACTGAAAGACGTCTGGAGAGGTGGAGAGACGGAAAGAACTGAGATAAGTTCGGTGCCAAGGACGGCGCAAGGGAGCCCCGGAGAGGAGAGGAGAAATCAGTTCAGAGGATTTGAGCTGCTGGATGCTGTGCTCAGTGGCACAGACGCACCCAGTCTCCCTGCCCTACGCACAACAACATGATTGTTGCTGCTGTTGCCCCGTGTTGTATTTAGTCCGCAATGGCTAAATGAAGAGAAGGGGGGGCGAGAAGCGCGTTCCTCGCAAGTGCAGACCAGCCTGTTGGCGCGATCCTTACATCACTGCTTTACCGGAGAGAGAGAGAGAGAGAGAGAGAGTGTGTGTGAGCGTCGGATAGACACACACAGCGAGGTACAAGAGAGGGAGAGTGTGCAAAAGAGAGAGAGGGAGAGAGAGAGAGAGAGAGAGGAGGCTGACTCTGCCAATCCTCAACAGCTAAACGAGTCAGGCGGGCCGACTGGCGCTATCATCACCCCGCCGCGTTTCCCCTCACTCTCCCGTTCCGCTGCCTCCGCGTCGACAGCGAAGATGCGCCGGCACCGTCCTGCCCGCGGAATGACGCTGTTACCTCCGGTGGCTTTGTGGATATTCTGCCATGTCAGCGGAGCGCACGGAGCCCTGCCGGCCACCCGTAAGTTGTTGTTTTACATGTCTCCACGCGTGTGCCACAAAGCGCCGGCCGGGCAGGACCGGGCGTAACCGGGGGAGCAGGGGGAGCCCGTCTCCGGAGAGGGGGAAGCGGATACGGGGGGAGAGACTGCGTGTTTACCGGCGGGGCTGCAGGTATCGCCCGCGGTGGTGCCAGCTGGTGCCGTTTCGGAGCTTAAGAGCAAGGCTGCACCAGGGGAAGGAGGAGGTGGTGGTGGGGGGGTGGAGAAAGGGGGCGGGTTTACCCTCCGAGTTTAGAGATACTCGTGTTAACTTCTGGAGCCGAGATCCATCGCTTTCAGTGGCCGGGGTTTTGTGCGCGTCGGGTGAGTCTGGTCACTGGGTTTCGGTGCCTCCAGAATGGGCTCGATTACTGGAAGAAGCGTCGGGATGATTGTTGAGTTTTGTCGCTTTTGTGCAGCGTCAGTCTTGGAGCAGTGTAGATTTGAGCAATGAAAAGTTTTGAAACCATTTCACAAATGTTGGGTTGTGTAATTTTTCAGCCCTTTAGGGGCGATAGCCTATCGCTTGTGTAGTCTGGTGTAGCTTCTTCTATGCGATTTAAATTTTAAATTAAATCAAATGTCTCTCCTCAGTTTCCGGTTCATGGCCTATTTTAGCCAGATTTTTTTCAACGACAAAACTTAAGAGGCAACTTCCGTAGCTCAGATGGTTATCAAACTTCAATAGAGAAAATTGATTACATAGCCTATTTATTGGATAAAGCCCCACACTCTATAGATTAAGTCCGGAGATGTCCTAAAATTATCCGATTTTTTCCCCACTAACTAGTAAGAACCTGTGATTTTGGTATCGAGGATTTAGAGCATTTACTGACATTGCATATGTTTTGCACCACCTTGTGATTGTACTATAATTTTCTCAATGGCACATTCGGGGTGTTTAATACACATTATATTGGCTTATTCGTTTTTATTTCCTTCTCGTGGGGGTTATGAAACCTACCAACAGCAAGACGTTTTTAAGCTTTAATGTGCCATTATTAGTCCTATCCATCTTGAAAACGATCTGTTACGTCTGGTTCTTTATTTCGCTGGAATCATCCACACTTGGTTTGACATACTTGCTGACGATGACTGGACCGACTGGAACGGTTCGGAATGACTGATCCCCCCCCCGGTGATCGCCGGGGCTTCAGGGACGTGTCCGGGGACGCGTCCCATTAATCATGCCACAGGACAGACAGCGGTGTGCGCGACTGTGCGTGCGGCAGCGTTTACGTGTGCGCGTCAGCTGGTGTGACAGAGGAGAGAGGAGACGGGGAGAGTTGGAGGAGGTGCGCTTCTCTTTTTCTTTCTCGAGGATCACAGCAAATTGGTGCTGTTGTGGCAACACTTTAATTATAAAACTTCATTGATTCTTTTATGGAAATCCTTGGTCCTCTTGCACTCACCGGGTGGCGGGTCCCACTGGGTCAGCATCAATCTGTCTGGAGAAGGAAGAAATTCAGTGTCTTGTTAAAGAACAATTCAGCCGCTGGCTTGAACAAAGCTGGTTTTAAGCCGCATAATGAATGGAATTTTAATTGTATGGACCTATTGAATCTTTAAAACTCGAAACCCTGTCTAAACAATTTTTTATCCTAGAAATAGTTTAATATAAATGTATGCACTGCCAAATTTCAAACTATTTTGCAAAAATATAAATGCCATTGGTGATAAGGGAAGAAGTGAAAATATGACAGAAAGGTATGTCTATAGATAGCGAGGTATATATATATATCTATATATATATAGATATATATATATATATATAGAGAGAGAGAGAGAGAGAGAGATCTCATAATCCATTTGTACTATATTTTTTAATAAAATCCAACATCATGCACTATTTATGAATCATTTCTTGTATTATTTCTCTGTAACATTTTGATATGTGTTGCATTAGAAAAATATGGTATATCATGTATGGAGAAGAATCAGTAGGACTTGCAAGACAGGAGGGAAGCGTGTATGTATGCTCGTGTGTGTGTGTGTGTGTGTATGCGAGACAGACAGCCAGAGAGTCAACGTAACGTTGAATTTAACCAGAAGTGCGTTATCCCTCTTCAGGGAATAAATGTGAAACACTCGGGGGAACAGACGATATCATTGTGACCAATGGTCTGAGGCATGGTGTAAAAAGGGTAACATTTCCATCTTACCGAGGCAAACACACTAAAAGTCAGTGTGCTGGTTTACCAAATGACTGAGTAGAATCTCCCAAGTGCACACTTAAAAAAGATGAGGTATGTGTACCAATGTAAGAAAGATGAGAGGGAAGAGCAGTAAAGAGAGATTTATAGGAGTGTTTTTTTTCTTTTGTAAATTGGTTTGTGTGCATGTTTGCCTGTTTATTTATACGCTCATGCATATATGGAACTACAAATAATTGTATGCTGAGGAATAATCCAGGGATTTTCTCTTACACAAACTTGCCCTGAGGCGTCTGTCACTTTTATAATGCATTAGAGTATGACTTAGTTGGCTAGCAAAGTGATGCTAGATCTATTTCGCTCCAACAAAATTTAAGACAAACAAAAGCATATAAAAGAACACTGGGAAAAACATTTAAAAAATGTAAAAACTGACTTTAGTAGAACTTATTTTGTCAACAGGTGCCAACAAATTGAATCAGGTTAACTGAAAGCAAAAATGTTAATGTCAACTAACTTAATTTGTATTACAGTAACACAATGACTTTGAATTGAGCCAATGTACAAAAATAATGTACAATAAATAAGAGATATTTAAACGTATCCATATCAAATTTATTATGTTTTAAAGAGATAAATAACATATTCACAGGCTACATATTTGACTCTCGTGCTTTCATCAATGATCGTATTTGTAGCAGTAAAATAATACATTGAGCTCAATTGATTTTACTTTACGTTTTTTTCCATTATATTCTTATAAGTTTGACATATAATGTCAACAGCTTCCACATACATAACTAAAACATTCACCTACACAGCACTGATTCAGTTAACATTTTGGTGAACTTGGTCTAACAAAGCCATACAGTAACATCTATGGCACCATGAATGTTCCATATATAATTAGAGCCATGACTATTAGTCAACTAATCGATTAGTTGATTGACAGAAGATTCATTGCTAAATATTTTGGTGAATCAAAAATTTTTAGTTATTTAAAATACGACAAAAAGTCAATAACATCTTCCCAGACTGATCCATCAGTAATGTATTTTTGGAGTTTAATTGATAATGAACTGAAATGATAATCCATTGTGGAAGCTCCCTCTTTACAGCTATAGTGTTTCAATCTTTTACAAAGAAGAGAAAGAAAGGACAAGACCAAACTATTAAATCACAGATTTTGCAGCATTCGAAAGAGTAACCTTCTGGATTTCAATTTTCCCTTATATAATACTTTAAGGAAAACAGCATTACATTTAAAACATTGCTGTGTGTATAAAAATAGCAATATGAAGTAATGCTGGATGATTCTATCAGACCTTAAAGATATAATTCTGTATCCTACACTCACTGAGTACTATATTAAAAACATGTTCAATCTATGCAATCCAATACAACAGCTCTGCACAACAACAAGTGTTCCTGATATTTGCTCCCTCGCAATATGAGGAACACTTTTCAATATAGTGAACTCAAGTACACTAGCACAACCCACTATGACCTCAATAACAATGTCAGCAAAAACTGAAAATGTATAAACTTTGTTAGAATATAATGTGTGAAAGGGACATTGCATTGGATTTGATTAGATTGCAAAGGTGCTCCTGATGATATTTATGGTGATTGTATATATACAACATAGCAGAGATTAGTTATTCAAGATTTGGCTTAATACAGGTAGAAACTAAAGTGCTAAAATGACCAACAAAGGTATTCTTTGAAGAGGAAGCTTAGGTCTGCATTTAAGTTAGATACCAATGCCCTGAAGATGCATGCCCTCCTCTTCTCAACAGTTTCATTCTAAAGAAAGAAAAAAACAGCAACACTTCAGACATACACACATACTATACCTCAAATTTCTAGGATCATTTGAAATGGATGAAATCTCAACTTCATTCTATGTGTTAACATCTCTGTCACATCCCAAAAACTGAACTTTTCAACCCCAACTTTTCACTAATGAATAAATCTAAAATCAAGGAAATGTGAACCTGTACAGTGAGAAGCAAACTTTCTGTCTCTCATATGTCAATACAGCTGATCCCTAAACACAGCTACGGTCACTGATCTGTGTTTAAATTGTGAGTTGAGCGCAAATAAAAAATAGGAATTGAAAGAAGCACAGGAGTGGCTGTTCAGGCTTTCTTAGCAATTAGGGTGCATTCAGAGAATTTATCGGTTTCTGACTGTTCACTAGTCTGTATACTTGTCAAAACAGAATACAGCAACTTATAATTCCTTAGTATTTTCTATCAATAGTAGAATGTGCATTTGGTGCTCATATATGTTAATTTATTCTCCCTGCAGTGCCTCCTTTGTTTTTGAAGTCTTTGTTGAGCTGAACAGTGTGTTGGTCAAGTTATACAAAGACCTTTAAGGTGAGGAGGGCAGTAGTAATCTCAGGAATTCTGCTTCCACCTGAAAACATGATATCCACAAACAGAACATATTATTGGTATCTACTAAACCATTCAACCTTATAGTAAGACCTCACAAAAGGTTTTTCTACCTACTGAATTTCTAATTCAGTACAATCCTGTAACTGCCAGAAGTACTAAGAGCCTTGAACAGAGATGCTCTCACAAGATTGTATAAAAGTAGACTGTGCTCTAAAGAGCTCAAAGTGTTTCCTGTGCCACGGTTACATTTTGCACGAAATGATAAACATTTCCACATTCTTCTGGAATTCTGCGAGTCATTGCAACTCTTTCACATCGTTACGTGATACACTATTACAGAATAACATTTATTAATAATATTTATTGATTATATCCAGTTTAAGAGGAATTTCATATCTTTGCCAATGTCAAAAGTCCCAGCAATCTAATCTTGAACTTTGCAATGATGGGCTTGTCTCTGATGACCTCCTGCCTCCTGTACACAAAGGTCTCAGGGATCTGCTCTTGATAACTTTATCATTATGTCTCTTCTTGACCTCAGATAACAATGTCAGTGTTTCATCTGTCCTTAGTCTCTCCAGCAGAATAGGGAGGAAAAACAATTACCTCCGCTCAGTATTAGGAACCCTAATTTTCTAAGCTTTGTTCTAAGTTTCCATTCTGTACTTTAGTTTAATTTTCCATCAGTAGAAACCACTGAAAGATAAATGTTCTCTCAAACATGGATGTGCTTTTATTTCAGCTTCAGCGAGACATCCTATTTCCAAGTTAAAAGGATATGCCTTGAAGTTAATGATTTGCTAAACCAGACTTTCCAAGAGGACTGATTTAAGTTTGTGACTGGGGTTCAGATATGAAGGCCTGGTTTGCACTTTTTAGTTACATCTCCACATCATATGAAAATTTTGTATTTGATATTCTGTAGGCCACTGCAATTTAGGAGTTTATGGGTCAGGGACAGAGTAATATTGTGTCAGAGGATGACAAAGATGTTTCTTCATCACTGTGGTTCATGTTGAAGTCTGGATGGTTTTCACTGTGCTCTTCTCTTAAGAATTGCAAAGTTGGTTAAACTCATTAGTAAAGTCACTGTCCATGTATAGGCCATTAAATATATATAAATTAAAAGCATTAAAATAGGAAAATCAACAATTGGCTTTGATCATATGTAAAATAAACTGGATATTGAAGCAAACAAGGACTATATTTCACAAAGGGATATCTTGGCACAAGGAGCTTTCTTAAAAGTTTTAGTATCCCCGATAGGAATTTTCTTTTCAGACCATTTCAAAAGGTGCTGACAGCAACTTTTAGTAAAGGACTGAAAAAAAACTCCTAAAATAAGAGAAGGGGTATGGTTGATCTAGCTTCTATGAATGTAAGAACCCATGTCTGCAGTGGTTAACAGGTGACCAGGCTGAGACAAGAAAAAAAAAATGGGAAAGAAAGATAGAGATAAAATAGAGCGATAGTGAAATAGAATATGGAGACAGGGAGAGGATAGAGGAGGAGGAAGGATAGAGAGCTAGAATGGAGAGAGGACAGAGGAGCTGACAAACAGGAGAAAGACAGAGATCTAGAACAGAGAAAAGGGAAGTGGACTGACAGGATAGGTATTAAAAGAGAGGATACAGTATATTTGATGAAAGATTCCAGTAGACTACTGAGATGTATCTTTGTTCATTGTGAATTTTTTTTAGTGTCCAAGTACTGGACAGTTGTGTCTGGTGTTACTAGATTGTTCTAAGTTGTTCTAGTGACTTAAGAGTTTTCTGGACTACTGTTAACTTTTTATGGACTTAGGAACTAATTATTGTGCCAGAGTACTATGTGAGTTTGTGATTGACACATCCCTTAATTTTAGAAGTGTCTCATAACTTGGCCAGTTAAGTGTTAATTTAAGCCTGAGAATAATTTCTGAATATGGCTACAAGAAAATTAAGAAAATGTGCAATTTTTACAGCACATGCTCTGCAAGTACACGCAACACAGCGACTATACTAAATATAGTTTACTCTTGCCTCTTTCTACAAAGTTGCCTACCCCAGCTTTAACTGTGGTAGATTTGGAGGTGAGCTAAAAGCAGTCAATTGACCTTGCGCATATGCAGTCTAAAGCGTTTTAATGTCCTTCTTCTTTGTGATTTTAAGGCAGGGGCATTGCATTGCTGACACCCTCTAGATGTGAGAAGTATCTCAGTCCTAATTTGCCTAATTTAAATGTTTTCTCATTAAATAGCACATGAATATTTTGTGCAGATAACAAGAGACACACTTACATGTACTTTATTCAATATTTAATTACTATTGTTAAATTAGTATAATAATTATTAGATTATAATTAAATTAATATGAATATTTTAACTTAACAAAGACATGTATTTTATCTAAACTGAAAATAACAATTAATTTAAAGTGCACAACCCATCTCATTCCCCTTTTGAGTATACAAAAACAACCACAGAGATGCATACCCAGTCACTGATGCTACCACAACTGAAAAAAAAGTAGATTATCTTTGTCCTTGTTGCCCTTCAGCTGTATGCTCTAATGAGTTGTCACCATGCAGTATGTAAATGTGGTATTGTTGTAGTGTGTCTGAGCCGAGAACTCTCAGCACCTACCAAGATGTCTCATAATCACTGGGACATTCATTTTTACATTTGCAATTCAAATTAACATGATTCTCTGATTAAGATGGTTCACACAGGAAATTTCAGAAAAGAATATCAGCTCAGTGCATATAATGCATCAACGTGGGACATGCAGTAGTTGATGTATATTTTGTATGCAGCGATATCCAGCACAGTTATAGTGTTTTGTTTTTTTTAAATGACCGACTACTGTAACCGCATTGTTTGAAACCGCAAATCTTTGTTTTCTTTCTCTACTTTGCCTAATTGCTACTCATATCTCCGTTTGTAAAGGACAGGGTTTATATTTTTAACGTTCCCCGAGTCAGTGTGTGAAGAGTAAAGGATGTGACTTTAAGTTGCTGTGGTGGTGACACTGTGGGTGGTTAAATGGGGTGCCCCTAGAGCCTGTCTGATATAGAATCAGATTAGCTTTTCCTCATCTCATTAAGCGTGCCAGGCCATTTGACATAGACATCAGTGTGATCGCACCTCCAGGGCCAAATGGGGCAAGTCAGGGCTTCCTGTTCTTCAATATTATTAATTTTATACCATGTAGAAAAAAACTAAGAAGACTTTTAGTTGTGCCATGTTGACAACATAAATGTCCTTAAGTGAGTTTGAATAATTAATAGTCATTATTATATTTGACCCTGTGTGTGTGCTGCTTTTTTATCTATCACTTTGCCGTTATCCCACTGTGTTCAATAAATCTCCCTCAGCCTTTATTTGTCATCTTTTAGCTATTTCTTACTCTTTTTACTTGTATTTTTGAATCTTAAAAAAATACAGTTAAAAAAACCTTTGGACCTTACATGTATTCTTTTTTCAACTGTCTCATCCCTAAACACCTCTGATGATTCCTCTCACTCATCCCTACTCCTTCCCCCTCAGGCCATTGATTCTTCAGTCTTTCTCTTATCATTTCATTCAGTTTTTATACCTCAAGCATCATGCCCTTTTTGTCCCTAAGTACCTCACATTCTTTCTAACACTTCTTCACTTTTGTCATTGGTTTGATCATCTGGCTTCAATCATGTTCTTGCCTCCTTGCATTTTCTTCTCTTCTTTTTCCATCCACCCCTTCTCTCTATTCATAATCTGTTCCATCCCCTTTTTACCCATGATTATGAATATACTTGATAATAAAAAAAAGTCCCCACTAGCCACTTTTCAAGGGAGTAATGTGGTGCATCTGCTTGTGCATGCTCATGCAAATTCCTATAGCAGCACTCACTGTGTGTCTGTGCAACAACCAGATTTTCATGGATTTCAGCCAAAAACACACAGACACACTGCATTCTCCTCTTTTGGTCTCACACAGCTCAGTACAGCATGCAGCATATGTGCTTGCCCCAGCATTGTATGACTATTTTACCCCACTAAAACTTAAATTCATGACAGTGCTTTTGAGAGAAAAATACTTGACCTATATTTCCCAAAGCACTTTATTTTCATAGCACAAGGAATCAGAATGGCTTCATTTCACAGCAGCCCCTAATATATGGATATGAAGTTGACTTGACAAGAATATCTTAACAACTTGCATAACACCAGATGAAAATAGACACAAGGTGGCTGAAAAGTCTTCACCAACTCCCTACATGCTATTATAATGTATGCTCCAACATGCGCTACAGTAATAAATTCATTGTCAAATTTACAGTATATAGAGGCTTTTTGCTGATTTTCTTATTAATGTCAGAGATAGCGCACATAGTAAACATCTAAGAGTAGGAAATGCATTGTCATAGTCACCATGACTGCTTTCTTTTTTCCTATCCACTTTCAGCTTTATACTGTCTTTGTCTCCTCGAAGATATAACATTTTTCTCTTGTGTGTGAATGCTACTGCGAGGCTATCTATCTTTCATCTTCGGAGCAAGGGCACAGTGATACAAATGTACACTGACAAGTCATGCAGAATAATTCCCTTAACAATGTACGTAATATAGCATGCACACACTCTCACACATACACAGAGGCCCACACCATGCAGCTCCCAAAGACTACCTTTCTTTTGTTCTGTCCTTGTTTGACCTCTTCCGACACACACACACACACACACACACACACACACACACACAAATCTGCATAACTATCTGCTAAATCTGCATTTTACATCTTTATATACATATATGTACATGCGTACTTCATTGTAAAGTGTGTGTGTGTGTGTGTGTGTGTGTGTGTGTGTGTGTGTGTGTGTGTGTGTGTGTGTGTGTGTTTGCATCCATGTGCAAATCTGCAGGACTGGACAGTTATCCTTGTGGAATTTGTTCTCATTAGAACCTGTCAGAATCTGTCTAGCTCCTTAAACAAGGATCCCTGAAATGGAGTGGTTTGCAGGGAGGACAGAGAAGAGGCAGCACTTAGGCAGCATTTATCACAAAAGACACAAGGATGAGGAGCGACAGCATGAGGAAAGATGGTCAGGAGGCGAGTAGTTTCCCTGACACCTTGTCATTCAATATTACTGTTGTTATTATAATCTTTAGCCGTGCAGCCAATTACATTAGTCAGAGAATGGATTGGGCTGTGTCACCAAATACTGCCCTTCCCTTTGGAGATACCAGGCTTCTTTAAAACAGCCTTCGGAAATGTTTTGTTTTTTTTTCACTTAATGTATATATCCACTTAAAATCGAATTGTATATCAACATCATTGTCATCATCATCATCATCGTCATCATCATCACCATCATTTTAACTATCTTTATGGAACCAGTATTAACAGTATAAACACTGTCAGGGGCATGCAGAGAGACATCAATAACTATAAAATACACTGTCCAAAATAATTCAAAAGCTGAACCAAAACAAAATGAAGCCAAAAAGTAAACAAATAAGAGAAATAAAATACGAGGAAAAAAGAACCTTAAAGCCAGCTGACATCTCAGGATCTCATTTTTCTAACAGCATTTTAGGTTAGACATTCTCTAAGTATCATTTTAGAGAGCGAGGTGAAACTGCCCCATCAGCTGGTTATATAGAGAGAGATTTAATAGATAATTTGAATTTCCAACCTTTTGAACCTTTTGAACCTTTCTGGTCCTGATCAAAAATTAACAATCAACAGTGGGTGTTACAGTAAAAATAAAACAAGATTCTGCATCTGCATTACCTATCCCTTGCTTCAAATTTATTACTAAACTAATTTTACTGGATAATTTAGGACAGATTTTATTTAATCATTTTCAAAGCAATCATCATATTTTTTTAATATTTGGCCATTTTTTAAAAATCTTTTATATCATAATACCATATCCATTGGGGAGACATAAGACTTAAGACTGCTAGGGATTTCACCTGAGAAACTAAGAAACTTGATAGAGTAATCTTCTGTATTTAGTTCTGAAGTACTCCTCGTTTGTTTCATGTTGATTTTGCTGTAAGCCTGAAATAGGCCGAGGGATTTCTTACAACTTTAAAGAACGGCATTGAAATCTTTTTTGTTTTAAGCAGAACTAGCTTAGTGGAAGCTAACAGATAGGGTACAACCGCTGGCCTTAGATTGATCTTGGGAGTATGCCAGAAGCGAGCTGCACCATGGCTAAGGAAGTATGAGAGAGTACTGTTAGAATCAGTGTAGGATGAATAAACTTGAACCATCCCCCATCAGTGTCAAACAATAGCGTGTCAAAAAGAGATCCTCAGTCAGCAGTAAGGAGAAGATTAAGACACAATGACTAAAGCAGGGTTATACATGTTGTACATGCTCTTAAACTAAATCCAGTGCTAGAGGGGGCAGCGCTATAAATGGCTTTTTTTGTATCTATCAACCAAAAAGGAGTTGCTAGAGATGTTTTAATGGTAAACTATAGCATTTATTGAAAATTTACAGGATTTTTGTTATTGCCATATTATTTATTCAATACATATCCCATACTGTATGTCGTTCGTTCGTTTGTTTGTTTTTTTATGTCATATATTTTATGCTTTGCCCAACCCTATTGTTCCTCAGCCACAGTCCTATGGGTACATGTAATTAACTTGTGTACTATTTTTAAAGAAATATAATCATTCAGGTAATCATTATTTTGACCCATCAGCTAATTTAGTATGAATGACATGGTCCCTGACTTGGGCAGGGCAAGAGTGACCCATGGAAAGAGGTCAAAGGAAAATGAAAGAAGAAAAATCGGGGTACCCCAGACAACAATAACATGTAAACCTAATCACAAAAGTTATGTGAAAATCTAAAGTGCATAGAGATGGTATTGTGTCATAATGTAAACTGTGATACTGTACCACTGGCCCACTGCTCCACATGAACTACTGTCTTCAAATGATGTCAAAGTTTTAGTAACCGAGAAAAGTGTGATATTAGATATCAAAGTATGAATTTGTCACAAATGTCAAATATTTCAAAAGGGGAGAGGTTTTTGCAGGACATCAATGATAGTCCTAAAGGAGTTTCTAACTTACAGCGTTGAAAACCAATGATTAATAATACATATATTATTTAACAATAATGCATTACATAGTGAGTGAAGTGATTTAATTACACTTGTTTCATGTTGTTTCATGTAGATATAAGCATCCTGCATTACTAAGTCATTAGCCAGGAGTTTCCTGATGATTTACCACCAAAAAGCTTTAATTCTTGAATTATATAGAGTTGCACTGGGGGTATTGTCAATGGAGAATTAATTTGTTGCTTTTATTTGTCTAGCTCTTTGAGTTAAACTTGCATTATGCAACATTAACCCTCTGATCTGCAAATGCCTGATGGGTAACATGACAAATTCTACTTTCCTACTTATCCACATACATAGCTTCATTTGTGTTGCGTCTCACCGTCTCTATGTCTTCTGCTCTCCATCTTTTTTCCCTCCATGCATACAGTAGGTAGCATTGTCAAAATGAGTTTGTGTGTGTACGAGAGTAGCTGATTATGTGTGTTTATCAGACTGTGCGTGCATGTACATGTGAATATACACATGCCGAATTCTGTCATAATGTATATTGGAAATCTAGCCACTAGCTCACGTGGAAGGGTGCTGTGGAAAAGGGCATTGTGCCACTGCTAAGACAAATGTTGCTATTCCTCTCAAGCTTTGCATTCAATTTGTTTCTTAAGCTGCTTGAATACCAAATTTACAGGGCCAGGAATTAAGTGAATTAATCTTTGGGCTACTTCCATTGAAGAAACATTCCTCCTTTTCTCCTCCTTTCCTTTTTTTTTCTCTTTAGACTCAGATGAAAAATACAGAGGCAGAATTGGAACATACTAGAGCCAGCTAGCAACTGTGTGTGTGAGAGTGTGTGTGTGTGTGTGTGTGTGTTTGTGTGTGTGTATTTATCTTTATTTTGGTATAGAGAAGCTACAGCACATGACTTGGTCTGTATGTATCTCACTGTGGTGCATGTATGTGTGTTTATGGGAATAAAAAGCAGAGAAAAAACAATGGGTGGCAGAAATGTACAGTAACTGTGAAACCAAACAGAAATGACTCCACTGCTTCAAATAGAGTAGGAAATAGATCTCTGAGTGTGTTTTTGTGTGTTCGGGGGGGGGGGGTTATTATATTTCTGGGGTCCTACAACAGGGACCCCACTTTATTTTTGGAGTTTAGTGGAGACAATAATGCTGGACCCCACAGGTTTAAATAATTGTTTTAGGGTTAAAACAAGGACGTGTATATGTGTGTCTCTATGTGTGTGTGTGTGGGTGGGTGGCAAAGAGTTGCTTCAGGTACCCACATAAATGTCAACGTGAGTATTTCTGTGTGTAGCGGAGGCAAGGTGTGTGTATGTGTGAATATAAGGGATTGGAAAAAAAGAGAGAGTTGAGGTTAGATTATGATGTGGTCCATTTGCTCTGGTTCAGGGTGCTGTTACAGTGTGAGCTAAGATTAGTCAGACAGGGGTCAATGCTTCCTCTTTATACCTTTCTTTCACTAGGCTTTTCTCTGCCTTCTTCTATATTTTTCTTTCATGTTGATTTCTTCGTCTTTTTCTCCCTCTCCTGTACCTCGTCTTTGTTGTCTTGTTGATGTGCTCTTCTCTCATTTGCCTCATTTCTCTCCTGTGTTCCTCTGACAGTTTAATTCACCCTGGCGGCCCTTTACTCTCACCCACTTCATTCCTCTTTTTCTTTTTAATGTAATCTGGTTTCTGTCTTTCTTCACATTGCACCCACAGTCATATCTTGGTCATTTATCTTTCCTTTCCTTAACCATTTTTTCTCTCCTTATCTTGCCATCTATACCCATATCCTTTCTATGTACATATCATCTCTCTCTCAAACTCTTTAGATTATCAGGTTAAATAAACACTAACATGGCAATTAAATTCACTTGACAAAAGCAGAAAGCTTTTTGTATTTGGTAACCATATCACCACTGCTGAAACTGCCACAAAGACAGTCTTAAACACAGTTGCCCAGCAGTAAATTGAGTTAGGTCAAGTCTTTAGAAGCTCAGTTGTTTAATGGGGAATTACTTGATTCCCCATTAAACTGTTAGTTAATGAGTGCTCACCATAGAAACTCACAGTATGCTTAACATTTAGAAAATTCTGAGCTCCATAGGAAATATTTTGCAATTAGTTGCAATAAATTAAACGTTACTGTAAAGGGAAGCTACCTCTTGGTGAAACATGCAATAGCTTATCCATCCATCGTGGGCCTGGTCTTTGGCCCTCGTTGTAAAGTTTCCACTCCTCGGTGAAGCAGACCGTGTGCAGTCTTCAACCAGAGAGCTGTCCTCTCCAGCTTTACCATATTATTTTTTTTTATATGTAATCAAAGAGTCTTGGATTAAATTGATGAATATGTCCCTATCACTGCGTCACGTCCACTGCATGTCTTATTCTTTCATCACCCCAGATTGCAGTGATACAAAAAAAATGTATGTTTTTCTCCAGTAACACTCTAATTTTTTTCGGCTTTCAGAGTCTTAGATTTATTTAAAAAAGAAAAAAGAAAACATTGCCCATTTGATGTGTCTAAATCTACAGACCTCCTAGTTTTATTTCAGGGTTTATTCTGGGTTATTCTAAGCTGCCTTTTTAAAGCCTGGTATCACCATTGTGCCATCTATTATGTCCTATCTTGATGATATTAAGTATTGGAAGTCTAATCATTTCCTGCATTTGAATGACTCCAAATCAGAGGTAAGTATAGTTACACCATCTGGCACCAGCGCTAGAAGCATTAACAACCTCTATTCGGATACAACTGATATTAAGTGCTGCCACCAGGCTTTTAACTTGTTCTAAGAGAAGCAACTACATCACACCGGTCCTTCCTATCCTTCATTGGTTACCTGTGAGTTATAGAATTGATTTTAAGATTTTAATTCTTTTTTTAAAAAAAAAACATTGAATGATCAGGATCCTACCATTATCTGTAATCTACCAAGACTCTCTGAGCCTGATAGCTGCTTGAGATCCTCTGGCAGGGCCCTACTAAGGGTTCCAAAATCTCAGCTTGTCACTTAATGGTGACTTGTCACTTTTGTTGACAGGCAAACTCAGCCTTTTCTTTTAAATTTCTTCCCAAAACTTACTTTTATTACATGACTCTTTCTTTACTTCATTCATGTTTTTGATTTGTTACTTAAATTCTTGTTTTTACTGTAAAGCACTTTGTAGCTGAATTATTATTACTATTTGTCTTATTGTTGTTGTTAATAAATAGCAGCTTGATTGATTGTTTGAGTATTTAAGGATTCTGATTTCTACTAGTGTGGACATCTGATTATGAATGGGTTAGTGAGTGTATGTGTGTGTGCTCACATTTAACATGCTCATATATTTTTGTCTCGTTTCTCGATGTAGGGAAATGTACAATCACACACAGAATTCACTCACACACTCATATACACACAGCAGAAATATTTGCTTTTCACTAAGGAGACAGGAAAGTGTGCTATCGATTGACTGCAAGAGCAGAAGAGAGGTGAATGCTCTTTGGTATTCTTTAAAATACAGAATACAAAGTGCTGCTCTCAAAGCTCGTGTGGGGTCTGATTTTTTTGGAATGATTTTAAACTAGTGTGGCCCATGCATCGTGTTCTACAGTAAAGTCTTTATAGTCCCTGGTGGTCATAGGGCATAGCCAGTCAACTGTGCTGTGAAAGTAAAGGTGGTAGGTGGCTGTAGAGCAAAACAATTTATTATTTAATGTTATTGGTATTCACTTATTTATATTTAAAATTGTTCTGTCACCACATGGTGCTCAGCTCATCAGCTTTTCTGCAGCCATCATTTAACAATCTTTTGGGATTAAGTATGATTGGATTGTTCTCATTTTTGTCATTGTTTTTTTCTGCTGTTTATGGCACTGCTCTTCAGAGCTGTGTCTTTTATTGCTTAAAATACAAAATCAAATTGGTCACTTTGTATTTTAGTGTATTTAGTGAAGAAAAAGTCAAATTGCCAGTCATGAATATGAATCCAATGGAAAACTCGAAGTAGTTAGTTTAAACAATAAGTTCCCCCACAAACTTTTTAGATTTTAGCAAGAGACTATAGCAAGAATTCTTTTGAAAGAGACTTGACATTTTGCCCTTTAAAGATTGTTGGCTACCACATTTCTTTGGCTATAACTTGATATAGATGATGTCAATTGGCAATTAATGACTTCACAAAACTGTACTTTGTTCATTGTTGTACTTTAAGATACTTTGATAACAGCAGACCAAATGCAAAAATTAAATATAAAAGTTTTTATTTTTGTCATTTGAAAAGAGTCAAAGCTTGGCTTACTGTAGTAATCTGACTTTTCAGAGTCTTGTAACTACTAAAGCACAGTCCACTGTCCACTGTGCCCTGTAAACACTTCAGCTGCTATTGCACCCTGATCTGGTATCAGAGAATGTTGGTGCATGTCGCATATCTCGAAAAGTACAGATGCAGAAATTACATTTGTTGTATAAAAAAAAAAAGTCTAGTCTATACTTGCCAATGTCTTTCTTTTTTCCACTGCCTCCAGTCGTCTTTTTGTCCTTAATGCTTTCAGTTTGACTGTTCACTATTTAAAGCCGTATAAAAGAGTTGAGATCACTTAAGCATCATATTTGATATCAAATTCTCATATACCCAGTTAAATGATCTATGACTGATAGCAGCTTATCCACAATAACTTCTCTAAGAGTGTCAGCATGTGCTCTAGTTACATAAACCATTTTAGCCTGTTTACTTGCACTTAAATGATATTTTATCCAGAATGACTTACTAGTATTTCATCATAATCACAGAAAGATGACATGATGACGTGACAAGAAATTGATACATGTGGTATGAGAGTAGTATGAAGTGTGCTTCCTTTTTGCAGCAGCAACTCTCAGAATTCTCTTGAGCAATATACTTAATAACTTATAAAACTTATAACAACTCTAATATATCTATTTAGTAGCCCCCAGACTTACTGTAGTGAACAGCTGTCAAATGTGTGTTACACTTTGTACCCCTGAAACTTTTTCTCCAGGTTGTTAATGCAAATGTATTAAGCCACCGTGCATTGTCGGGGTGTTACAGCAGTTGTTTAGTGACTCTGTTTATTTTTGGATAATGGCAGTCTTTCACTATGCTACAACTATGACTTCTTTAAAATTCTAAGTATACAAATATTTCTCAACCTCCTTGATAATTCTGCATAAATTTGAGAAAAACACATGAGCTCAATAAATGCACGAGTGTCCAAATTACTAATTGTTAATACATGTAACAAAAAGTAGTGGTGTAGTGTAGTGTAATCATTTGCCAGTGTAACAAATCACATTACCTTAAATGAAAAATGAAATTTAATTATACTTGGTTGAATGAAATATTTTTATCTGGCTCTGATATTTTTCACTATTGAGTAGAATGCCTAGGAAAAATTTGCCTCATGCCATGATTCACAACCAGTTCTTTGTACTGTTGTATTAATGAGCTGTGTGACAAAGCTACATGCTAGCTAGGTTTTTTGGAAAATAGTTATTTTTGGAAAATTTCTTTTGGTAAGGAAGCATATTCCTGAGAGAAAAGTTGTACATTAACTCCACTATATTTATTAGTCACTTTTTGGAATTTTATGATGACGATCGGCTCAAAATTATTGCTATTAAAATAAAAAAATATCAAGTCTGCTAATTATCACCTTTTCAGAATTTCTAAAAACATGTCTTTTTTCAGCTCTGCTTGCACAACAAACAACAAACATTTTTGTGCTGATTCAACTCTTAGCATACAAATTGCTTTGCACTGGTTTTAATATTTCATATAGTGCCTATTTAGTTTCCTTTTTACAGGTATCCTTTGATGCTTTAATTGATAGAAACTTTCTAGTTTACACCATATGAACATTTCTGTTTTTGTGCGTGTTATTGTTGTGGGGATCCAGCTTGTTCAAACCAGCTTTATCGTAAAAAGGAATCAATATGTGCTGCAGTATCTCAGACCACTGTCGTTCTCAAGAATATAACACTGTCTTCAATGGACCATCATTCTTTGATTCTAGGTCCTGTAATTAACAAGGCTTGAAATGAAATGCATGCGTGCTTTGATCCAATATGTGCTCCACTGTTTATTGCAAAACAAACTACATTGTGTAAATATATTATGCATTTAACATTTTGTAGTGAATTAAACACATTTACACAAAAATGTGTTGACTGTTGTTTTACTGGAACATGATTATAATGTAGTGTATAATATATGTACTGAGTGAAAATGGTGCAAAGTAATTCTTTCAACTTTAAAATTCACCGTAGTATGCACTTTTAAATTCACAAAGTACACAGCAACAGCATTGTATTTATTTTATTGTCTAGCTCTGTCAAGCACTTATAAAATGGGGGAAAAGAGAAACATATCATTTTATTTTCTGCAAAATACCCACAGGTTTACTGATATTTCCTTGTGATTTTGAATATGTTACCCCATGTATTTGTGAAAGCATGAATGTAATACTACCACATTCTTGTTAGCTTAGATGTAAAATATGAATCACAAAAAGCAGTGTTACAACATTTCAATTCAATTCAAATTTATTTTTATAGCACCATATCATGAAAGACGTTATCTCAGGGCACTTTTCATATAGAGCAGGTCTAGACCAGACTCTCTATAGTTATTACTTAAAGAGACACAACATTTCCCCCATGAGCAGCACTTGGCAAAGGAGGCAACGAAAAACTCCCTTTCAACAGGTAAAAACACTGAACAGGTCCTGGCTCATGGTGGGCGGCTGTCTGCTTCGACCAGCTGGGTTGAGAGTGAATGAGAGAGGGAAAGAGAGAGAGCAAGAGACAAGACAGGAGAGAGGAGAAAGAGCATAGCATAATAATGGGACTAATAGCTATATATGCTATAGTTATAGCAACAGGGCTATTAATATTACTAATAGGTCTAAATGAAATGGCAACAGTAGTATTCATAATAATTAAAGCAGTGGGTGTTGATCAGGCTTATGGAGCAGTAGGTGGTCTGCAGCCATGGATCCAGACTCAGGAGCATCAGAGGCAAAAAACCTGCAGAAAGCAACAGGAGGAGAGAGGAGAGAGATGAGAAAGCACAAAACTGCGGGAGAGAGGAAGGATAGTGAGTAATGAGCATTTTTGAGATGTTAATGCACACAGGGAGAGAGGAAGAGGAGGTAGAAAGGGGAGCTCGGTGCATCATGGGAAGTCCCCCGGCAGTCTAGGCCTATAGCGGCATAGTGAGGGGATGGCTCGAGCTAATGCTGAGCCAGTTCTGACCATAAGGTATATAAAAAAGGAAAGATTGAAGCCTGCTCTTAATCATGGAGAGGGTGTCTGCCTCCTTGACTCAACCTGGAAGATGGTTCCACAGCAGAGGAGCCTGATAACTGAAAGCTCTTCCCCCCATTCTGCTTGTGGAGACTCTAGGAACCACAAGTAGGCCTGCATTCTGGGAGCGAATTGTTCTACTGGAATAATAAGGTACTATGAGCTCTTTAAAATAGGATGGTGCCTGGTCTTTAAGGGATTTGTAGGTGTGGAGGAGTATTTTAAATTGTATTCTGGATTTCAGCCAATGCAGAGAAGCTAACACAGGAGAGATATGATTTCTTTTTCTGGTTCTTGTCAATACTCTTGCAGCAGCATTCTGAATCAGCTGGAGATTATTTAATGTTTTATTTGGACAGCCTGATAATAAGGAGTTGCAATAATAAAGCCTAGAAGTAACGAAAGCGTGTACTAGTTTTTCTCCGTCATTTTGAGAAAGGATGCACCTGATTTTTGCAATATTACATAGGTGAAAAAAGGCAGTTCTTGAAGTTTTTAACATACACTCACACAAGCACATTCACATGCATTGTCTTTGTTCAAGCTGTTTTTGAAGGACTTCTAACCATTTTATATGCAGTATAAAAGAACTAATTCTCCCTCTTGACAAAAGAGCACCCCTCTTGACAACCCTGAAAGAATGGCCTGCCAGACAAATCTACTAAAAACCCAGTATATCTACAGTGTCAAAAAGGAAACCTATTAATCCCCTTTTATATGAAGGTAAAAAATAAAATCATTAAAAAAAGAAAAAAAAACCCTTCTGGATTGTGCTCTGTAGTTTTCCTTAAAGAAGCATGGGTAGCCCGCACTCATTGGTATTATTTCTTAATTTAGACAGTAGTGCCAATGAGCAGATGAAGCATTAGAGAAGAGATTCAATCTTTGGCATGTGGTACATGTTGTCCCAGAGGTAGGGATCATAAAAATTGCAGTGTCTGATTTCATTTTTTACCATTCAAAGTTATGTTTTGTCCAATGCCAAGTATGCCCAGGGCCTTCTTCTCACTCCTGTGAGAGCTATGAACAAAATTTTATATGGCTGTAAATACTGCTGCCTTGAGAAGGAGCACAGGATAGCAAAAGAGCAGCAACCCACTGTCCTGAGAATAATGTAAAGGAATGATCAAAGATGTTTGAAGTCTTGCGGAGCTTTCACTGTGTGATGAGACTTCTTTGTTGTATGCAGAATGCAATGTGGGGGGGGGTGTGAGAGTACATGTGTGATGTGATTTGTGATGTATAAACTAGGAGAAGGACAGTTCTTCAAGATTCCCTTTGCTGACAGATAGTTGGCTGCAGGTAGCACCTTTCCACCAAGGTTGTGTTTATTAAATAATGTACCAAGTCAGCTAAATATGAATAATATATAATTCCCCCTCATTGTTTCCCTTACTTTTCCTCACCTTACAATGATTAATCTCTGTCAATCACCTGTTTTTCCCTCTCATTTTACATATTTTTATCTTTTTATATATGATACTCCCCTCCCCTTTTCTGCTCTGTGTCCTGGTTTAACTCACTAGAGCACTGATTCATAACTGTTCTTTACCAGCTATAAACAATGTGCCCATAATATCCTTGTTGGACTGTGTCATAAGGCTTATAGTTACAGTTTATAATATAAGATTTTGATGCATCATGGGCCAATATTAACATAACCATCATCCCTTTACCTGGTCTTGATACTGAATTAAAAATTGTCATATTCCTCGCAGTGGCTTTGATTTTTTTCTATTTTAAATCCTTTTGACACTTTTGCTTTGTGACAGCAACCTACCCGCTGCAGTGCAACTAAATGCAGCCTCTCTCCTCCATACCCTAACCACATGCAATTCTCCATTATTTTCATAAATTTTTCCTTGATTCCTCTGATCTGTTTATCTTCTTTCAATCTCCCCCTTTTTTCTTTATCGCCTGCCTCAATGAGATGAACAAATCACACCAAAAAAAAGGCTCACATTCTCTGACATGCACATCAAACACATGTCCTCCAACAAACAGATGCATATAAGCACGTACAAAAATGTGGAGACACACCAGCCACAGGTTCAGCTAGAGTGCGTGGTACTACATTAGAGGAAAATAATCTTCAGATCGTATGGAGACAGAATACATACTGGAAAATGACAGACACCTCACAAACATACATATACATGCAGGACAGAGACCTTGAATTGTCTATTTTTCCACATGCAAGCTCTGTTCACTGTATAAAAAAGTGAGAAAAAGACCCAATACCAATGTTGGTTAGGGTCAATAAAAGAGTGAGACAGAGGGACAGATTGAGAGCAAGAAAAAGTGAGACTGACAATGAAAGGAGAAATAGTTTCAAAGAGATGGAACAGATCCTTGCAGTGAGGCAGAATCAAGTCTAGACAGAAAAGAAAATGTACCTACCTGGATTCCTAAAGTTGTAAAATATATTATTTTTTCTGTTTTTTCTGTTTATCTGTTTTTCCTGCTAAGTCTTACTATATTCCCAAGATTCGTTTCAAGGACTGTAAATGGTGGATCTATAATAGCCTAAAGTAGCTTTTATTTCTTGTTTCACTGGAAACTGTTAGTATTTCTTAGAGCACCACATCAATTTAAACTGACTTTTAAACAGATTTTTATCACCCCATTATCCCAAAGGATGTTTCCTACTGCAAAAAGTTGCTGACCACCGTAGTTTACAGCAAACAATGTGCCCCTCATGTCATGCAAAGCTTAGATAATCTTCCAGTAAAAGAAGTGAATAAAAATGGGGAAAAAACACAAATGAACTGTTGATTTATGCATCAGATTTCCAGTGAAGAGAAAGAAAAAGAATAGCAGAGCATATATTGATTTTGAATTTCATTTTTTACCTGGATTTTTGTGTTACTGATGTTTTTTTGGTTTTTTTTACTTATCTTTAATATTCAAAATAAACATTGAAATGCGTTGTGTGTGTATGGCAAAAAAACTTGTGAATCCTTTGAAAAATGAAATTTAATAATTGGCTTGAAGCACTTTTAACCCACCCTAATATTTTGATTCTTTTATTTCTGTTCACATTACAAAACAAAAATACTTGATGAGACGCATTCTTTTACCTACTGAACAGTATATTCTTATAAGGACCTTTCAGTGAACTTAAACCAAAATCTAACCCTCTATTTGCCCTTAAAAAAGCCTTACCTACGTCATTGTCTTGTCTAGGAGATAGATGATAAAAAAATATGTACTGATGTCACACCTAAAGCATTTTTCAAAAATGCAGCATATGCTGTGTTTTGATGCCCAGAGCTATTTAATATCCTCTCTCCTTCTTTCTCTGCAGGCCGTCTAATGAGCCTGTGTTGACAGTGCCTTTCTCTGTGCGTGTATGTGCTACTGAGCTTTCCGGGATTTGTGTTTATCTGCCCACATATTTCTGTGTATATGTTTTCCTTTTTTTATGTCTGTGCACATGTCTATGTGTGTGCTCTACAACACACCATTATTTGTTCTTAGGCACCCAGCGTTGGGGTTTTGGGTTGTGTTCCCATTTTATTGCTTGTTAGAACAAATTTAGGGTGTGATGCTGTCATGCGTTGACAGTTCTCTGCCGCGTAATCAAGAGTAGACCAATTTTATTCAAATAAAGCCTGAGGTTACTGGGAACAAAATTCACACCTGAAGGGTTTGGAAATGATGAACCAGCACATGTGAGAAGTTTCGTGTACTTTGGAGAATTAAGTCTCACTCTTTCTTCCTTAGGCCAAAGGATTGGAGGAGGAGAAAAAGTTTGTACTGTGCTATACAGTGGAAGGTCTTTAGTTATTGATGCTCCAAAACAAAAAGAAATTTTTTATTATTGACATGGCATACAGTAGCATCTCTTCCAGTTGTATCCAACTTACAACAGGTCCTTCAACCTGAATGACAGTACAGGTAGTACAGGTGTCCCTATCCTTGGATATGGCCTTTGTCATTATGGTTACAACAACAACAACAACAATAAAAAACAGCATCTACTGGTGATGGCCTGTATCATCTTGGTTGCTATAAGAAAGCTGTAGTTAAGATTGTGGAATGGTCACGGTTTGGTTAGACTGAAGCACGAAATCTACTTTGTGAGGTTTAAGAAAAGATCGTGGTTTGGGTTAGAATAAGTGCTTCCTTAAGGATAGAAGACTTTCATCATCAGGGTTACAAAAGGCAAATAAGTAAAATGTATTTATTTTCGTATAGACAAAAGTCACAAAGTGCTTTACAGAGCAGAAAACAACATACAAAACAGACGAGAAAAGGAAAGCATTAGAAGATGGAGTGACCTCTCACAACAAACACATGATAAAAGTACAAGACTGAAACACAAAATACACTATAAATTAATGAAACCCAATAGAAAATAGACAGTAAAAGCATTAAAAGAAAAAAATGACAAAAAATAGATAATCAAAGGCCTGGTTATACAGGTGTGTTGGGGTTCTGTATAAAAGAAGCAACAGAGTCAGCAGCTCAGTATCCAAATGTCTTTAGGTGGAATTGTGAGATAGGCAGCAGCAAGTGTGTTTGATGTGAGAGCAAACTGATGAATAAGGTTGATATGACGGTACAGAGCACTGACCATTCAGTTCACTGTATTTGAGAATGATAAATTTGAACTGGATCCTAAATGCAACAGGGAGCCAGTGAAGGGATTTGAATATAGGGGTTTAAGGGGTTGCATTGCAGTAGTCAATGCAAGATAAGATGAAGGTATGTATAAGCATTCAAGTTCAGCAGATGATACTACAGATCCTAGATTAATAATATTCCTTAAGTGGAAAAAACAAGAACTGGTAAACTGCTTAATATGGGTATCAATTGACAAGGATTGATCAAATATTACACCCAGATTATATATGTTGAAGTGGGCAGCAGAGGAGAGGGTCCTATACTTTGCATAATCATAGAGGTATTCTTTTCTGGAGCAACAACCAGGACCTCCATCTTTTCAGCAGTGGTTTGTAAGAATTTTTCAGTAGCCCAATCTCTGATTGTGTTAAGACAGCTGAGGAGAAAGGATAGACTAGAAACCTTATTGGGTTTAAATGATAAGTAGAATTGGATGTCATCTGCATATAAGTCGTTTGCAATGCTGAACTTATTAATGAACTGTCCACAGAGCAGCACATATATTGAGAATAATAGGGGCTTCAGAACTAGCCTTGTGGGACACTACATGACAGTTGGGAGGGATAAGACACAAAGTGGCAGATAGAGTCAGTGAAATCTCTGTCAGGGAGGTAAGATGAATCCAGTCTAATGTGATACTTGAAGTGCCCACCCATCACATAACCTCTAATTTGGGATAAGGTGGTCCCCTTTGGCGAATGCCGAACCGAAGTCAAGTAATACTAGCACAGAACAATCACCCGAATCAGAGGATATTAAAATATATAGTGGTTTCTCCAAAACCCTGGTTGAAACCTATCATAATATTTTATCTATCTAGTGTAGCAATGAGTTGATTTGTCATAAGGATTTTAAACAGTTTTCTTTAATAGAGACTGGAGAGTAGCATGTTTAAAACAGGAAGGGACCCATCCTGAGGACAAAGAAAGTTATAAATTGCTATATAGTGGGGACAATAATTCCCCCCGCACAAACCTTTTGAGGAAGAAATTCACTTAGAAAATTAAGCAGTACAGGTTTCCTCTACTGATGATTAAAGAAGTATCAGAGATCGTTGAGATCGTTGAAATATCCTTCTACCTGAGACAAAGCACATCTCAGGCAGAAGACAGTGTCTGTCATTCACAGAGAGATGCTCTTGGCCTAACATTTAAAGGAGTAACACGAAGCAAAGCTCATTATAATACTGAATAAAAAATGCATCATTGTTAAAATGTGTATAACTACTGTTGTACAGTGCAGGAGCGAAATTTGGTTATTAGCAATCAGTAATAATTATCTTTGATAATTATTAATTATTATTAAAATTAATTAATCTTATTAATCGAAATTAATACCAGTAACCAAATACTGGATGTAGTCTAAAAGGGCTGTTCACTTAGAAATGCCAATATTTGGGAAATATTGGTATTTCTAGAGTGAACAGAGAAGGAGTGGAGGTTGGCACTGACTCCGTCAACCAGCTTTGTATCACAATATGCAAGCAGAAAAACACCAGGGCAACTTCTCTTTAAAATATGACAGGATTTATTAACATCAGTAACATCAGTCTCCAATCAATATCACTTCTGTCTGACAGATCCTATCATATGCTACAACTACTGGCTACCAACTACAGATCATAAACAAGTATAGCAAAGCAAGCAGCGTGTTTGTGTACGGGTGTGGATATGTGTGTGCGTGTATGTGTGCGTGCACCTGAGGGGAGGCGGAGCAAGATGGCGGACCTGACTCATTACGGTCACGTCACGTGAGGGTCGGCCGGAAGTAAGTCTGTCGAGAGTAATGGCGGCTCGCTGGTAACACGTGACTTCAGCAAAAGGAGAACAGCTGAGCGGGAAGGTCAAACTTCCCTGCACTCAGATGTTCGTGTAAGAATGTGTGTGTGTGTGTTAGTAAGGAAAGAAAGAGGTAGAAGTGATCAGCAGCAACGTTCTGGCGATCGTGAGCGAGGGGTGGTATTTATCTGTGTTATGCAGAAACTCACTCGGCTCAGCTGATTAGCGGCGTGAGTCTGGACCTTCAACTAACAACAGCAAGTACTGGTCTCGATCGCGAGTGCAGAGCAAGACAAAATTGATCCGCTGCAGACGGATCGAATTACAGTTCACTCAAGTATGGTAAGCTAAGTGAACAAATAGCAGCCACAGCACAAACAACATCTTCACAATACTGTAACAGCAGCAGGCGGACGCGACAGTCCGTATCACGACAAATCAACAGTTCAACACACACTAATTACTAACATCTGCCCAGAGCTTTTAGCCTCTCACTCTTTTGCAGGTAAAGTGGTGTGTTTAATTCGTCCTCAGTGTCCTTCTTCTTGAATCGGGTAGGACCTGTTAACTACCAGGTTTCGCATCCGCGGGCATCTGGGCGACAGGGTCAATCCGTGGTCTCGAACCCGGCTGTGCTGTGTTTTCTCAAACACACAGGCGAGACCAGCGAGGGAAGTCTGTAGGCCTAATAGTTCAATTGTGTACACAGGAACTCCTAACTACGGCTAGAACGTTCGCCACGTAGGACGGGGTCTAATCTTAGGAGCAGCTATTGTTGCTACTTCTATCGGCGAGGAGTTCACTGGTTGTAGCGAAGGTCCAAGCCACAAGCGTGAGTTTCAGGAGTTTCTGTGTTAATATAACTTTTGGTGACGTCACAGTTTGGGACTGACCGTGGCGGATTTCACCCAATGGGAGCCGTGGATTTTGGGGGAACCCCGCTGGTCAGCTGACGCTGCGTGTGTTGGGGGGGTCGCTCATCTGGTCGGCTGGTCAGCTGAGCCCCTAGTTGGGGGTTGCCCATCTGAGTTTTTTGTCTTTCTCAGCTAGGAACACATGGTCTCAGCTGAGTTCGAGGTTTAGGTTTGCATGTAGGCCTTCTTTGTCTAAAGTCTGTTGGTGAGGCACAACACTATCATAGCTTAACTGCTCTTTTGCAACAGTCATGGTTGGAACAAACAGCGGCTATTTGCTTTTAAGTGCGAAATTAAAAGGCAATATCCTCTGTCAAAGTCCTGTGTTTTTCTCAACCCATCCATTCCAACCTTTTTCTAATAGGGACTTTACACTATGGCACTTAACTTCCTCCTTCGCTCCTGTCATAATTACTACAGCTGCTGAGTTTTAGGTGACATAATTTTGGTTGTCGCCAAAAAATAAAACATAACTATAGGTAATAATAAGCTGTCTGCACAGAAGACCTATGGGCTCTAAGTTAAACTGTAGCTGACAACAATGAGTGTTTCATTTGTTTCTCATGATAGAACATGTGTACAGCCCTTTGTAGCCCATCCTTCTTTTCTTCATTTTTTATCTTTTTTTTTCCCAAAATCCATCCTCAATGTGATCTTGATTCCTTGATTAATAGTATCTCATCATGCCTTTGTTCACAACTTAAAACAAATTTCTGTCTTCAGTCACTGTTGTAAGATTTATAAGCCCCAAATCTTTTCACAGCTTCAAAGAATGTCTGTGTGTGTGAACCCATAAAGGCCTGTGTAAACCCAGGCTCTATCATTTTTTCTTCATGTCTGTCTACTTTTCCCTAATTCCTTCAGCACTGGTCTTCCTCCTTCTGCTCCCACTTGAACCATTGTCTTGGCACTAAGGTGAATACTGATGGGCAGAAAGATACATGCATATGTGTGTATGTGTGTGTCTGAGTGTCTTTCTGTGATGATTGGATGAGAGCGAAGCAGGGTAAGCACTGATTGACGCTAAGAATTACATTAAGGCAAATCTCCATTTAAAAAATCTCTCCATTTAATTCTGTCATTCTTTGGCTGTCTCATCTGTCTCATCACTAAGACCCTGTCTCCGTTTTACCTATTCCCTATTTGACTCTGTTTACTTTGCCTTTTTGAGCTCTTCTCTATTTTTTTGGTGCACATTTTCTTTGCCTTTGCTGCCAGAACAATTTAAATGCACCCTTGGATAGATTCTACAAGTCTCTGGAACTTTACAGGAGGGATGAACACCATTCTTCCAAAAGATATTACCTCATTTGGTTTTTTGATGATGGTGGTAGAGAGAACTATCTAACATGTTAATTTCTTGTGCAATCAAAAAATACTTTGCCCTGCCTAATCAAAAAATACATTGTCCAGGCTAATCCAGCCAACAATTACATAGCCTGCAAAATCCAAGTATTTGCTTTTGCAGTTCAGTTCTATAGAGATGAAACTGTAGAGCACTGTCTAACATGTCCAAAACTCCCATAAGTGTTCAGTTGGGTTGAGATCTGGTTACTTTTCATACTGAGCAAACCATTCAGTGATCCGTCTTGCCTTATGGATGGGGGCATTGTCCCCCTATTTCCACAATTTTTTCAGGTTTTTCCTTTAATTTCTCACCCATCTGTACATTTCTTAACATACATTTCTTGTCTTCTCATCAATTTTTTTTTAACGGAAAGCACAAGTATATGTGTATGTCTGAGTCCGTATCTAGATATGTCTGTTAGGTTAGTTATATCTATGTTACATTTGTTTGGTTATGAATTTTTGTTTAAGATGTGTTTGTGTAGGCCTCTCAGTATGAACAATTAATTTCTTCTGCTTGGGACAAAGTGGAAGCAAATGCAGAGTTATTGCCAGTAGCTTTGGTGCTTTGTGCCTCACCTTGTTATTAGCAGAGCTGCCTCTTTAGGTGCTTGATTCCTTTTGGAGAACTCTATTAGTGGGGGTTATATTATTTATTTTTCTAATTTTTTTATTATAGTTATTTCCCTTTCGATTTTTGCTGGAGATGTGACTACTGACATCTGTGTGTACACAGGTCCTAGTAGATAAAAGAAAAAGCCTACAGATCCACATTCCAACTCCAATAACACATAGTTTATTTCTATTTTGGTCTTGGGGAATATCTTTGCAGCCTAACAAAACCTGTTGTTTGATAATTACAAATCATGCAGATTACTTGTGTTGTCCATGCAACAAGTCAGTTTGCCTGTCCTCGTACGTAGGGGCATACCAGTGGTAGGGGTACCATTTGCTCCCATCATACTTACTACAGCTGCCAGAGGTTGTCTAATAAAAAAAGGCAAGGCATAACCTGATTGCACAGATGACCATGCAAATAAATTCAGAAGAAGTCACCATCAGTCACTGACTTACTCTAACTTTTTTTAAATTTTAAGAGATCGTTTGACTCACCATGTGGGCACAATCCTTTATCATTATTAGAGCAACGACACCTCAGACAGGATCAATAGTAGTTTCTTGCATACCATAAGCATCTTCCTCAGTAACAGAGTAAAATTACTGATGATAGTTTTACAAGTCAGCTTTGCCCAGCTGCTTTTTTTCCAATTTACACATTTATAAATTTGCACTGAAAACAAAATTAAATTAAAATTGCCTTCAATATGGAGTTACTTGGAATTGCTATTAAATTTTTACTGCAGGCCCTGTACACAGAATATCAAACTGTCAATAACCAACTTTGACCTTTTGAATTTTAACATTTGAAGATCCTTCTCGTCTGTTCTTATAATTCTAACCTTTCCTTTCATCTCTCTTTTCACCACTTATTCTGTTTCTCTCCTCACTTGCTCCTAATTTTCTCTACCCTTATCGTCAGCGTTGTTTCTTGGCTAACACCTGATTTCCTCAGAGGATACAAGTTCTCCACTGTCTTACAAATGTATTTTAAATCCAAATTCAAAATTGCAAAATATATGAGTTTAGTTTTCTTGTGCTTGTACATATAATAAGGAATTCAATTTATCAATTTAGTGCAACACATCTATTTTGATTGTGTTATGCAGATGGTGGCTGTATAGATACAAGGACACATGAATGGATGGATGGATGATAGATGCATGGATTTTCTGTTGTGATGATGTGGGATTGTATGTCAGTAAGATGTATTCATCTTCAAAACACAGTAGGTCATGCTATCCTCAGCATGACCTACTGAACGGCCAGATTAAGCCGATCTACATTTGGTTTGGATTTATGTCCCCTCACAGAGAAACACAGCCACACGCCCACACAGCTGTCACCCCCTCCCCCACATATCATTTGTAACCACAAATCAAAATGGATAGACAAAGTTAAGCTTTGTTACAATCACCAGTCATAAGTAGTCATTCAGTTTTTCTTTTAGCACAACTCACATGTGGCCAAGGCATTTTCTGAATGATACTGGTACTATTTATGAGTCTCACAAATATAATTAGTCTAAAATATTAAAAAATGAATAAATAAATAAAATCAGTTACCAATTCAAGACAATATTTGTTGCTTTTAAAGAACATTTTTTGTTAGCTTTCACTACAGAAAATTCAGGGCACAATTAAATATATTCAGAACATGAAAAGATAACCTATAAAGCCACTATAATAATGAAATAAGTTCTGGTGTATTTTCTGTATTTATAATAACAACACATTAGATATTTAAGTTTCTTCAGTCATTGTCTTTTTTACCTGGGAAAGTCAAAACTGCATATACTCATATTTTTCAGAAACAAGAGACTTATATAAGAATTCAGAAGTTTAGAATTACTATATAATCAAGGTGGATAAGGAACAGGACATGGGGGCTACAACATTTGGTACCATTTATTCTTGATTTTGGTTTGTGGCAATGTTAATAAATAAGAAAAAAATACTATCAAAACTGTCATACCCAGAGCAATGGTAGAGTAGCATTTATTTCTCTTGATGCCTCACAATATGTGGAAAACAAATGCAGAACATTCCCTTTGTCATTGTGGTCAATTCTTTGTAAGCCACAACTTTGGCTTGGTTTTGGCCACAAGCATTAAACCTTTGCATGAGAAGCTTTTTAAAATGACATCGACTGCCATCATTGGGAACCACAATTGAGGTTCTGATACATGCAAAGTACAGGTTTGGATAAGACATCTTATTCATATGAATAGCTCCAGGGAGCTCATTCACATTCCCATTAAGAATAAGCTCCCTGCATATAACAGTTGGGTACATAAGTATTCAGACAGTGACAATTTTTTCCTCTGTTTACCACAACAATGGATTTTAAATTACTTAGTCCCTCATTTTCAGAGGCTCAAAAGTCAGTTGGCGGTTGACTTACAGTCAGTTCTGTAGCCAAGTGGGGCCTGTTCCCTCATTATTTTATAAGAAATTAAGATAAATGGTCTGGTGTTGAATTTGCATTTGGCCATCATTAGGCTGAACAAAAAGAAACCCATCAGGCAGATTTAAGAAATTTCAGAAGTGGCCAAATCTTCAATTAGGCACATTCTTAAAAAGAATGCACAGGTAAGCTCAGCAACACAAAAAGGCTTGGAGGACCATGGTTGACAATCAAAGTCGATCGCAGAATTCTTTCCTTGGTAAAGAGAAACCCCTTCTCAATATAGGCCAGGTCAAGAACACTCTGGAGGAGGTAGGCATATCATTGTCAAAGCCTACAGTCAAGAGATGCCTTCATGAATGTTAATACAGAGGGTTGACCACAAAGTGCAAACCAGTGGTAACACTCAAGAACAGAAATGTCAAATTAGACTTTGCCAGAAAATATCTGAAAAAGCTTGCTCAGCTCTGGAACAAGATTCTTTGGCCAGATGAAACCAAGATTAACCTGTACCACAATGATGGGAAGAGAAGAGAATAGAGAAGTAAAGGAACAGCTCATAATCCAAAGCCACTACGTCATCTGTCAGAAATAGTGGAGGAAATCTTTCTGCATGGGCTTGTATGGCTTGCAATAAAACTAGTTCCATGGTGTTGATGGTTGATAGAAGGTTAAATTCTGAAGTGTATAAACTGATTCATTGCAGTGGTGTACAGGGGCTAAATTACAAAAACTGTGACACTCTCTGTCACATACCTAACTGCATATAATATTGTATAAGAAACTATGGAACTGTCTATTCCAACTCTATTTCTGTGTGTGTGTTTACCCCATTATATGTGTATATATGGCACAGTTGTCTAAAGTGTAACAATCATGTAAGCACAGCGGCAGGCATATGACAGTGGCCTTCCTTTGAATGCTGTTCAGACACTAGTGTGTTTGGCAGTGCAGCGACACTGCACCTGATGTTCCATTTCAAAAGGAAGGCTGGAACACGCGCTGTGTCCTGTCACAAAGTAAGGCCGGTGTGGGAGACATGCCAACAGGAGGAAGGAGGGGGAAAAGTAGAAAATGAGACACTTTGTTTTATTCTATTTACTTAGAAAAAAACAGATCTCATGCTGGCAAAAGTGAAAATGCTTAAAGTAGAAGGAATCCTTTGAAATATGTATTTAGGCATACTTGCCGTATATGAAAATGTGTCTCTTAATGTCCATAATATAATTAGTTATATTAATTTTAATTTTAATTTTTTCTGCACTCTGATTCAACCTCTACAAAGAAAAGAAGATGTAGAGATGAGGGACCTGTCTCCACTGGCTTGCTCTGCCATGCACCAAGTATGGGATTAATGTTGCATGTTTGCTTTGTCTGTAAACAAAGAGACATACAGACACACACACACACATTAAGTGTGTATACTTACTTCAATCCAAATCCAATTTGAAAATCTTGTACTACTGAGGATAAACGTCCTATAGAAACCATGTTCTATATCACAGAATGCAAGAGAGAATTAGAGTAGAAAACTAAGGAAAAAAAAGGGAGACTGAATTAAATTAAATTCATTTTACCGTCGATATACAGTGTGGAGCCAGTACAAGGAAATTTTGCAGAGCAAATCAGGGCAGCACAGTACAGTAAGTACAACAAGCACAGCATTCACAAAAAAGAAAGAGATATTCCATATCTAAAAGCAGAGAAAAGATGATACAATACGATACAATATGGGGAAGGATTAAGATAAAATGGCAGATAAAATGAGGTCATCAATATAAAAATTAGGTCATTGATAGTTATTACTGATAAGGTGATGGTGCACAACAGTTTCTGGTCCAGTCATAATGTCATTCCATGGCATGATAAAGTGGCAGTGCTTGGCAATTCATTAATAAAATGAAGTGCTAAGAGCATAGGGGCTCAGGGGGGTAAGGGTTCAGCAGGGTTACAGTCTTAGGAAAAAAGTGCTCCCTAGCCTTGTAGTTTGAGCCCGCAGACACCGGTACCATTTCCCACCTGGCAGGGGATCAAACAGTCTAATGCAGGGGTGAATAGGGTTGTGGTTGATGTTACCCCCATGTCAGATGCAGAGTTTTTGATAAATTTCTTTGATGGCAGATGGCTGGGTGCCAATGGTGAGCTCAGCTGCTTTTACAACCCCCTGCAGGGCCTTTTTGGTCAGCAGTGGTGCAGTGACTATACCATACCGTTTTTCAGGATGTTATAATGCTTTCAACTGAGCAGCAGCAGAAGTTCGCAAAAGTGTTTTTGTGGCACGTTGGCCCTTTTCAATCTCCGCAGGAAGTAGAGGTGTTGTTTGGCTTTCTCATCTTATCAGAGAGAACGTAATTAGAGACCATGTCAGGTCTTCAGCAATGTGGACACCAAGGAACTTGGAACTTGAAACTTGCCACATGCTCAACTTCAGCACAGTTGATAAAAATGGAGTAGTAACTGTCTTTATTGGACTTCCTGTAGTCCATTATCAGTTCTTTGGTCTTTTAACATTAAGATCAAGGTAATGATGATATTGGGTCCATGGACAGGCACAAAGTCATGGTTGAATAGGGAGTTTATAGCAGAGCTAACACCCAACTTTGAGGGGAACCTGTGCTCAGGGTCAAGTTGAAGGGTGTTTGGTTGCCCAGGGTGACAGTTTGAGTTCTGTTGGTAAGAAAGTCCAGTGTCCAATTGCAGAGTGTTGTGATGAGGCCAAGGCAAAGTAGTTTAGAGACCAGCTTAGAGGGGAAGATGGTATTGAAACCAGAGCTGTAGTCAATGAATAGCGTTCGGTCTTAGGTGACTTTCTGGCCCAGTCCGGTAAGGGCGAGTTAAAGCGTGGCAGATATGTGGCATCCTCCATCAACATGTTCGACAGGTGAACCAGCACAAGTCTCTCAAAGCACTTCGTTATAATGGGAGTGAGGGCAATGTGGCAGTAGTTGTTCAGGCAAGTTGCTGATGATTTTTTTAGGCACAGGTATAATGGTTGTGGACTTGAAGCGTGTCGGCACTGGCGCTAAAGCCATTGACAGGTTAAAGATGTTAGTAAACAACTCAGCCATCTGATCGGTAAAAGCTCTGTTAACCCATCATGGCTTACCATGGGGTTGGTAGCTTTGTGTGTACTCACTCTGCTGAGGGACGACCTGATCTCAGAGGTGGTGAGCACATGATTGTCTAGTGGTGGCAGGGTTTTGATGGCAGCCTCTCTTGTGTCTGTGGAAACAGGCATAAGACTGTTCAGTTCATCGGGGAGTGAAGCATCATGGACTACAGGGCGTCAGTTAACGCCCTATCCCAGGGTCATTGTTTTGTAGGAGGGCTACCTCAATTTGTTGTGTGTTTTTTAGCAGTCCCGTTTTCAGATTGGACCTGGCTGCGTTGTAGGCCAGAGTGTCACCAGATCTGAATGCAGAGTCATGGACCATCAGCAGCAGAAAATTTTCATTATTCATCCAGAGTTTCCCATTTGGATATATACGTATGGACACTCAGCCCCCTCTAGCCAAATAGTGACTGTCTCTGTTATTGGTTCATCCTTTTTAATAAATGGTCTATATCTTTGCAGTAAGGCCCAAGGTAAAGGGCAGGAAATAGTCTTGTAAGCATCCTTAATGTTAGTGTATACATGGTCTGGGGTTTTTTGATGAGTCCAGTCTTATATCCTTGGTAATAGTGGTGATAATAACAGTAACCACACTTGGATTCTATTCAAATGAACTGTACCTCCCTAGTATTCACTTACAATCTCAGTTGAAATATTTAGGACTGACAATATACAGAGATATATAGGAGATTGGTAAACTGAAAGCTTCCAAGCATGACCCCATTTACAGTATATGTGAGGTGGCTGCTACAATTTAATCCTTGGTTATAACTCTTCTCAAATAATCAAATCTGTCCATGCTCCATTCCCAATTCTATTAAACAAGTCAATTACATGAAGTAAATAGTAAAGAGTGATGAGTTTCAGTTTCACCCCCCTCTGCATGCTTGTTCCATCTCCGTCCATCTCCCTTGGCCCCTTGTGCACTCTCTTTGTCACTCTCAAGAGTCCGAGGCATTAAAGTTATATTTGCATTCACAACAAAAACACCTCTTCCCAAAATCTATCTACGATCTATGCTCCATCAAGGTCATAAGGAAGGTTGAAAAGTCAGTTTCGATGATGAGCATTGACTCATTCAGATCAACTGACAGCACAGGTTTTACTCATTCTCCAACCCTCTCCCTAGGTGTCCATCCTTCTATGACCTCTTTTGAGCCACCCACAGCCCTACTCTAATCCCCCAGCAGGCCCACTCTCCCTGGGACAGGATTAGAGACCTCCCCCCTACATTCAGTGAAGCTTAGGGCTGTTCCTGTGTGTGAGTGTGTGTGGACATGTCCTTGTAAATGGTAAATGGTGTGCACTTATACAGTCCTTTCTAGTGGTATTGAATACTCAAAGTGCTTTACACCACAGGCTACATTCAAAAATTCACACACATTCATATAGCACTTTTCTCTACATACAGCGTTTTCTAAATGGACTAGACTTATATAGTGCTTTCTAGTCTTATAAACCACTCAAAGAACTTTCTGCTTTAATTCAAGGGCTAATCGGACAAACCAAAAATAATTATAAATATCAGGATTATTTTAATACTTGGTCAAAAATCTTTTACTCTCAATTACTGCCTAACGGATTGAACCCATGAACAACAATCAGTGCTGTGATTCCTCCCTTGAGATGCTTTGCCAGGCCTTTACTGCAGATTGCTTAATTTTCTGCTTGTTTGTATGTTTTTCTGCCCTCAATTTTGTCCTCAGTAAGTGAAAGGCATGCTCAATTGTGTTGAGGTTAGGTAACTGACTTGGCCATTGAACAATATTCCTTTTCTTTGCCTTGAGAAGGTCTTGGGTCGCTTTTGTAGTATGTTCATTCATATTCACCCATTCACACACACATTCATACCATGCTTTTTTTGATACATGGAGTGCTTTCATCCCACGTGATCCATGAGGATGATACATCAGGGGAAATACCTCTAGATGGTAGAAGTGAATATGACACTAAGAGACATAGAGGGGGAGAAAGAAAAGGAAGGGTAGAGGTGCAAAGGTATAAATCACTGGATTGTGATTTGTGTCAGATGGAGGACACAAACATCTCCTGCAGCCCCGTAGGGTAGACGGAAGGAGCCCGATGAGAGGGATGCATAATACCTTTTTACATGCATATCATTTTGGCAACTTGACCATATGACGATATGGTAAGATGTCAGAAGTTGCCATGTTAAAACTAAGATGTGAAAAGTTATAAAACAAGATCTTGAAGGTGGAGTAAGCCAAGTAAATCTTTCTGGAGGAAATCTTCTGACTTCTGATATTTATGCTCTGTAGCAGTTGCTGCTGCAAAGCTAACATGCAAAGAAAGCACACTGGCTGCAGACAGTCATACTCAAAACTGCAGATTAGCATTTGCAAACATTAGCACATGGGACAAAAAATTGTTGACCTTTGGCTGTGTGGAATATAGCAAAACTAATGTTACCCACCTGTCAAGCAGAGACAAAGCAGCCTCTGCATCCGTCTTTATGCCTTTCACCTGTCCCAGGTGTCTCCAGCATAGTTGAACTGGCCATCAGGACTACAGGACAAATCCAAGTGGGCCACTGCATCACTGCCAGGGGATCATAAGAAAATTCCATAAAGTTTTTGAAATTTTTTACCAGCCCTGTCAGTGCCTTTACTGGTCAGCTCTATGTACCTGTCATTCAGTGTATGGGCCAGTCCTAGCAGGTGCAGTTAGGTTCATAAATATTTGGACAGTGAAAACACTTATGCTATTCTGCCTCTGTACACAACCATAATGGATTTGAAACTAATGAATCAAGATTTGATTGATGTATAAACTTTCAGCTTTAATTTAAGGAGTTTCACAGAAATTTTATCTTAACCATTTAGGAATTGCAGTCATTTTATACATAGTCCCTAATTTTTTAGCCCCTGAAAGCCAGGGCTGGATCTCTGTCTCAGTCCAACCGTGGTGTCTCCCACGTTAAAAAGTCTTGCCATTGTTAATTCAAATATTCATACTTGTCCGATTATAGCCGTACTATTTCACCTTTAGTTCCCCCTCCTCTTAGGCTGTTTCATATCCATTTACTCCTTCTATTTTGTGCCCCACTCATTGCCTCCCTTTATGCCATTCCCTTTCCTGTGCATGAGCGTATTCACCCCCAGGTGCTGATTGGCTGAAATTGTCGGTCTGAACCACTTTGTATAAAAGGCCACAGTATTCTGGGAACACCATTTTTTTTTCAGGACACATACAGAACAGATAGGTAGTGGACCATGAGAAGACATTCACGGAATTTGACAAAAAGTGTATTAGATAAGAATTACCTACTCTACCTTTAAGAAATAAATCCAAGATTCAAAAGTCTAATGTTGCTGAATCCCCCTTTTAAAAAAAAAAAACAAGGCCTGAGCTTGGAAAAATTTGATTAGTTTTTAGCTTTTAATGTAATAAAATACAATCAGAATGGGACATATTAAACTAAACAATGAAATCATCAAAAAATGCCAGTTTGCCAGTTCCACTGGCAGCCCTACATGTCCCAGCCATAACAATACTATTGCTGTGTTTGACAGATCAGGTGGTGGATTTTTTTCATGAGTTGTTCTGTTTTTCAGTTTTGTTCCCATTTTCTGCTCATACAAAAGACTTATACTCCTTTGTTTACAAGGTCTTTCTCAATTTGCTAGTTTTCATGTACACACTTGGGTTTTTAGATTGTACCCAACTTGGAAAATCAACTATCTTTGCCTTTGTTGAGTGTCATTATTATCTTCTTCGCTTGCGTGGTCAACTCTTCACTCCTCAATTTCACAGACAACTTGACTTAATCTAAATGGAACCTCTCAACTCTCAGTCAACTCTGAGCCACTGCTAAGCTATTTTAGTGCACTAACTAAAATTGAAATGACCCGCAGCTGCCCAAGAAACATTTCGTAGCCAAGTGTACATTTACTTCGAACCCTTAAAATTTTGGCACTATGTGTTTAAATGTCTATATCTCTCACACAGTTCTTTCTGTATTGATGTAAACCTACTCAAATTAAAGCTGAGACTTGGAAATTTAATGTAGTGTCTTGTATTTAATTCAAATTGAATAAATACATCCAGTCTTGCCTGTTCAAAGATAGGCTGAAGTTGATAACTGAAGTGTTTAAACTCAATGTGAAGTCTATCACCAATATCCCGATTTCCCCCATCATCTACGATGACAATCATCTATCCTGCCAACCAACAAAATTGCAGAATTTGACAATTATAGCTATATGAAAACATTTTTTACTTTTATGTAGTGTGTTCCCTCCTTAAATACCACATAATTTCAAACAGCAGAAACAATATACATAAAACTGGCAATAAGGGCTGCTGATGCTTTTATTCCACCGTGAAATTGACCCTGTTCATATTCTACCGACTGTCCAAAGACGGCGTTTTCCTCTTATGTCATGATGATGTAAGGCCCAGTCATTCACTATCCCAGCACTGATTAGCACCGATCCTTACCATTAGCAAATGAATGAATGCCAGGAAATTCAGTATCTCCCATTACAGAAACACACTAATAGATGGATGTTTAAACTAATGTTTAGTGCATGGATTTTACTAACTATTCCCTTTAGTTTAAAATCTATCCATGAGGTAAATTGAGTACCTTAAAAATGATACAAGCTGAGATGTAAAGTTTAATAGTTTCTTGTAGATCAAACAGTCTGGGTTTTTGTGAGCAACATCAGTAGTTAGCAATCATTTATCACAAAAAATACAGTGAAGGGCTGAAATTCAAATTGACAAAAGCCTAAACAAGTGGCCGCAGACAGGAATCCTTTTTGGGTATATGTGCATGCATGTGTTAATGGTGTTTAAGATTGTGCTTTCCTTTGAGATAGTGCGATGAAGTTTATCCCACTATTTTTAATTATACATACAATATGTATATTTGTTTGAGAGTTTTAATATGAGCTTGTCAAGTTTCACTGAGGAGAAAATGTTGAAACATGTTGGACTTTTTCTACTTCTGGCATCAAAATATTGCTTAAGACCGTATACTATCTGCATATGCGTGACCATTTCCCTCTCTCTTCATTTTTCTGTCCCTGCCCTGTCTCCATTATTTTTTCTCTGCTTTCTCTTCCACTCTTCTGCTTTTTATCTATCCTTTTACCTTACTTATCACAGCACTTTCTCCTTTTCTCTTCTTCCCACTCTCTATCGCAATTTCCTATATTAAGGCACTTGACCTGAATCAGCACTCTTTGCTCTCTCCGAGTGGAACACTTTGCTCTATTACAGGAAGTGAATTATGCTTGTCAATAAGCAGTGCTGAGTTATCATGTTTCAGATGATGTTGTACGGACAAATCTTCACTCTGTCTTGTTTTATTTATTACTATAGTGTTTGTGTCTGTTTAAGATCTTTTTTTTCTCATTGACTTACTGGTTGTCACAAAAGCAGATTTCTTGGAAACAAACACACACTTCTGGATGAACATGCACACATACACACCCATGTGCTCACATAATCTCAGTTTTCTATATGGCCTGTTGACAACACAGGTGTCACTGTCGCTTTAGAGCTGCATGATATAATTGGTAGCCTGCTGTTCAACTTCAGTTCAATTCAGTTGTATTTCTATAGAACCATGCCATAACAGACGTTATCTAAAGCTGAGCCTGAGCCAGCCCTAACTTTTCATAAAGAGCATGTGTAGACCAGACTTTCTATAGTTATTATTTAAAGAGACCCAACATTTCCCCAACGAACAAGCACTTGGCGACAGTGGCAACAGAAAACTCCGTTTTGATGGTAGAAACGTTGAACAGATCCTGATCAGAAAGCAACAGGAGGAGAGAGGAGAGAGATGAGAAAGCACAAAACTATGGGAGAGAGAAGAACTGTCAGTAATGAGCATTTTTGAGATGTTTATATGCACAGGGAGAGTTTGGTGTATCATGGGATGTCCCCCGGTAGTCTAGGCTTATAGCACTATAGCGAGGGGATGGCTAAAGCTGAGCCTGAGCCAGCCCTAACCATAAATTATATCAAAGAGGAAAGACTGTAGTCTAATCTTAAATGTTGAGAGGATGTTTGCCTCCTGGACCCAAACTGGAAGATGGTTCTACAGTAGAGGAGCCTGATAACTGAAAGCTCTGCCTCCCATTCTATTTGTGGAGACTCTAGGATGCACAAGTAGGCCTGCATTCTGGTCGCAAAGTGTTGTACTGGGGTAATAAAGTACTATGAGCTCTTTAAGATCGGAAGGTACCTGGCAAATGAGAGCTTTGTAGGTGAGGAGGAGGATTTTAAATTGTATTCTGTATTTCACAGGAAGCCAAAGCAAAGAAGCTAAAACAGGAGAAATATGATCTCTTCTTTTCTGGTTCTCGTAAGTGCTCTCAATACAGTATTCTGAATCAGCTGGAGAGTATTTAATGTTTTATTGTGACAGCCTGATGATAAGGAGTTGCAATAATCAAGCCTAGAAGTAACAAAGGCATGTACTAGTTTTTCTACTTCATTCTGAGAAAGGATTTGCCTGATTTTTGCATTATGTAGGTGAAAAAAGGCATTTCTTGATTTTTCTTTATGTGAGAGTTAAAGGATATGTCCTGATCAAGTCAAGTTCAGGATTCCTAACAGTGGTGCTAGAGGCCAGAGCAATGCCATCATTAGATAATGCATTTCTGAGGTGTTGCGGGCCAAGTACAATAACTTCAGATTTATCTGAGTTTAATAGCAGGAAGTTCCTGGTCATCCAGATCTTTTTATCTTAAAGACATGCTTGAAGTTTAGCTAATTGGTTTTGTCAGGCTTCACTGATATGTACAATTGGGTATCATCTGCATAAGAATATAATTTTATGGAGCGTTTCCTGGTAATATTGCTTAAGGGATGCATATATATGGTGAATAGAACTGGTCCAAGTAAAGAACCTTATGGAACTCTTGACATCGATCTGATAAATAGGACTTAAACCAGCTAAGAGCGAGTCCTTTAATGCCAATGAAATGCTCCAGTCTCTGTAATAGAATTTGATGGTCAACAGTATCAAATGCAGCACTAAGATCTAACAGAACAACTATGGAGACAAGTTCTTTATCCGATGCATACAGTAGATCATTTGTAACCTTCACCAATGATGGCTCTGTGCTATGATCCCCCTCTAAATCCTGACTGAAGATCCTCAAATAAATTATTATTATATAAAAATCACACAATTGGTTGGCGACAGCTTTCTCAGGGATCTTAGAGAGAATGGGAAGGTTGGAGATGGCTCTATATTTGGCTCTATATTTGGCTAAAACATCTGGATCGATGGTAGGCTTTTTAAGAAGAGGTTTAGTTACAGCTTTTTTAAATGACTGCGGTACATAGCCTAATAATAAGGACAGATTGATTATGTCTGATAGAGATGTGCTAAGAGTAGAACTTTCTTAAGCAGCCTGGATGGGATGAGGTCTGAGAGACAGGTTGATGGTTTAGATTAAGAGATCATTGATGTTAGTTGTTAAAGGTCGATAGGAAAGAAACTATCTAAGTATACATCGGGTTTAATGGCTGTTTCTACGGTTCCTGTGTTCGAGGAAAAATTACTGCAAGTTGAGTGCAGGAAGAGATGAATTTTGTCCCTAATAGTTAGAATTTTATCATTAAAGGAGTTTATAAAAGCGTCGCTTATTAGAGCTATAGGAGTACATGAAACAATCAAGCTATAACTCTGTAAGCCTGACTACAGTGCTGAAAAGAAAGCTAGGGTTGTTTTTATTTTCCTCCATTAAAGATGAGTAATAGGCTGCTCTGGCATCGCTGAGGGCCTTCTTGTAAATTTTAAGACTATCATACCAGGCTAGGCCAGATTGTTCTAGTTGAGTTTCATATCCTTTCAAGTTTTCATATTTTTTGCTTTAATATACAGGTTTTGGATTTAAACCGTGGAGCTAAACTCCTTTGTTTTATCATCTTCTTTTTAGAGGAGCAATAGAGTTGAGCGTCATTCTCAGTGAGTCTGCAGCACTATCAACAAGCTGAGAAAGAACTGTGATGGGTTGGCTCACACTGGCTAGTGGGGGCTGTAACTACTGTAGCTAACAAATTGTTTTCAATGGTGCAGAGCCGGGCTTCCAATTCACTGAGCCTCGCCTCCATCGCTGACAATAAACTACATTAATTACATGTACCCTTGTCGCTAAATGAGGCAGAGTTATAACTGAACATTAAACATATCAAGCAGGAGAGAGCTGGAGAGGCAGAAGCCATTGCTGACTGCTAAGCTACAGTAACTAACAGATCTGAGAAGCTTGTGAATAACTGTGTAGTAGCAAGATAATCGCTACAAGAAGGAGAAAGCTAGGAGTGCTAAGTGTAGGTTTAAATGTATGGTGGTAATTTAGCTGCTGTAATGGAGAATGTAGCTAAATTAACTGGGAAGAAGCAGAGCGGCAGAACATACTAGTCACACAAACACTGGCAGCAGTAAGTGACACAATACACTTACCTCAGAATGTCAGCCACTCATTTTTACCCAGTGAGCAAGCAAACAGCCTAATTTTTACTAGCCAGATTCAAGTAATTTTAGAAAGTGGCACACATTATTTTTGTGGTCGTTATCTACAGCAGATTCATAATAAGGTAGTGCGTTTGATGCCTTGATTTTACCTAACAATTAAATTTTGCCGATATACTGTTGTTGCTACTCACCTTTCCTGGATGATTTTAAAATAAGAAAACTTCACCCATTATTGTCCAGAATAATACCAATATATAGCTATAGTCACATCTTACATGTTTACTTTACTGCTGCTTTACTACTGCCATACCATCCCTAAAAGGATTTTAATTTTAATCTTTTTTAATTTACAGAAAATAATAATGTTAATTGTGCGAATAGTGTACCTTTACTGCAGTAAACCTGAGAAATTCCACTGCGTATTTGAATGGAAAGAATGAATGTACATGGAGGCTCACATATAGAATTTGAGTTTTTCCCCCAAAGGGTTTCTTTATATTGTTTAGAGCAGATTGTTTGTTCATTCAGTTGTGTCAAAGAAAGTATGAGGCCATTTAATCAATTTTCTATGTCTCTGCTGCCTGCTATTATACTTTTGAGCCAGTGTTTTTAATATTTGGAACCAGTTATTTCTGTCCTGCATGGAGAGATGCAGAGGAAAATAGTCTATACTATGCGTCTAGGGCCTGACTGCCTGCTTTAACACTGGGATAATGTATGATCTGGTATCTCCCTCTCACAACTATGCAAACACACAATGCACAAGCATACATGTGCACATATAGTACACACAAATTAAAAAAAAAAACTGTATGAAAATGAAGACCAAAATCTGTATGGTTGCAGAAGACAATCTAATTTACACTTTACAGAAAGGAAAGCACGTACGTGTGCATCCCTGTGTGTGCATAACCATTAGAGTACACGTGATATGAATTTTAAATGCAAGCTATCAAATTTTCTGCATGTTTGCACAAAGCCCTATTATCTAGAGTACCCACCAACAGTAGGTTTAATTGGTCATGGTGAGTGTCAAATCCATTTAACCAGAGTCCAGCCCAACCTGCTCAGTGGTCACTGTTCAGAGTTCAAATTTCCATGGTCTAGACCAGCAGCTTTGAACGTCAGAGGTTAGTGATCAAAGTCAAAAAGGTTTTAACTGCAGAAAAGCAAATGTGTTATTCGAAAATGTGCTAAATTTAAAAGAGGAGACAACTTTGCAGACAAAAATTAGACAGGGAGCCAGAGAGGCGGGCTTTTACAAAGCAAATGGTGCTCTAACCTTGAGAGAAAATGGGAGTTAGAGGAGAGAAAGACAGATAATCCTCATAATTGTATATTTTGTGGATTTGGTGAAATGTGATGACAAATAGTCACATCATGAGAGCTTTCAGAATACAAGTTGTAAATTTAATTTGAAAATAAATGTATGGTACCTTTGGGCAACAGGAAAATACCTTCAGACACTGGAAATATTCACTCAAATTTGATTAGAAGAAAATGAGAGATTCATCTTTACTTCCTCACCGAAAATCAAACCAGAAAGGTTATAGTGGTATTTCACTATACTGTATCTCCATAAAGAGACACTCTTAGCTCATTATCTAGTGTTTTGATACCTGGAGAATTTTGTGAATTACACCTTCTAATTAAAATCTGACGTGTATTTTCTATGAGTGCATTAAATGTATGTAATATAGTTTAATTAACATAGGGACAGATGTAGCCAGTGACACAGAGAAATGTAGTAGTGAAGAATCAAACAGTGGATAGGGCTTAGAAAAATGGTCTAATTGAACTTTGAGTGTATTCCGCGAACTAAAGCTTTACCTGTGAACCCTAGACATATTTTTTGTAAGAGGCCTGTTTTCATATCCAGTTGCTTCAATCTAAAGCTGTTCACTCTCTGCTTCTCCTGCATTTTGGAGCCTTCCTTATGAAGAGCTAAGCTGTGTAGGTTCCAAGCAGTGCATTTTATTTTTTTGCACTTCGTAAAGAAACTGACACAGAAAGAACAGCAGCAGTACGTCGAAAAAGAGGAAAGAAGCAAGACAATGTGTGGGTGTTGAGAGAGAGACAATAGATAGACTTGAAGAGAAAGAAAAGAGTAACAGAAAGATAACAAAGTAAAGGATTGAGTATTTGAAATATATTTGAAAGAAATACATCTCAAATAAATCCCTCTTACCTCGAGGTGTTTATGTGGGGATGATTTAGATCTCGGCTTAGGAGAACAGAGCTTTGTCAACAAGAAATACTAGCGCTGCCTCATAACTCCTCTCCATTCTGCATTTCTTTTTCTCAGGGTTATTCTCTCTCCACCTCTTTTTCTCTCTCCAAACTGTTAATGTATACTGAAAATGTGACTACACAGTACGTTTGCAATCATTCCCTTGTGTTTGTTTTTCTCTCATTCTTTTTCTTGGCAGCTTGTCCCTCTTCTAAACAGATTTGAATGAAACCGAAAGTTTTCCAAATTGAATGGAGCTGATTAAACTTTGTCAAATTCTTTGCTTTTCAAATATGAATGAAAATCAATCCAGACACTCTCCAGCATGTTCAGATTTACATTGAAAACTTTCCTATGCAGCTTTGGTTGATGTGTTTAAGTGTAGGAGGATATGCAATGGGGTCCACAAGTCTTAGACCACTTTCCGATTCAATTGAATAAGACCAGAAGGGATTCCCAATTGTTTTCTCTCTCTGTTCCCCCAGGAGTGGCTCCTGCCCAGGTTCTTTTGTGCTTCTAAACTCTGCAACAAGGAAGAGAAAGGACAGGGTCTCTTTACTGTGACTCATAGCATTATTGCCAACCATTTACACACAAAACCTTGTTAGTGAGCATGCCAGCAAACACATTAACACTGGATTTTTATGGGGTGATTGTCACTGTAGCAGAAATCAGAAATTCATTCAAAAGGGGGGCCCTACTGACTCAGCTTAAATGCGCCATTGCGTGTATTGGGAAATTGGTAAATAATGTATTTTGTGTTTGTGTGTACAAAAATATAAAATAAATGGAAAGACATTGTAAAGCTGGGTGAAGATGCAGAAGGGATTTGTTTATTTTTTCATAGATTGGAGCAGAGTGCGACTGTCACTTCAATAGTCTTGTATTGTCAGTCACAGCAAGCTATATGTTCCTGTTGCATACAACTACTTGGTATGGAGGCCAAAACACTGATGCATCATCGTTCGAAAAAATGTTTTGCTTTATTGAAACAAGTGACAGCTGAAAAGGGAGCCTGATTGCCTCTTTGTTGCATTGTCCTCTAACCTTAACAAGTCTTTTTTGTGATATTTGTCTTTGTTGGCTACAGTTTTAGTCTTGTATTCCCCAGTGTCTACATATTTCCTCGCCTCCTCGTGTGCTCCTCTCTTCTCCAGTTGTTATTCATCTATCTTTTGTTTTTAGTGTTTTTTTTTTTCTCCAGCAGCCCTGCACTATATAATTCAATACTTTGTCTGTGCGTGCTAGTATGAGTGAGTAGGTGTGACTGTGTGAGTTTTAACTGTACACTTCTCTGTATGTGTGTGTAGCTGAGTGATATGTGTTCATGAGGTGTGTTCAGCCCCTTGATAGGCATGTACTGTACATCCACACATACATATACCAATCAGCCACAACATTAAAAAAGTTACCAATTTTAATGTTTCATTGAATCCAGTGCGTATTGTGGTGTAATTCTTCTCGTCGTTGCGATGATGTGTAGATGAAGAAGGAATCTCCGCTGACACTGTCTTGCTTGTATAATAAAGTTTATTACAAGGAAGTTTCAGCATCAAACAGACACCATGGATTGTCTGGAGAGCAGGTGGCCAGATGTGAATGCTCTCCCTTTACATCCTTCGACAGTCCCTTTTATACCCAAGTTGTTTTTGTTCTAAATCCAAGGTCAAACACATGGTCCTCATTAAATATAATCTCTTCTGCTTTCTGAATCAAAGAGAGAAAGGGAGGAACCCCATCTCCCGTGGACCTTTAACCCTAGGACTCTAACTCCCACATCCAGTTATCACCAACCTTCCACAGGACCTCAGACACTTCAGTATAAAGACAGGCAGAGAGATAGATAGATAGATAGATAGATAGATAGATAGATAGATAGATAGATAGATAGATAGATAGATAGATAGATAGATAGATTTTATCAATTTTGCTAAGCCCTGAGGCCTGGGGGTTTAGAGATGAGAAAGCAGAAGAAATAGAAGAGGAAACAGGAGGGCCCACTTGGGAAAAGCCAAGCAAAATCACCAGCTGTTCAGGAGCATCATATTTTTTGCCTCCAGTGGCACCAAACACTTTGTTTCTGAGGACTCTGACACCTGTGAGTGTGTTCTTAACACTTTCTTTAACAGCTTCTTCCGCGGTGCATTGAAGACGGATGAGAGGCTAACTACACTAAAATTACAGAAAATACTTAGCTGTTGGCAAGGTGCTGTCAGTCCTGTACAGTTAGTTTCTTCGAGAACATTCAAATACACAACAAACATCAACTTACAAAGCAGCTTTAATAATATGGCCTTATTTGCTTTAATAAATCAACAGCAGGTTGCACTGCACCGCGCTTGCCTACAAACTGCTGTTGTACTTTGCTGAGCAATTGAAAATGTTCTTCGGTGTGTGCATGCAATACTGTTTGTGTGTGAGAGAGAGTGGATGGTGTGGAAGGGTTTTTTTACCCCATGACTTTTCAAAACTAGAACTCTCAGAACCTGCTGAAATGTTGAACTGATGCGTTAATATTGATCAACAACTGTGACAGTTGAAAATATATTCATTTAAATGAGCTCATTTTTTATCCTGATATAACTTCTCACTACTTGTTTCAGATAGTACAACTAGCATCAGTAGTTATATGTATTCTTTAATACTTTTTCGCTGGATTGCAGTAGCAGGGCCAGCCCTATAAACATCCTTTGGTCGACTGACTAACTTCACTGAGTGCATTACAACATTGGTCTGCTGGCGCTAGACCTGAATGACCTACTAACTTTCTCTAGTGATCTTTTTACAAGTAAATAGAGCCAAAATCGCAGCACACCCTCGAGTCTTTAACTTATGTGTATAGTTATTTTGTCATACGATGTAGGGTTATAAAATCAGGATTTAAAATGCATAACAAGTTGTCTTAATGAGTTTTAGTCACTATTTCATAATTGTTTTTTTATCTGAAACCAAAAATAGAAAAAAACATGTAAATGAGGCCAGCATGTTAGTACTTTTCTCATGGCTTTACCATTCTGATTACTTTCACAATGACTTTACTCCCTTAAATCTTTTTTGAAATGAAGAAGTTTTTTGAAAAAACAGCAAAAAAACCTAAAAATGTAATATGATTTTGAGTTCACAGGAGTACATATCATTAAAAAGAAATTGGTAATTACCTACGTTAAGAGGAAGTAATAAACAAAAGTTAATTAAAAAAGGAAACAGTCTGTCACTTTAAGGGAAAAGATAAAGAAATTTGTGAGCAATTTTTATCTTGCTTCATTGTAAGTTATATACATATATATATTTAGATTAAGCAAATTTCACTATCAGATACTTTAAGACCTTGTGTTATTGTTAGACGACTTTCACTTTTACCTTCAAGCAAGGTATCCATACTATTATGCGATAATGTAGTTATACACCCCCACAGTGGTATTAACATAATATTAGTGGCAGTAGGAGTGACTTCAAATGAGATGATTAGAGCAACAGATATTGATGATTAGAGTCCTTTATATTCAAAAGGAGCAAAGCGTATAAAAAGTCTGGATTTTGTCTTGTGATACCACTCTGGTCCCAGCAAGAAACCTGAAGAGTGAATTGAAATTTAGTGAATTAGTGCCATCAGCAATGCAATTTAAGCTCTGACTGTGGAGTCAGCAGGGAATGATAACCACATTGTGTATTGTGGGAGAGAGAGGGTGAGGAATAGACCAGAAAAGGGACAAGGCTTTGTTTAGAGAGGCGACTGGCGGATCAGAATAAAGTGAAGAAATCAACAAGGGAGGCAAAAAAGAGAGAAGTAAGAGTAGAAGAGAGGAATGGGGTGTGATGAATGGCCATGCAGCAGTGAAATAGGTGTTGGATTGTCAACAGAGTGAAAAACAGATCAGAGAAGACTATGAAGAGCTACTATACTCAAAGATAAATAGAGAGGTAAAGATGTTCCGTGTGGAGAGGCAGTTGGAGTCTGTTTTTTGAGGATGCTTTTTCCTTTGATCCTTTACGATTCTCTTCGGTGTGTGTGTGTGTGTGTGTGTGTGTGTGTGTGTGTGTGTGTGTGTGTGTGTGTGTTGGTTTGTCAGGGTTGGGGGAGTTGGTTACTTTTAGAGCAAATGTTTCTGCTTCTGCCAGATATACTCTTCCTTTGTTTCCTTATGCTCTTATGCTTTGCTGAAGGCTAAGACATTGTAAACACTGTTTGCTAGAAGTCAAAATGTAAATTTACCTCTGTGAAACTTCCAGACAACTTTCCCCTTTCTATATTTGTGACTATTTTAATAAAATATACCACACGTCTTTTCATATTCCATTTATTTTTTCAGTGAAAAAATACAACACTTGTGATGTACCGATTTCACCAGCTGAAATGACAGTACAATGCATTAATGCCTTTGATTTGGCTGATGGGGGCTGACACACTTCTCCCTTATAATACCTCTAACTGTTAATTGATTCCAGACTAAATTGAATTTTTGGCAAAACCCTGACTTTGGCAAAAGCAAGTATGTACACACTGACACACTGAAACACAAACAGTGTGTTTTGCTTATACTGAGTGATAAGCAACCTGTCCTTAGGAACAATATTTACACCACAGTGCTGATTAATGTGTTGTAGATGTGTGTGTGTGTATGTGTCTGTGTGTGTGTGGTCTGCCAACACTGATCCCTGTGACAGTGTAAATATATGTACCTGTGGAGCGTGATTTTTCTCCTCTGCATTGCTGGAATTCAATAAGCCCTAGTATAGAGCAGAGAGGCTTTTCCATCACAAGCATATATAATTTTTCTTTTTTTGTCTTTCCCTTAAAAAATGTTCTACTGATGTGAAAAATTAATTCAAACAATGCTTATTGTATAAAAAGGAAAAGAAAAAAAAGGTCAAACACTATACAATTGCTTTCAGAGGAAAAGAATGTCTTGAAATACAGAAGTTCATTGTGTGATTATGGGAGAATACATGGTGGCTAGGATTACAAATCCTATTGGATTCATATAGATCATTCCAGCTTTCACATAAAATGAAAAAACTAATTTAAATTACAGTTTATTAATTCTTTATCAGTCCCACAGAAATTGCAGTAGCAGTACTAGAGAATCAGAGGAAGTAATTAACAATGTTCTACTAAGTTTATTATTGAGGCTACAGTATTCATACTTCGAATTTTTGAAAAAAAAAAAAACAAAAAAACAAAACAAAACATGTACCCTAAGATAAATCTAGAATTTTTCTAATAGTAGCTGATTTTGTCATAAAACAAAACAAACTTGCTTCCTTATGATTTATCTATTTTTCTCCCTCTTCCTCTATATACACTATTCTACGTCTTTGTTTCCCTACTGCCTCTTTCCGTTTCCCTTCACTTAACTTCACACCATGGACCTCATGGGATTGGCAGCTTTTATCACTAGACCAAAGGCTATGAGCTGTTTGTGGTTTTGCTAATATGGCTGTGCTATTTAGCGAACTAAACTCTCTTTTCCCTTATCCCACTTGGAACAAATTAAGGTTACAAGAGAGAAAATTTCCTAATTATAGTCTAAGCTCCCTACTGAATCCCCACAGGTCAAAAACAAGCCTTTTATTGTTCAATTGAGAGGGCAGAATTGTGAAATGTTATCATCAGACTTGTGTCCCCATATGAAGAACAAAATCTTCATTTATTACCCTACATATCAACTATACTTCATATTGAATTTTTGAATGACCATGAAAGGAATTTTTTAATGCAAAAACATTCATACTAGAAAAAAAACATAATCAATGTCTTTGTTGAATTGAGCTGTATCTTGCCATTTCAACAAATTCACAGCATTTGTTGATCGTTTGAATGGATTAATATTAACACTAATGGCCAATAGCCTGGCTAGATTTGTATTTGTATGGGACAGAGCCAGTTCAGGGTCAGTAGCATAGTGAGAATTAATAATAATAATAATTAATTTGTTTGATTTTGTAGTTCAAAGGGAACAAAATCTCATGACAATTTTTGAAAGGAGCAGGCAGGTTGTCAGATTTTTTATTCTTATTTAAATTTGAGAGGAGTAAATACATCAACAGAGCAGAGATTTGAGTGAGTGGAAACTTCCTAATTATAAAAGATATTTGCAACACAAAGCTAAGTCTGAAACTAATTCTGGTGATAAGACCTTATAATGCAGTTTGTCTGCAATATCCTGAAGTGAAGATTTAGTAAAGTATCTTTTGCCAGTTTGGATCAGTGCAACACCTTTGTCACACCTTTGGCAACAGGTTACAGGAGTGATCAAAATGTAAACCCTAGTAGAGCTGTTAAGGATCAAGGGAAAACAGCCACCTTGATTAGAAAATCTCTGCATATTATAAATTCATATCTGGTTTTACATTTTCTTTTTCTTTTTTTCTTCACCTTTTATCCTTTTTTTTTACCCTCCCACAAACAAGATTTTAAAGTTTGTGCTCATTCATTTTTTTTTTTTAAGTTTTATTGAAGAAACCTTTATTCATCCTCTTCACTACAGTCAAGTATCTCCTCTCACTTTCTATCAACTACCTCATCGCTTGCATACAATCACTGCATGAGTTTCACTTTTGTGCCTCCTCCTATTCATAAACTAGCTTTTATACTAATTCTTTGCGTTGCTCATCTCAAATGCCAGCAGCCCAACACCCCTGCACCCCAGCTCCACAAACCCCAGCCTAGAATCTGGATGTCTTAAGAGTCCCGTCTGGGGCAGACTCAGACTCCCTCCTACAGAGCAGTGTGCCAGGATCTGCTCCACCTATGAAGTATTTGCCACAACTTCAATCAATTATTATTTTTCATCTTATTAATTGGTCGCCAAGTGTCTTCTTGCTGACCTCCTTGTACCTCTTTCAGATCTGGCATACCCTCCTTGACACTACTCCTTTCTCCAACCACCTGACAGCCAGGCACTTTAATCAATATGGTTCCCATCTAGCCCAGATTGATTCATAGTTCTGTGACTTTTACATGGTGGCCTTTATCTTATGATCTATGAAAGGTAATTGTGTCTTGTAATGTGTTGCTAAAGGCATGTTAAGCCCTCAAACAATCAATGATTTTCAAGGTGAGGGAGGATGTGTGCACTGTCTGTCTATGCCAAGGGCAGAGTTTTACATGGATGCATTGTTAACTTAAACTTCAAGTGATTTTCTCAGAGAGATACTGCTGTAGCTCTGTAAACCAGTGATGCCAGTCAAATAACCATAACTTAATTTAGCTGGCTTTCACTCTGTTGTTGCTCATAGTAACATTTCACGCCATTTTGTTTTCCTCTTAATACCCTTACTTCCAGAACCTAAAGATAGTTTTCCATTATTTACTGTTTGGAAAGACATATACTTTAGGTTTCAGATTTAAAGTGAATAAGTATTTATAAATATCTCCATGTGGCCTTCATTTGATGTTGTACGCTGCTGTGGTTATAGGCTTGATTCCATTTGGAGCCAACATGAAAAAAAAAAAAATGAGCCACAGAAATCTAGAATAAGACAAAAAATGGTCAGCGATAGTTAGATATTTTTTCTGATAATTTCTTCTGGACATTATCACACCCACACTTGCTTTCACTCACACATTCTTTCATTCTCATACAGTATACATATGAACAAATGCACTGCTATACACAAAATGATTGCGATCGATGAATAATAATGAAAGACCTTTTATAAATGTTACTAATTAGATTTGGTTTCGACATAAAGATGGGACAAACAAAGGTTTAAAATATCAGTGAAGACTCTAAATGGATTTGAAATGGCCTTTAAGCACCAAAGCTATTTCTAATATTGACAACCAAAATGTGAAGAGGCAAAGATGTCTGCTTTCAGATCTAAAAGCATGTTTTCCAATTTATCACTGATGTGCTGTAAACTGTGTCCATTGCATTGTAAGTGAGGCTAGGTTCTCCCCATATTGACATGCCTTTGGAAAAAAATTACTGCATAGTGTGCACACTCTCCAGTACCCCAGCTCCACATACCCCAGCGAGGAGTCTAGATAAGTCAAGACTCCCCACTTGGGCACACTGCACACATGTGTTCAATATGTACCAACTTGTGGCAGTTGTTGGTACCTCTGCCATGTACATGTGGCTAAGAGAGGGAGAGTAGGAAGCCCCACAGGAACAAACCAATTCTATATTTGCTTACTGCCTCAGGCCACAAATGTGTAGAGAAAACAAACATGCAAACTTATATAATGACTCAAATTGATTTAAAGAAAAATGTCCTTATCTGCTTAAACCTTCTGAGGGATGAGTGTGGACAAATGTTACATTTATAGAGATGTAAAGTGTAGTCAGATCATTGAGATCACATGAGCTTTGAACTCTATAAACTCAAAGAAGTTTGAAAATGATCTTATTCTTTCCACAAATCTTTCAGTGACTACACATAGATTTACATACCCAGAGTTTAAAATGGAAAATGTAGCCCTAAGAATATTCAGAAATCAATTACTCTGTCTGTTGGATTTAGGTTGGCATGTGTGTAGTGATTTTGGATATAACAGGGATACAGATGCAAAGAAACTCACAGGAAAGGCGATGTCTTTGCTAGAGAGCCACAAGCAGGTAGTCAGTCCAATACAGGCAAACAAAGAAGCAAAAATCCAAGAACCAAAAACAAGGCAAAAACCCAAACCATGGAATCTTACATGAGCAGAAAGCTGGAAAGCGATGAACACATGAGGTAGAATAAAGACACTTTGGCGGGGAAAAGAGGGAACTGGGGAACACTTAAGAGTGGGCTGACAGGTGACACCAGGGGCAAGTAAGGTGACCAGGAGACGGATGGATGATAAAAGGGCGAGAGACACACTGAGGCAGGAACTAAAACAACAAAACAGGTATTTCAAATTAAAAATGTTAAAATTGGTAGAATATTACTGTTTTTGTGTGCAACTGTCCATCTATATGTAAATATACAGCTGTACAGTCTGTGTCATGAATAAGTAACCAAGCTTGTGTATATTCCTCCCATCTGCGTCATAGTAGATTTAAGTGTATATTATCTCAGGTGTCAAAATCCAGCCTGTGCCTGGAATTTCAATAGAATTTGACATGACAGCCTTTGGCATGGCACTAAATTTGAATTTCCTCATACTAGTATGCTACGTGTATGGGAACACAACAATAAGAGTGTGTTTCCACATGTCCGTCTGTGTCTGTGTGTTTAATCTGCATTTTTGTTTCGTGTTGGTATGAAACAGCTTTTAAGCAGGATAGCGTTTCAGCCCAGATGATCCTGTTAATGTGAGTAGATGGCTGTGAAATCTGTCCATTTATTTTCAAAAAAAAGTTGATATCAGAGGTGGCCGTCTGAACATTATGCATTATCTGCCTCTGTGTGAATGCTGGTTGTGTGCTCTTGTCTTCCGTCTCCTGTATCTGCTCACAGACTGCCAGCTACTGTCCGGGGTGTTATAGTTTTACCCTGACGACTTGTCTTGCCAAATCCATTACTTTGCCCAGTTTCACATCGGTACCATGTCATGCAAAGAACACAAACCCCCTCTCCACTCAGCTGGACCAGCTAATGATTAATGACTAAAGAAATGTTTAATTCTGTAGAGTTTGCTTTGTTATGAAGGCTACAGTAATGTATATAGAGTTTGGAAATCCAGGCAAGAGAAAGGGTAAATTGGGTTACAAAGGTCAGGTTTTAGATTTACACAACTAGAAAGTGGAGCTCTGCAGGTTGTGTTCTTCTCAGAATGCCTTAGGCACCCAAGTGAATTTGTGTATTAACATCAACTGAATCACTAATTTGTGCTCTCCATAGAATCCTCATATATAAAAAACAAGATTATACAATTTTGTTTACATGGGTGGTGTAATTTATGTGCAATGAATAATTAAGATAAAACAAACCATATAAATATACAGCAACCTTGCTAGGGCCTGTAGTGTGGGCCATGGTCAGTCTTATGAGATTCAACAAAATCCAGGTTAACTTTGTCTCACAAAGCTGGATTGCCTTCCATTCTTGGTTTCATCTAATTTAAATGATATGCCAGCATGGGATAAAAGCTTGACCAAAGCTGATCTCAGGAAAGGACAGATGATGGGGTGGTGAAGAGTGGGAAGTGAAAAGAAGGTCACTAGCAGGTTAGAATCTGGATCAGCATGCACAGTCATGGGGGAGAATGTAAAAGAGAAACTATTTCCTTGCTTTAGTATCTGATGGCAGCAAAGCCTCAACTTGGGAGTCATTTAGCCACAATATATTGACAATGGTGGACAAACATGTCTGAAAGATGAGGCATGCAAATAGGTAATCATTTAAATTTACAGGTATAAAAATTAATAAAACAAAGACAGGATTTAATTTAACTTAACTTAACTTTAACTGTCAGCCATAAATGAACTTTCACAACTTTTTAAAAAGCTAAGGACTAAAGGCTAAAATGTCCTCACTTTTCAAAATGTTCTCATGCCTAAAGACAGAAGGACAAGGACACATATACAAATTTTTTTTTCACAGATCAGAATTATCACCACCACTACCCTAATACAGAAATAGAATGGATCCATATATTGAATTGTTATACCCTTGTGTCCCATTCCCACCACAATTTAACAGGCAAAAAGTCTGATTTATTATTTCTCCTGATAGTATCATTATAAGTGTCAGTTTTACGCCATTGTATTCAAAATTAATGGGCCGTCGTGACTGTGAATTATTTGGCCATAAATTGCTTCCTCAATTTTTTTTTTTTTACAGTGTTTTTTTTTACAGACTTTTTTCTGTTTGTGTCATGACCCATCTTTATCTGTCCCCTATCTAGCACAAGAGTGTGGCCGTTTATTTGTTCCCATCTTTGTGTGCAAGTGTTCATGGAAATTGAAGTGTTAATGTGTTCCTAGTGTGTATGTCTCCTATGCACAGATGTACTGTTTTTCTGCAACCTAATTGGAAACAGTGTTACATTTAATTAGCTGTCTTGGAGAGGGCTGAGAGACTAGGAGAGAAAGTGTCAGGGATGGGAAATGAAGGAGAGAGAACAACTGATTATGAGTATAAGAAGGAGAAGAAATAGTTTCTCACCCAACAGAATCTCATTCCGTGGATTCTGTTCTATCCTCTACTATGTCTCTCTTAGCTTTTTCTTCCCTCCTTCCCTTTCCTAACCTCTTATTTATCTCAAATCCCTCTCATCTTTGTTTTTCTTCCTTCTTTCTTGACAACATACTCCTATATTCCTTCCTACATTTTTCATCGCATACCTCCTGTTAGTCTCTTTTTTTTTACTTCTTTCCATCCCTCCTTCTCTTTTCCCTCTTTTTCTTTCACTTTCACTTTCTTTCTCAGCAAATCTATTGAGCCTTTTTTCCAGCTTTTTCCAGCTTTTTCCAGCCTTTTGTAACCCAGTGACCTATATCCCTGTGATCCTAATGCCATGTCCATTTGTCTAATGTACATCTGTCCAGATATACCCACACGTGAAAAAATAAATGCTGCGAGTAGAAATGGAAAGTGTTGAGAGACAGAGGAAGGATTGCAAGCAGTATAATAAAATGATATATCACATAATTACCTGGGGTTAATGTAATCATAGTAGTTTCTGGTCATTCCAATTAAAAAGGGCATGTCAAAGGCTGCCCTAAGATGATCATTAACTAAATAAATTGAAAAAAGAAAGCAGTAATACTAATGAAAGACAGCATTAGAGGTTTTTATTCAGAAATTAATGCAAAGCAGTCTTATCTCCTGACAAATTACAGTAGAAAACCCCTCCATGCCCAAAGACGAATAAGTACTTATCAAAAAAAAAAAAAAAACTGCTTTGCATACATTTCCAACAGGAATGAATTTTCTACTCCTGTAGAATTTAAAAAAAAAAAAAAGAAAAGAAAATTAAAGGAAGAGAATGCTTTTTAGCCCTGTATGTCCCCTCTAATGAGCAATTCCACTTTACACCAAGAGAGCAGTACTTTGTTGCCTGGATGCTCAGTAAATATGACTTTTATCTCACAGTGGCAGCCACTGTAGCAAAGTACTACTCCCTCCCCAAGGTGCAGGGCAAACACATCTAGCTCGACTAGAAATATTTTCTTTCACTAGAAAGGCAAACATTTCATATGCCACACTGGCGAGCAGCCTTCAGACAAAGGTGTCTTCTCGAGATAATACCTGTATCTCCTCCTTCATTCTTTGTAATTTCATGTTCAGAAACTCCTCTAATATCATTCATTCCATTTAAAATCAAATCACCTCTAAACAAATTGAATTGACAGGTTATCACAGTTCAATTTTATAATGTTGTGTGTTTTGGACCCTCTTTTCATATGATCAGGAATATGTCTGAAACCTGTGACGCTATTTTTGATGCAAAAGAGATAATAGCATTATACTAATAAAAGTTCATTAGATTACCTTGTTATATTCGTGAAATTGTCTCTCAGATAAACCCTTAACTTGCCCTATTTGAAATCCGAATCAGTATTCAATATTAGTAAATTTATTCTTGTATATTTAGAGCGGGAGGCACTATATGAAGTATACATGGCAGAGAGTCTAAAATGCACACAAGCCATTCTCCTCAAATTAAAACATACAAACAGGCAACTTGCATAGCCCTGAATAAAGTTCAATCAATATACATGTAGCTGAAAGAACTGTGCACTTATATCTGCTTGCAAGTTTGCACATACTATATATGAATGTGTATAAAACAGCGTGTTTTCTTAGGGGCTTCAGTGTTTGTATATATTTGTGAGTGTGTGTGTGTGTGTGTGTGGGTGTGAGAGAGTGTGTGTTTGTGTCTATGAACTGCCACGTCTTCTCATTAAAGGTGAGCTGAGGTGAGGCCCGGCCGTTTTTTTCGGATTGGTAATTGATGTGCAAAGCTCAGTGGGACACAAGGTTTAATTCCTCAGTGTTAACGAACCATAGATCACACACACGTGCACACACATGCGTGCAGACACACACACACAAAGCAGAGGAGACATAAATCAAAGATTAAGGGCATGCCACTGCCTGCCTTACTCATGTGACAATATCATACTACTTCTCCCTCTGCTTTTTTTTCCCTCAGTCTTTCTTTTCTGTTAATCCCTCTCTACCTTTGACTGCAGTGACACTATCAGCACACATATCTCCTCTCTTTCCTCGTCAGTTCACTTCTACTTTGACGGCAATTGTAATATCACAGCACTACTTTCTCTCCCCCACTCTATCTGACTCTGTCTCTCCCCCTCATTTCCTTTCAAGCTCTTTCTGAACAACAGATGGTCGCCTCATCCCTCCTATTGATAGAGGAATTGAGAGATAGAGAGAAGGCTGATTGGGGAGGAAGGATAGAAAGTGGAACAGCCAACCAAATGTGGTCCTGTGAGAGACACAAAGAGACACAGAGACACAGAGACAGAGAAGGGGAGAGAGAAATGCTGGTATCTTGAGAGGCCATACACATAAACACAGAAAACACACAACAAAAACAATAGCCTCGCAGGGAAAGGAGATTAGATCACACATGCACACAAGTATACACACACATACAAACACAGTGGGCTTGTAAAGGAGCATTCTAGCACTAATTGAAACCTCATTCCAACTGATTGGCACCGGCCAATAGTTATTTTAACATTTACATATGAATGACTGATATGAGATTTGGGGTGGGAGAGGAGGCTGAGGGGGAGGAGGGGAAGGTGAGATAGACATAGAGAGAAAGAGAAGAGTCGAAGATGACAGAAAGGCATACTGGCAGATTGAAGTGCAGCGTAGTGTAGGATGAGATAGAGGTGACACAAGGTGAATTACAGCGACTCTGGAGAGGGGAAACCAAGCCAAGCTTCTGTCGTTATCAATTTTGCTGGCTAGCATGCCCCCCACCCCCACCCCATCTCCTCAAATTGGTATTCATGGTTTATTGTGGTCACAACATAATTGAGCCACTACCACTGGTAAAGAATGATGAGAGATGAGGAAAGAGGGACAATGTGAGAGGGGAAGGAGTGGATACCCATCATTGCACTGAGGCATAGGAGGCATGCAATTTATTGTTAATGAAAGAAAAAAATTGAGATAAAATTTAGTGTAATTAAAGTATTGTTATGGTGAAGTTTGTAGCAAAACAGTGATCGATAATAATAGGATGATTAATCCTAAACGGTTTGAAAATGTACAGAAGAAAAAATCAGTGGACTATGTCGAGGTTGTCTCATTTAGAGCACTTGTAAACTTAGGAATGAAGTGTACACTCAAGGGAAGCTGCATCTGGCCCCCTCTGTCAAGCTTTCTCTCTTAGCTGTGTGCCTCATTATAACGGATGTAATACACTGAATGAAAAGCGAACACACCTCAGATGGAAACTTCCACCTCAGCGACACCTCTCTAAAGCTGGATAAGCGGTAGGAACCAACACAAACATGTGATTCAAAAGAAGGGGTTTTCAGCATGTTTAATAGAAGTTTAATATATACAGTTAATTTAATGGAGCTATGAAAAATCAAATGGTATTTATCTCTACAAAAACACCAAGGAAAAGGTTTAATTTCCTTAAACTACACATCAGCAAACATGTGATTTAACATTGTCTTAATTAATATTCTACTATTACTCGTCTATAATGAAATAGACCATTCTGTATCAGTTACACTTCAAAACAGTGTTGCAAAACAGAAGGACCCTTTCAGTGTTAAGGTCATTGCAATCTTTTGGACAGAGACAAATGGTTGGAGGGAATTCTGATTATTTTTCATCATGGCTGTCATTTTTTTTCTCGGTGGCTTTTTGGTAGGTGATTACTTAAACACGACTGCTAATTACGGATGGTAAATACATTACAACAATGTTGAGCAATGAACATTGTAATGAAAAACTAAATAGCGATAAAATGACACTATAGTTCCACTCTTGACAGGACAGTGTTTTAAAATAACATTCAGCACATTTAGTAAATGCTGATGTTATGTTGCTTAAAATGTTTTTGTTAAAACCTGTATTCTCAATTTATTGAGGTTTAATGGATGGATCTCTTATCACTTAGTATATCTGATTACTCCATCAAGCCTGAATATAGTGGAGCAATAGTAACTTTCCAAATCTATTGTTTTTAGTGTCTACAGTTTACAGGGGTTCACATAAGTAGACATTAGATCAGCAAAAATTACTTTTTCTTTGCTGATGTTAGTTTTTTGAGTTATTGCCACCTAATGGTGTTCATATAAATAATCAATATGGACTAATTATATGGGTCTGGGATTGGATATCAGTGATGCTTTGTGCTTAATGAAGTGTGAGAAATTGTGACTATGTGTGTATGTGGGAAGTGGTGGTGGTGATAACATACATGTAGGTGTGCTTGTTTCTTCTCATGTTCTTTAAATGGTTGAGGTTTTTGAAATCAATCCTTTATGATAGACAGTTTAAAGTGAATGAAATATCTGCTTTGATACCCTCCTTAGCCCTCATAAGATAACACACATTTAATTTAGCCTACATGCACCCTAATAAAGAAACCTTTGCAAATATACAACATACACATCAACTTTACACTGACATAGAGATGCATAGACACATTTATGCAGCATGTAGGTGTGTGTTTGTACACATAGAGAGGTGGAGGGATCGCAGGATGTGCCATATTTAGATGAAATTAGTCACAGGGATCACTATAAGACTTTTTAGTGAATATGCTTGGCTTGGGAGCAAGAACAAACAAAAAGTGAGCAAAAAGTGAAAACAAAGACACTGAAACATAAGTGGGTTGAAGGAATGAGAAGGAGATGAGGAAGGGAGAGATAAGACAGACCAGAAAACATAGGTGTTTGGATAAGAAATAAATTCAAACAAAATGAGCAAAGAGGGTTCGAAAAGAAGAAAAGCTGTGCCACATAAAGTGGACTGTCCTATGTCAATATGTCTGCTTTAAATGGGCTTTCTGTCCTGATACTCATTTCATATTTGCCTAGCAATAACATCAAGATGGCAGTCATGTCTGGAGTATTCTGATCAAAAGACTAACAAGTACTAACAAATAAATCGGTATTGACAAAAATTTTGATAGATTAAACAAGCTGTAACTTTTGCCTTTATGTTCAGTCAAGCAGTATTGCTCACATTTCCTCAACAACAGTGTAGTAGATGTGGGAACAGTAAAAGTCTTAACTGCCGTACCACTGTTTTGGCTCAAGGTAATTCCAGTAGTTCTACTGTCACAGAACCCAAATTTTAACTTTTATAAATCAATTAAGAAATATAGTTGGCTCATCGAGAAAACGTAGACGTATCAATAATGTTTTTTGACTAGAGTCATGTTGTCCAGCTGGGCAGAGTGCATAGTATTTTACACCAGATATTTTATGACTGCTTATGCAAAAAATACAGGGAACCATTTTAAACCTAGATTTTTCCAGCACCGTAAAGAGAGACTACTATGTTAGACCAATGGCTATCACTCGCAGCACATATTATTGGGGCTGTAACAAACAATTACTTTTTTAGTTAATAGGGTAAAAAAAAAATCACAAAATATCTTTTATAATTTCTCAAAGGTTCAAGGTGATGTCTTCAATTTCTATTACTGTACTGTTGCCACAACAGGGAGCACTGCTCCCGTGTTCCTATGCCGTATTGTACTACAGCATTTATTACTTTCACAACTAACTTTACTGCTACAAACTATATAATAATAATAATTTATAGCTATTATGATGTGTCTACTATTTCTACTTAAACTGATGTTACTGTAGTGTATCGATTACTGTATCATTGTTATCTAAGCAGCTGCAACCTTTCCTACTAAGAACATACAGGACAAAGTACCATTCTCTGCCATGTGAATTCAGCACCATGGAGAGCTCTTTGGTTGTTCACTAAAGACTAATTCCGCCTCCCTCTTATCCTGCCTCTGTTACCCTTTTCTCTCCTAATTACATTCTCACACCTCCACTACCTTCATTCCTTTTTTCCTCTCTCCATTTTCCACATTTCCTCATTCTTCCCAAAGGGGTTCTGAGTGGTGGTGCAGCATTCCAAAGCAGCATAACATTGAACCAGTTATAGTGGTACCCATTTAAAATTCATATCACAGCAGCCTGGATATGTGGCAATGATCAACATCAAAGTATGGTATTCTTGTTTGTGCTGTGAAGTGTCTTGAGACTGGCTGGGGTGTATTATGCAGTAGAATGCCACCTGCAACATAGAACAAAAAGGGTTAATATACCCTACCCACACCTTTGTCTCTATAGGTTCATTGAGGAAGAAAATATTCTCAACATTGTTACAGCAGGAGTCATGTACATTATTTATATCTGCAGTGAAGAAAAATTGTCCCCCTCAGTGAGTGTGTGTAAAGGCTCAGGGCATGTGTGCTCGTACCTCTGCACGTCTGTATGTGTGCAGAGAGTGATGACTGCAAGAGTTTTTAGAGTGCAAAAGAAAACCTTAATTTATGGAAGAAAATAAGACCATTTTTTCCCCATGTGTTACTAACACCTGCACAAGCATGTACACACAAACAAGGGGTTTCTGAGACCAGGAGATACAAAGTGAAGAGGCTAATAGCAAACAACATGTAACTGGTTTAGGGAGGAGAACAGATGTGGGGATTGAAAGTCAGAGATGGAGAAGGTCCCAAAAAAAGATGAAAGGGGGAGACATTAAGATAAAGGCATAGAGAGAGATAAAGAGATAGAGATGGACAGATGGAGGGATAGAATGGGAGGCAAAGAGAAGGGCCCAAAGATTATAAAGATGATGGTGATAAAGATGGAAGGAAGGAGGTCATGTGGAAAGCAGCACTGTCTACTTGACTGTTTTCTTATTGTAACCCTCCAGTTTCCCTGGTGATAAACTGTTCCTCTCTATTTGTTCTCACTCTTTCTTTGTCTTACCATATGTTTCTCTCTAACATGTTTTACCCAGTCTTCCACTGTGCTCTCTGTTCCCTTTCCTTGCAGATCCCTTCTGCGTCCTTCAACACACCTACACACACTCACCCGCACACACCTACAGCTACCTGCAAACATACTCAATGTTTTTAACAGCACTTCCCCTTCTTTACCAGAATCCACTCGGGAGTCTTGAAATCCATTTGCAGGGGGCTTGCATCATGCCTTGCTTCCTGTAACCCAAGGTCTTTGCAGTCTCACATTTACAGCAGGGGGGAAGCCTTGATGAGCACCCGCTGGCCTTAAAGGTGCTGGAGCATGAGAGGGAAGACCATGTCTAATTGGCACAGTTAAGACTTTGAAACCTTTTCAGTGGATTAACCCATAAATAGCATTTGCTTGGAAGTTCAGTCTAAGTCAACTGTTGCGTGGATGTAATTTGGAAGATTTTGTGTCCTGAAGGTGGAGGTAAGTCTAAAAAAGCAAGAGGTCACAACTTTAGATTCAGCCATCTTTCAAGTACAAATAATTATCCTGTTGTTAGTTGCTCTACACTCTGTGTGTCGTTAAATATACCAAAGTACTGCTGACAACTCTTCTCTGCCTAGGTACACTGAATACACTGATTTGTCAGAAAGAACACTTTTCAGGGTTTCTATGTTGATACCTCACTGTTGCTTCACCTAATAACAAGAACTGTTTGGAACACCTACAGTAATTTGCTATTTTTTGAAACCTTATTTGTTCTGTTCAAATGTGTCTTTTCCTTGACCCCTCTACAAGGAGGACAGAGCACATTGTCAGCCCTTATATACAACCCCTCTGTAGCTTACTCAACAGTCTACAGCCTTTCAAACACAAGGACACATCAGTAGAGTGTTCCTTTACTTGAGAAACCTGTCGTTAATATCACCTTGCTGCTAAAAATAACTACAATTGCACATTTTGACAGTCTTCCAAATAAGGTTTGAAGCTTTTCACTGGTTTTTTGACAACGAACATCCATTACGGGATGTTAAGGTAACTTAAACATCCAGTTTATCAAACAAGTTTTGTCAGTGTTTAGATTCTTCTAAGATCACAGAGGTCAAAATATGAGAGTGCTCAAGGGATTGAAATTAGGGTTGGAACCTGTATCTTGGATATGAAACATCAATCTAAGGAGGGTTTAACACATCTAAGCAGAAAGGCCAGGGGGAAATCAAAGTCTTTTGAAGTGTGAATCGCAGCTATAATTTTCCAGCAATTCAAACCATTAGGCGCTTTCCATCTCCTATAGGACTTGATAAAGAACTCAACTTCTCTGAATTACAGCATAATACTTTCATCCAAACTATCCCTCCTTTAATGTTGTTCTCCTGCTAATGAAGGGTAACTTCAATCAAGACCTGGGCCGTTACTTTGCCAAAGTGGGATTGACTGTAGTCAGCCAGTGGGTGGATGGCAGTACAAAGATACAAACACACAAAAAAAAACACACAAGACACAGACAGAAATGCTTGTGTGTTAACGCCCACGGCCGTACACACAGACTCACCAGAGATTGCTCTTAAACATTCTCACAGAACTTCAGAACGTCTCACACATCCTCTATCCCCTGCACACGAGCATCCTTAAAATGGGATCACACATTTTTATAAACACTGTCATGATTAGACACATACGTATAAGTACACTACAGACTAATGGGAAGCCTGTAGTGTCAGCATAACTGATGTTTGGATTGAATAATTTGGGAAATTAAGGAGACATTAATCCTCATATGTATGCTTAGTCTGAGGGTGGCTGTAGCTTTCAAACTTTGAAGTCTGGTGGAGTCTTCATCATGACTCAAACACTGTTGAGGTATTACCATTTTCATCCTGGTTATGTCGAGACAGTTTCACCACAAGCCTGTTCTTCTAAAGAGACAAAGATTTTGTGTTCCCATGTGAGTGTCTTTGTTTTTGCATAACATATGGGCTTCATCTCTCCATGCCAATGTAGACAGTTACTCTATACAATGCATAGCTATAACTCTGCACCGGCTGTTTAAAATGTCAGAGTTTTTTAAATCGACATACTGAAAATATTTCCTTAAATAGGATATCTTGCGTTTTGATGATACAAGTTATCCGAGTTATTCTAATGAATACTTTAAATGCATGTTCCCATAATTTCATATTAACTTCATTTTCAATACTAAGAGAGAGCAAAAGCTTTCCAGAGATACTAAATATGTCATGCTAGATCATAGGAAATGTAAAAATTGATTGAAAGAACAATGTGCAGCCATAAAATTGGATATCCCGGGATTAAGGGTTAATCATCATTAGCTGAGTGCTAGAGGCATGATCTTACAGTGATTTAGGGGGATATTGAGACTACTCCCCCCGACACACAAAAAACCCTAAAACGTTCCAACAGTTCACTTGTGAAAGCAACATATCACAACCCATAGTTAGCGTTTCATATTAAGCTACATCTAACTGTGACGCAGTATCAATCTTTTCAGCAAACGCTCCAAAACAACGTGTTTACATTCAATCGACGAAGCCCTCTAGTGGCCGTAGTAATTACGACAGGAGCAAAGGAGGAAATCAGGTGACTTAGTTGTGTAGCCACAAATTTTGCTCAGAGAAGAGGTCATGGCAGAGGAATGAGTTGACTGTACTGCTGTTCATTTCCCATTTCCAACCAGCAGTTAGTTTTGTTTCTTTTAATCAACACTCGCTCTATAACCATGTCTTATTTAGTGTAACCATGATGACATAGGACATCTAACTTTAACAAAAATGTTAATTTTAACCCAAACCTTTCCCTAGAAAAAATGTTTTGGGGCCCAAATATAACCAAAAAACCTTGACTACACCACTGTCACAACATAAGAGGCTTAGTTATGGTTAGTTATTTATTATTCAATTTTGATTTGTTACGATTTATCAGCTGATGCTAGTAGGAGCACTGATTCAGCACATGTTCATTTGGGTTGTATAAGAGGGTAGGGGCAAACAACCTATATGATTTGTCAAGACTTATTATGTTGAAGAAGTATAAGATCAACGGCATAACTACAGTTTAAAAATTATACTTTGGCACTCTATACTACACACACTGTAATTGTTATGTCATAGAAGTAAATCTTGTTACTCAGGTTTTTACATCAAGATGAAGAGTTTCCTAGATCTCTCTGAATCTTGCAGTCAGAAACAGCCTACAAAGGCACACCTGAAAAAAGTCACTGTCATAACTGTTTCACAGTCCGCTAAAATGTGTTCCTAAATATGTTATATGGGAAATAGGGTATGTGGTTCTCTAAATCTTTTTAATTTTCAAACTACAAAAATTAGGTTAAAAGTTGAGATATGCAAGTAAGAGAGGGGGTTTTGCTGAGATTCATCATTGACTGTCAGCAATTATGTTTTTAGCTATAAACAATGATGTCAGTATTAATACTTAATTAAACAGACACAACCACAGTAACAGACTGTAAATATTGCAGAAGTTACTTAGAAAATATGTATTCCTTTCATGATTATACATGATATATATAAAAACAATTCAATTATATACTATGTACTTATGCAACCACAAAGACTTTTATGAAATTGATATAAGATGAATGAAGTTTAACTGAATGTTTATTTAATTAATTTCCCTTATATAATAGTATCTTAAGATAGTTCTCACTTTGTGGCATTTTTTTGTACAGAAAACAAAACCGTGAGACAGAAAAAATGGAAGAGAAAATGTGACACAGGTCAAAACTCTGAATCATACTCAAATATCCTCTGTTTCATAGATTCCTCCTGAAAGAAACACATTAAGCCCTTTGATCATCTCACTGCCGTGCAACGAGAAGACTGATGGCCCTTTCAGCTCTGGGGACACTACTGCAGAACAGTTTTTTTTCTCTTTTTGTCTGAAGTAGATCACATAGCATATTTGTCAGCGAGGGACAGTGTACTGAAATAACTATCTGAACCACTAAGATAAGTCATATGAACCCCTCAGACAGTATTGACTTTGATTGGCTTCTGGGAGAAAAATTACATTGAACTGGAATCCCTTGTGGTTTTACTAGTGCATTATCTCAGTCAAACTGGTTTTGGTCAGGATATCGTTCTCTACCTTGTTTGGCCTCCCCATTTAGGCAGACTATAATTTTCTATGGCAGGCCAGTCTAGGGGTGCTCCTAAAAAAGGATGACTGAAATCCCACTGTTGTATTCCAATGGAAATTTTTATTGTAATTATATGTCGGATGGACAGAGCAGAGAGGTTAATACAATGGAGGAAATAAGTAATGCAGAAGTAATGCAGTTTCCTCTCAAATAAACTTACTTTGTGGGAACTATGTGAGTAAACTGAACCCTGACTTTTTTGTCTTCCCTTTTCTCTCACCCCCTCTGTATCTCTATTTCTCTGACTCCCTCTGGCCTTTTGTCTCAGAGCAACTTTGTGGGCGTGCATATATTATGTGTAATGCTGCCAGGCAATACAGGGACAGAAATGAAAAGAAGCTATTTCCTCCTCCGATAAATTACTATTCATTGTGTCTCTTTCTCTTTTGCTCTCTCGTACTGTCGTGCTGCTTCAGCCACAGCCATGGTGACCTGCATACACAAATGAGAGGAAGGGGAGAAAGAGAGAGACAAGAGTAAGAACAAGAAGATGAACAAATGACGTTGAGTGAATTGGATATCAGAGGGAAATTTGAGGCAGAGGAATTGAATCTGAAATTTTTTTGAGGCAGGGGAATAAAAAGAGGGATAATAGCCTGGACTCTTTCGTGTTTCATTTGCTTATATTGTTTTTCTCCTCTGTGGAAACACTCAATTACCAGTCGGTTACCTACTTGGACTGCGGAGATGGGGGAGTCCTGCAGAAGGATAGTGGGCCCATTCATCCATGTTATGTGGGCACAGAGCCATGCAAATACACTGTGGTTTACTCAACCTCTGAGCCCCGTAGACATGAAGTGTTTATAGTGGTAGCAGTGTTTAAATCTTTCGTATTTTGGATTTAAACACACTATGCTTTAAGCTATAGTATACTCAGACTTTCCAACAAATTACCACCTGTCATTTAGCAAGAAAGATTGAAAAAATAGCTTCACACTTTGAGAACTGAGCTTATCCACTTTTTCTTATCTGCACGGTAACGGCTGGTTAGTTTAGCTTAGGTCGTAATACTTGTTTTTTGTACTTGTGTATATTTTTTTTCCTTAATTAAATGAATGAGATATAAGATGTTATTTAATAAGCTTTAAATTAGCTGGAAGTCATATTTTTTTTTATTTTTGGACAGAGCCAGGCTAGCTCTTTCCACCTATTGCCAGTCTTTATGCAATGCTAAGATTAACTAACTGGCTACTTGATGTAGCCTTGTGTCCAAGCAGACCTCAATCTTCTCATCGAACTCTAGTCAAGAAAGTAAATAAGTGTATTACCCAAAATGTCAACCTATTGCTTTAGAATGAATAATTCTGATCTTGTCCTGAGGGACAACACACAGTAACTTTATACAGCATATACTTGTAAGCAATTTACCTCATATTCAAAGACTCAATATTTCCTACTTTATATGCAGCATTCATCATATACAAACTGATACCAGGGAGGACAGTTCTTGTTTATTTCCTCCTCAACTTTTGAGGTTAAACTTCTTTCTCCTGTACCGTCTTCGAAAATTTGTTTTTGCTGCTAGAAGGGATCCTCTCAACTACTGTCCCCCTTTTACACTGATGAAAAACCTCCCCTGGATGCGTCATTTGAGTTTCAGAGCTCAAGTCTGTCAGTGTTTTAACACCTGCTGTCCTGTGTCCTGCTGTGTCTGTAATGGTTTGAGACAAAGGAGATGAGTATATCAAAGGAATTGACCCTTGTTCCATTGACTGAAACGTAATATGAATGACAGAGTGACCTCTTGACCTGTATTGATAAATGGAAGATATGCTCAGCTCAGGCAGAACGAGTCTCAATTTATAATCAATACCTCTGTTAAGCAGGCAATTGGGGATCAATGAGAGAGGAAATAGCCACATACTCTGATCCATATAATCTGCCCTTGAAGCTCAGTGCAGTTTTATTGTGCTCTATCTCTCTTCTATCGTGTGTAGGTGAACACCTTCTATTGGTTCTTACAGAAAGGTCTTGTTTACAGCTCACACCAGAAATAAATGAATGCCTCACATTTTCCTCTTCTTCGCTCTTTTTCTTTTCAACCATCTTTCCCTCATCTTGTCTATGTTTATTTCCTGTTTCTCAATGCACCAGTCATACTTCATACCTGAAAAAAACCTTTTTTGCTCTTCCATTTCTCCCTCTCTAAAACACTATTATACTTATAAAAGCATTCTTTCGTTAGACTGTAGAACAAACGAAGGAGTAGAGGGGCGGGTTAAGCAGCTACACTGATTAGCAACCCTTTCAGAATTCATTTTGACTCCTCTAAAATGCATGAATATTAAAAGCACAGAAAGTAAAAAGCTTTCTGTGACCATGTGAGTGTGCATGTGTCTTGTGTGAGGTGAGAGGTGTTTGCTTTAGAGATTAAATTTGTTGGGAGAGGGTTTTTATGAAGTGTGTGGGTGACAGAAATTAACTATGACATCTTCTCAGATTCCAGTCAAATAGAGTGCTGCAGACAAATTCCAGTGCACTCAAAGCAACTTCAGATCTGTTGGTGTCCCAGTGAGATGAAGGGGAGTCTCATTCTGCCACAGACATAACCTACAAATTCCACAAATCAAGAAGCAAACTCTGTAAAACTAAAAATAAATGAATTCCAATGCAATAATAGTATGATTTGGAGGCAGTGATTAAGAAAATCTTACCACTGGAAAAGTTTGTATATTGGTGATCATAGCAAAAATCATAACAACAAATTATTTTTGGTGCACACCGGACATTTGCTGGACAAGCCGCATTTCCTATTTTCCATGGTATAAATGCAAGATTATATCTTGAAAGTTAGTGGAGATGTTCAGGGGAAAGGAAAGAAAAAAAGGATGCATTTTCTGTTTTTTTACAACCAATGCTACAAGTAAGAGGGTTAGTGTTAATTAAGATGTTTGGTATGTTAATGTATGAATGCCTCTTTCCCTTTCATATTCATATTGTATTGTACACTCTTGGATGCATGTGAAATATTTGTCTCAGTCTCCCCCTGACTCTCTGGATGCACACTGACACACACAAACACACACACACACACACACACACACACACAAAGCCGCACACACATGTTAAACACTTACCCTGTTACAAAGGCAAGGGTTATGGAATTAACAGTGAAAGGAGGGATCAAAGTGCTTTGATGCGGGGTGAAAACATCTTAACACTAGTCATATGCATAAAATACGAAGCCTCAACAAATCCTCAAATGCCCTGTCAGCCTTGTATCACATTCCGTAGACAAACCATTGAAAGTGCTTTGAGTGTTTTTTGTTTTTTTTTCTAAAACCCACTCAGAGGATAAAATGATTTTGCATATAGAGGCAAATATACAGCAGGCAATGCAGATTTCCTCGTTTAGGCTTTCCAAAATGCACTTAAGCTGAAGTCAAAGGTGCAAATACAAGTCAAAGTGAGGAGGAAAGAGCCAGTTACAGTCACGGGTCCTGTATGTGCAGGCATGTTAGTATTGCTTGTGTCAGTATGTAGTGTTCACTAGGCCAATATGGTGTCAGTGAATTACATCACTGAGGTGGAGTAGCAGGACAAACCTCTCGATTATCTCCTCAGAGATGGATTTATTAATGATATGTGACTTTAGAATGTGAATGCGCATATATTTACTGTTTATGGGCATTATTCTGTGTGTGCATGTCTATGCAATCAATACAGAGAAGGGTGTTGTTATTTTTTTTTGTGGTTGTTTTGTTTTTCTTTTTGTGGAACTGTTTTTGCGTGGATCCTCAGGCTGCCTGCAATGCTGCACTCAATTTTCCAGAAGAAAACTACTGATTATTCCACACACCGTAAAAGCATGTTGAACCACCCATACCACACATTCACACTTACCTCTTGTTCTCAATTCCACTGAACTTTACTATCTGCTTTCAGCTGAATCTGTAAGCAAATAGGAGGTCTAAGTTACCCACGCCTTGGCAACTGACAAACCGACGGTCCATTTTCCCCTTTAATGACAGCTCTGTACACCAATTTAACTTCAGAGGTAAATGCGAAAAAGACATTTACAGAAACTGTTGATGGAGCTGGCAAATGAATAGAACAGAGAGGAAAGCGAAATAAAGGTGCATACAAAAAGATTGGACAGATATTTGTGTAAAAGTGCTGCTGTGAGAGAAGGGGAATGATTGGGAAGATAGTGTACTTTATGTTTCTACAGGGCAGGAATAAAAGAGGGGAAGAAGGAGAGAAACAGACAAAGAGAAATGAAAGAAATAAGTATTATTTAAGAAATAGGTGTCAATGTGAACATATTACTTTAGTGGATGGCAGCATGTGGACTGGGAAGAAACATTTACTAACACTGCAAGGTCAGGAAAAGGCTGTGTAGTGAATTTCTGTGAGAAAAAAAAAAAAAAAAACTTGTCAGCTTGTAAAAATGATGATCTGCTACAAACATGGAATGGAATGCCTGTGAAGTCAGAGTAACAGCTTTGCAGACTTAATATTTTAGATAAATATAATAATTTTTCTGTTAGAGATGGATGCAGTATTTTGGAACTGAATACCAGACATGGACTGTAAGGGGCAAAAAAGACCAGACTAGCACTGGCTGGCTGTGGCAGTTTGAGCCTCTATTTGCACTGGTTGATTTTCTCCAGTCAAATTGGAGGCTGTGATGGGATTAAATTTAGCTGCCATTACATTCGCCCTGCCCAAGTGTTATTAGCCCACCGTTATCCCATTACTTTAGTATGTGAGTACATATATACGTGCATGTGTGTGTGGGTATGCCCATGAAGCAAACTCATATACAGTATTTTGTACTGGACCAGGCCTCCACACCATCAAAGTGCCTTTGATCAAATCATGCACTTGGACTCTTGTGCTGTAGGCCTAAATCACACACAAACACAAGTAGGGTGCACACACAAACAAAAACACATGCGCGCACACACACACACACACACACACACACAACACAACACACACATACATAGATATGTATAAAGTAGTATATGGTATTTCTTCTGAATTTGACTATTTCTCTATCTGACATGGACACAAACTCATCTGCGCTCATAACTATGCATATGTCCCCAACTTCAAACACTAATGACTGACATTTCATTCAGAGCTTTACTGTTCAGGACACAGCATCTTTCCCCATTGGGCTTTGCAGCCTCAGAAGTATGAACCAACTTTCCTTGCTTCACACACTCCAAAGTTCTGTCCCCCTGCTCCCTCTCTCATTATCAGCTCCCCCTCTGGACTGCCTGAGGTCTTATTGAATCTGCAAAGCTGTGAATTATGTGTGAATGTGTGCATGTACAGTATGAAATGTATTGGAAATATCTATGTGCACACCAATGCATTCTTAGTCATGTGTTGTGTGAATGCGTGCAGTCATTCTTTCATGCTGTTAAAATACAGCCTCCAGATGTGTTGCTATGGGTGAAAACTAAGATTAGCTTTATTAAGTTAGTTACTTATGCAGTCAGTAATAAAGTCCTTTTACTGTATGAATGTCACTGCCTAATCTGTGTCCCCAGCTGAATTTTAGTGGCTCATGACTGTGAATATAGTAATGCAGGTACGTGTATGAAAGTTTCTAAACTCCGGTTTTAGTTTTGTGTTTAATCTCCTGGATCATAGCTTTAAAGATGGACACGGGAGACATAAGTTGCCGCTTTGATTCATAGAAAAATAAAAGTTTTGAAGCTGATCAAAGAATCAAGAACAGTTCAGCCCACTCCCCATTTCATTCAAATGTCAACTTGCCTATGGGGACCTGACAAAACAGACTCTGTCAGAGGAGCAAACCCTCCCCATACCTTATAATTCTCATTCTTCCTCTCACAAGCCCTTTGCACCTATGTCTAATGAGCTGGCAGAGAAAGAATGCACATGCCCTTGAAGATTGGACAGCATTGGGAAAGCATGTGACTCCATCAATATGCTGCCGCAACCTTTAAACTGATTTTGGTTGACATAAACTGCTGGTATACATTCTCTTCTTAAGTGGTGTTTTTCAGATTCTTCTTTATTGTCCAGATAGATGAATTTATCTTTTTTTACATACCACATCTCCAGAGGGAATAAAGGACAGCTAAAGATTAGCAATCCAATAATCTCAGGCCTTTAGGTTAAACGGAAAGTTCTCTTCCCTGCTGTCAACATGGTGATCTCTTAGGCATGTGAGAATTGAAAAGAGTGGATATGTCTTTTATATCAGTGAGTGCTGCTGGCATGAGTTTGTCTTATCAATGCCATAGAGGGGTAACTATTAATACAAAGACCCTATTGATCCTAGTAGACCCTCTGGCTGGAGATGAATGGTGCTCGCATATTATCACAGCTCCCTCACATATCTGTGACATTTCCACCATAGACAGCATTAATTTCAAGAGTGACACATCCCAACCCTTTCTCTTTTATTTTCCCCCTCTTACATTCTTTTTTTTCTCGCCCTCATTCATTCTGCTACTTTCTCTTCCCACACTTGCCCTTTTCGGAGATTCTGCTCTTGGCTACTTCAAGTTATCTGTCCCTCCTGTCTCTCTCTGTCTGTCTCCTCATTTTTCCCAACCTTTTCTCACTTTGCTCTTTCCTTGTGATTCATCACTTTTTTCAGCCCATTTTTTCTTACATTTATGTCTCACTTAATATGTCTCACTTTCTCTTTCTTGGACTCTTGCATCCTGGACTGTCTTGCTGTTTATGTTCTGCCTCCCCATGCACCATCTTTCCCAGCTGCTAAAACCTTTCCACCTTTCTATCTGTGCTTGCACTCGACTGTTACCCCTTCTACTCATCTGGGTCTATTTTATTTATTTTGAGTTCCTCCATCATCAGTCTTTTTTCATTTTCTCTGCCTTTGTATTTCCCACAGCAGCTCTGCTTTGTTTAGAACCCAACAGAAAATGCTGCTGACAAAGGTGAGCAAAAAATATTTAAAATGTCACCAGCAAAGTGACAAAAGGTCATATGTTAAGTAAGAGACTCCCAGCACAGTTTGGACTGACTGCTAAACAGGGATCCGTGCCTGTTTTGTGTTTGTGTGTGTCTGCATATTTGTGTTGGAGGGTTTACAGGCATGAATGCATGTGCATGTGGGTGTGTGCGTGTGTGTGGGGGGGGCAATATTTCTCATGGTATGGCTATGGGCATGCCTATGTGTGTGCGTTGTTTCATGCAAGACATACCGTATTTGCCTAACATGCCATGTCCATGTTGTTTGCATCCTTATACCTGAATACTGTTCCCAGCCTGAGGTGAGGCCTTTCAAAAAGTCGAGTATGCTTCTAAAAAACATTAACAAAAAGACACACTGCTGCACCAAAATTCACACATTTTGTTCCTATAAATCCTAAGGGTTCCAGTGGGAGGAGTGGTTCCAGATGTGATGAGCCTGCCGGCAGAAAGTCAGCCTGATCTTTGTCATGTTTAATTGGATCCCCTGCAAACTTTGAATATAAGTCAAGATTGTAATGCCCTTTGTGGTTAGTGATTTGTGATTTTGAGATATATAGATGAAATTGTCCTGACTTTACAAAGTTCGGCATAAAACCAAAGGAGCAAAAAAACAACTAAATATGGTGGTGCTTCATCAGTTGTGGATTATTACAGTATTGATTTGCCCAACAGGTGTGTTCCTGCTGTGACTAAAGTATAATAAACAGCTGGTTCACTGCAACAGAAAAAAAGTAAAAACATCTAACGTACTTGTCTATAGTGGAGTCTTTTGCATATTTGGGCTGCCGACAAGTGCCTGTATGTAGACATAGTGTTGCCAGGCTTTTGACTTGGCAGAGCCCAGAGCTCTCAGATGAATATGACAAAATTCAGTTTTATTTTTACACAGGTTCTGAACATCAACTGAGCCTCAAATGTCAAAATGTCTACGGAACAATACACTTTTGATAGTGAATATGTGTGTGAAATTAATGGATTTTTTGGAACTCTCAGTGTTTGAAAGTCGCAAAAGTTGTTTTTTCACTGTGTGTGTGTGTACTGTATGTTTGTGAGCAGAATCCTACAGCTTTACACATGCATCCCCTTCCTGAAATTTCACACCCTTTACTTTGTCAATCAACACTGTTATTTTTTAATGAACCGAATAATTAGTGTGCTGTCTAGTAGCACTTGTTGAGCTAATTAAATGTAACATACAGATGTAAATCATACTACAAAGTGCAGAGGGTTGTTGAGGTGTAACTAAACTTTATAGTCTGTTTGTGTGTATGACGAAGGTCCATTCAAGCCACATGAAAAGAGGAGGATATGTCTGTTCATTTTGTTTTGTCCATGATTAGATAGCCTCTACATCTAGCTATGCTAAGGCAGCACTTTGGTTTTGGGGTCTGGGGACCTGGAGACTTTAAAATACTGAAATTATGTATAAGACGGAGACACTTGTTTACAGATATGGATGAATCCACATAAGCACAGGCAGATATGCAGAATGATGGAGTGCTAAAAGAGGAAAGGGAGGGAAAGTACAAGTAACACTAAGATGTAGAGGAAAGCATTGAGGCAGATGTGACGTTGAGCAGGTAGATGTTAAAGATGACACAGAAATGTTGGATTTTTAAGTCAGGTCGTATAGTTTCTGCTTATAGCAGTGTTTCTCTTTTTCTCCGTATATTTTGCCTCATTTTTTTTTACCTTGGAGGGAACCTTAAAGCTCTCTAGCAGGCAGCGACTGTCTGGAATGACTCATTTCACAAAACTTTTGTTTTTCAGAAGCACTTAAAGTTGTTGTTTGGATTGTGGTTTTTCTCCACTTTATACATTTTTTATTTGCCTCATTTTCAATTTGAGTCTCAGATTCTTTTGATGTATGAATATACAGCCGTTCGTCTACCCGCTACTGTCTGATTCCCTGCCTGTCTGTCTGTGCCTGCAGGCCTACCTCTCTTTCTGTCTTTTCTGAATGAAGAGGTGCAATAATCCATCTCTGAGGGAAGGTGACAGATCCATAGCATGTGTTAGGTATGCAGTAAAAAATGTGTGTGGTCTTTGTGTGATACCGAGTGCTTTCCACTGACTCTCCTAGCTATGCACTAAATGTCACGGTCAGCTTGCAAAGATTTACTCCACTTTTCTTACCCTTCCCTCTTAACTTTTCACTCCACATCCATGTTTTAAACCTAAATGTCTCTTGTATCTCACACCTGTTTTCGGTCATAACATTCAATTTTTCATCCTCTCTTATTCTGTTAGAATCAATAGATAGATAGATAGATAGATAGAGGAAGAAAGGAGACTGATGTCAGCATTGTGTCAGTAGTTTTGATGAGTTGGTGGCAGTGCTTACACTGCATTGGGAATAAGTGGCCAACCCTTTGCCTTTCCTTCTATCCCATTCTCTATATTCATTCCATCCTTCTATCTGTGCTATCCATCTATCCCCTGTTGAAGTCTTTTTCCTTTTCCAAGGGTAGAGAGGGAGATATGGCACAGAAAAAGAGAGATCGGATTTTACTGGCCAGTTTTCAATGTTTTTCATCAATTGAACACAACACTTCCTCAATAACCCTTGGCCCTTGCATGTTTACCCTTTTTCTGTCTCCTTACATAGGAACTCTCTCTTTCTCTCTCTATTTCTCTCTTTCTCGCACACGCATACACACACACACACACACACACACACACACACACACACACACACACACACACTCACACACACAAACACACACTCATTCTCAAAATTACATACATAAAATTAAAGAATTAGGGGCTTACTTCAAACTATTTATCTGATGGGTTTTGGAATGAAAAATGTAGTAAAATCTTCACTCCAAAAAACACAACTTCCAAAAAACATTGCTTCCTGTACATTGAATTTTTGGCAGTAATGTGGGACAATGGGTGAAAAAATGACAGATGTAAGGTTTATGTTTTCTTAACTTGAAGAGAAAGCTAAATGAGCATACTTCATTTACCATAGTCACCAGTGACCAGTGTTCTCTGACTCAATGTATGTCTTCGCAGGTAGATCATGTGGGCACTAGATGCAAACAACCTACTAAAACCATGATCCTGCTCAAACTGCAGTGCTTTGCGTATGATTATGATTATGGTAATCATGATGACTATCATAATGATGATGATGATGATAATGATGATTAGTAGTAGTAGTAGTAGTAGTAGTAGTAATATACATTAATAATGATAATAATGATGATTACATAATGTAATATGGTGTCTTTCCTTCTGCTCTTGCTCTCTCTCTCTCTCTTCCCATCTCTCCCATCTCTCTCCCTCCCTCTCTCTTTCTCTATCCCTCCTCTCTCTTTCTTTCTCTCTCTAGATTGATTGAATGAAACTGAAATCTCAAATTTCAACATATTTCCTGGTTGTTGAAATGTTTTCAGAGGCTTCAAAATAGAAAGAGGCAGAGGCTTATGTACATTGTGTCTTTGCACAATATCATATTGAAACAGGCAAATGTATGCAAATACAATCACGAAAGACAGATTTCAGTAACATAAATGACACTGAAAGTTAACTACATTTGTCCCATTAGGCCAACTCTCACATTATACTGGAATTGGCCTGAAAGAATGAATGTACAAAAATGTTTAGTGAGAGGGTGGTATATCCCTTTCAGTCACCCAGGAAGGAAATAAAGCGTCTACTCCAATTTGATTTTTGACTCACTCTTTGCAATTTTCACAGTCTGATGGGTCTTTGGGTGTGATAAGATGCAGATTTGCTTTTTGATCTCCTAATGCAGAATAGAGGAAGGTTCAGTCTACTTGCCTGCTCAGCTGTTTAACTAGACAGTGCAACTGGAGAGCTTTGACTGAACAGACTGAAATCCTCCAGCACTTTTTTGACTGAGAGAAGCTGACCTTGCTTCCCTTCTTACGTCATTTTGCCAGATGACAAAATCTTTGTCCGACTCCTGAGAGCCTTGGGCAAATATCTTCAGCAAAAACTGTAGGACATATCCTGAGGGAAATCGCCATCCTCAGTCATAGTGGACAAGTTCTAATTCTCCTTTAAGTGTAGTGAAATGCTTTAAGTCATATTTTGTGTAAATATGTTTAGTCTTTCTTTTTATAACATTGAAAGCTGTTCATAGCTGAAAAAGTAGTAACTGTCTTTATCAATAAAACCATAGAAATTTCACCCAGCCGAATTTTTAAACCCTGTGTTTTAATAGTAATGTTAAAGTGAGCACCAAGCAAAAGAGCTTGATAGAGTTAACATCTGATTCAGTCAGACACAATCAGCATTTTTAGCATGATGCAAGACCACTAAAGGCCAGATACAGCATACTGTCATACCAGAGTAAGAGAAAGCAGAAGTAATTCTTTATTAAATTGAAAATACATTGTGTGTGCGTAGGCATGTGTCAGGTGTGTGTGAATGTGGGTGATTATGTACAGGTGTCATGCGTGTCCATTGTGTGTCACATGTATGTCATTATGTCTATCCCTATTTTATAGTCGACAAAATCTGAAATTGCAGATGGCTTTAAGAGTTGTGAGATGAGAGCAATCCAAATTTTGAACCACGGTGGTTGTTCAAAGCACAAAACAATGCAGTTTTGTGCTTTGAAGTAATCATTATCAGCCCTCTGCAATGACATGAATTCTTAAATGTCATGAACATGAGAAGCCAAGTTGTCTTGTTTGGAATAAACTTAGATAATGCTTCACTTGTCCGTTCACATAGAAATTAGTCTTGCATTCACATGTTCTCATAATCACTTACCAACACTTTATACCTTATACAAGATTAGTCCTTATACAACAAAAAAAGGTTAATTGGAAATAGTTTTTGAAAAAGGGCATGTATAAGATATTGTTAAACATGAGAAATGTAGCTAGATAAAACTGGTATTTTAGCCATCTATACTTCATATGCATCGTGGTTTCTGTCTTGGTTTTTGCAAAAGGGCATGTGTATGACAAATACCTCAGTCATTAAATTATTTCATGGCAGCAGTGGCCAAGAGAGAACTGCTAATTAATCATTACCAAAATAATTAAATATAAAACTTTACTAATTATGAAGCTGCAAGATATGTGTTTGGCTCATGAGATATTCCACCAAGAGAGCTGAAAATAGATAGAAGTAGGCATCTGGAGCTACAGATTGCCTCTTAATGCCAAGTTTAAATGGCTGCATGGTACCGTAGGAAGTTGAGCTGTGATGTGTCTCTGTGGTGGTAGAAGGCAACCAAAATGTCATAATGAACCTTGTGAAAATTTAAGCCAACCTTAAAAGGTTAGATGGAATCAGTAAGGATAAAGTCTGAACCAGGACAAAAGAATAAAAACCCTCTGGTTGACCTTGTGTTTAAAACGTGGAAATCCTTCTTTTGGGACATTTCATTTGCATTTAATAGAACACCTTGAAGTTGAAAATGTAAGCGGTTCTTTTTTCTCCATTAAACAATAACCATATAATGTTAAATCTCACATATGCTCACATACCAGCACAAATCCCAAACAGGACATACACAAGATACTTTTTAAATGCTCTTTAATTAATTACCACTAAGCTGACAGCAAAGTTAGTGAAAACCACCCCAAAGAGCGCATCACAGAAAAAATTATGGCACAGTTGTGACAAAAACAAGCCTCAGTTACATTGTCTCGACATAATATATGAATAATTAACAGACTTAAAAAGAAAAATAAAACATGTTTAATGGCATATGAACTGCATTTAACAGTCCAAACACTCAAACAAAAATTCCTGTCTGCTAGAAAATTATGTTTTCCCTACAACTAAACTGTGACACCATGTATGTTTAGTAGGAAACATAATAACTGGCTGAGTTTTATTCGGAGGGAACATATTTTTTGACTGAATGAAGCGTTACATTTGGTGCTACACATGGGAGCTGAGTTGCCAGGAGGTGGCTTGGGTGGAGGGTGGTCAGATAAAGCACATGACTTTCACAGCAGAGACTGGGGTTATCATCCAGAGTGTGGTCAGAGAAAGATGTGGCTTTGGTTAAATACTAATTAACATGTTGTGTCTGGAGTCACAGAAACTTTTCTGCAATGATTCAGTCTACAATCTTTCTCTAACCTTAAGCAAATTCTGCAAGTGCCTTAACATAGTAATTAAAAAGTCTGATAATGCCATAGTCAGTAAAAATGTATATTGTACTGCAAGATCCAGATATTTTGATGGAAAATAAATATGCTTTATTTGAACATTTTACTGATACATTCAGTATCAACACTTGGGACATTGGGACTTGGGACTTGCCAAAATTATTATGTTAATAAAAAATGTAATTTAGTCACAATTACGTTACATATAAAATCTATTAACCGTTGTAGTTTAGTTGTATAGAAATATTATTATTAGGAGACAGCTCACTCGAGTCTTTTGCTCAGGAAACCATGGCTAGTAGACAAGTAGACTAGACATGTTTATCACCAAAGCAGTAGTTATACTTCACAAGGAAGAGTCTCTTATATCATTTGTAATTAAATAGCTAAATAGCTGTTCCACATGCACACTACATAGTGTCGGTGTGTTAAATTTCAAGAATATAGTCTCTGCTGTAGGGAAATGGATCAAGGTCTCCAGTTTTGACCCCAACTGCAAATATTCACTGACTTCAGTGCTGGAGTTGAAGGAAGCTGTATCCTTACTACAAGCAAAAAAAAGTCATCCTTACTTCTGTTGGAGGTAGGTTCTGTTGCTGAAGCATTGAAACCTCCTGCTCGTTGTGTGGGAAAGTGTCATGTGACTTAGGGAAGGATTTTGGCCTAAATCTATCGTTTCACAAAAAATAAACATGCATTAGGCTTTGAGATTTTAAATCACACAATAGGCCTACTGGCACTATGGCTTCAGGCAGATCTTTTGTCTTCCGGGAGAGCCTGTTTCAACCACCATTCACACATCAGAATTTCCAGTGTTCTTAGGAAACTGGCATAGAAGCGGGGATTTTCAATTTGCAATAGGCTCAATGCCACAGTGAGTGGTTTCATGACTGTATCCTTAAGGAACTGATACTTCCGTTCAGGCTTTAATATCTAGTCAGTCGAAGAGATTGTTCTACTCTGGGAATGATATGTCAGTGATGCAGGATAGGGATTAACTAATTTTCTGTACATATCCTCAATGAGCTCAAAGGCCACGTTAGAACAGCTGGTCTTAGTCCAAAGGGCAGAACAATTCCCAGTGGCAATTCTGTAGACTGATTTGCTAATTGACAGTCATTTACTTGAAATTAAGTTTATTGTGTGTGATGCGCATCTTAAATGAGGGAGGAGAGGATACTGTCCTTCTGGGTAGGTGCCAGTGGAGAGCACTTCTGCAAGATTTGTGAATCTAGTCCCCGTCTTGATCTTGAACTCCGGGTCAGAATCTGATGCTGCAAGCTCATATATTTTGAAAGCCATGATAAAATTCACTCCATTGTCTGTGAAAGATGTGGTGACTTTGTGTTACAGTCCATAAATTGTATGAACTTGTTAAATTTCACCAGCTACAACATTGTATGTGTGTTGTTCTTCAATTCTTTTTCCTGGCAACTGTCACTTTCTCATGAGGTAAATTACTTTGGGTAGTAGACACATAATCTAAGCTCTCAAACATTTTCTTTAGTTCATTTTCCATCTTGGTATATTGGTCCTAAACTTTTGAAAGTCTTCCTATCTGATGGTCCCTATTTGTTCCTTGTAATCTGTATTTTGCTGAGTTCAGTGTGTTTCTGAAAGACAGCAATTCTACTGTAGAAAGAGGCAACATTTCCTTTATAATGTATGATGCTACAAGCCTGTTCATCTCTGCCTTTGTTACCAGTTGAAAATAAAACTGGCTGCTTCGTTGGTGTCAACATACACTCAGTTTGAGCATGACTCTGGATGCGAAGGTCTTTAGCTACTAGTTTTATTTTAAAGGGTTATTTTGAAGGTAACATGGAGAGATTTGATATTGCAGTCACAGTACTGGATAGTTTTTTCTGGCCTGGCCAACTGTTTGCACATCACACTTTTCGCCAGTTGTGCAACAAATTCAAATCCTGCAAGAACTGAGGTCAGATGATTGTTGCGCAAGCACACATAAAGAAATGTTTAATGATTTCTTCAATCTACCCATTATACAAGCATATAAAACATATGTTACACAGGTAAGGACATACTTGTTTGATTAGTAACCGTAGTGATTGCTGAGCAGTAATGAATTACATTACTGTGATACAGCTGTGGCTCAGAAGGAAGAGCCAGTTGTCCAGTAACTTGAAGGTTGATGGTTCAGTCCATGGCTCCTCCAGTCAAAGTGTCCTTGGGCCTCATAGATAAGGAAGCCCCCAAATTACCCTCAATATGTCACCTGTGTGTGAATGGGTAAATATGGCGGTAATATGTAATTGGACAATAAGACTAAAAAAGTGCTATATAAGGGGAATCCATTTACCATACATGTAATGTGATTACAGTAATTCATTTCTTTTTAACATGTTACCACAATGTTACTTATGTGGAATTTCAGAATGATATTTTCTTTCTTCTGCATGCTGCTTCTTGGCTAACCCTGCACTAACATCTTCAGGTAAGTCTCTTTGTGTACCGTTGTGTTGGTGTGTGCTCCCATCTGTTTTGTATTTCTTTTGTTTTTATATGTGCGTTTGTGCCTTCTTATTGATATCATATGTATTTTTATCAACAGACCAAACGTCAAGCTTCTTTTGGCTTTTGACGCTGACAGACAATTATTTGACCGATAACGTGTCTGCAGTATTGGCTTGATTAGCCATCTAAGAAGATTACAGTGATCAGCCACATCATTCAAACCAGCTAACAGCTTTAATGTTGTGACTGAAGTGTGGCTGAATGATGTGGTTATATACCATTCAGCCACAACACTAAAGCAAGTAGCTGGTTTTAATATTGTAGCTGATCAGTGTATAGTCATTTAATTTTTCTTTATGGGCAAAATAAAATGATTAAATCTGTAAGATTGCTTATGACAAGTTGAAGTTAAATTCTAACTGAATAGGTTTTTGATGGCTTTAACTTAATTTTTTTATTGATTTTGCCTTCAGCTACTGTTTGTTTATCTGCTGAGTGGCACACTGCCAGAAATATCAAACCTCCACAAATATTCATTCTGCTCCTTTTTTTTCTTTCGGTAAAGAAGAGATGAAATAACTTATTACTCTTATACACCAAAGTGGCTGCTGATTTCGTGTTTTTGTGTTGCATAGTAGTGTTTCTTTTCTGTGTGGTTCTATGGCAGCTGGTTAACTTTGAAGGTGTTTCTTTTTTTTCACTTGGTCCAGTTGTGAGCTGTGTTATTAAACATTACCAGGCTTTCTCTCTCCTAATTTCTTAATCTCTGGTAATGTTTTCTCTCTTTTTCTCTCTTGATCTCCTTTTATTGTTTCTTCTGGATAATTCTTCAAAATGTTGTTGAGATTGTCTTAGCACAACTTTGCTTGAGCCTGTATTTAATGTCAGGACTGAAAAGAATACATTTTATTGTCATCTTAATAATTCTGTTTCCAGCACGATTGACAAATTTGTGTTAAACAGCCATGTCGGGATTGTGATTGGCCTTTGTGGGTCCTGATATGTGGGTGTGATTCCCATTGTCTGTGCTTTATTGTCCATCTCAGGTATTTCAAAGTGAAATGCAAGTTTCTTTGAAATTTGACAGAAAGAAGAGTAAAGCATGGAAGTAATGTAATAGAAGACGCAGAGTGTTCATGCTTTTGGTGCCTTGTGTGCTTGTCACATCCGTGTATTCAGAGAATGCATCATTGCATCATTTTGTACACTTTTCTTGTGTATCTCTAAAGGTGATTTTGACAACTTTGAATGGCTGTACATGTTTGACCGGATGATAGCAAACTATTCAATTTGAGAGCTGTTATGCTTTTATTTACGCCCAAATGAAACCGCTGGCTTTGACTCAAATTCCTCGCGTTCTTAATCATGTTTTTTGCCTTTTCTCAACTCATATCCACCATGTACCATGAAAAACCTTCAGCTGGTTTTACATTCATGACCCACATGTACAGACATTCCCGGCACCGGCTTGTCAGCAACTCATTAGTGAGAATGTCGGCAAATGGAGCAGCTCGATGCTGAATCCTGTCACCTTCCCCACCCCTACCCTACCCTCCACTTTAATGAGTCACATTTGCAAGGTGTGAGATGAAACGGTTCCTAGTCTGTCCACATCAAAATAACAGCTATTAGAAGACACAGACAGCTGGTGGAAGGTGGAACTAAGGATGTGGAGGTTAGAGAGAGAACAACAGACTGAAAGAGTGAGGGAGGGTGAGGAGAAATGAGGGTGGTGGAAGAGAAATAGCTGGAGAGAAGAGTACAGTTCAATAGAGCAGCAAGTACTTGCAAGGTAGACATAGCAAAGACATTGAGAGTTGACCGTCATAATGCTCCTTGGGTCACACTTGTCCTTCATTAGACACACCATTACTTTGGTTAATGAAGGCCAGAAGACAGGAGGTGGAAGAGCTGGAAGTGAGGCAGTGTTGGGAAAAGGTGGGGACATGCTAAACGTGCTCCAGAGAAGAACACACACCAGTGGTGCAAAAGACAGCTGGAGCACTAACATGAATACATAATGCATAATGCATAAGGCAAATACAACTGCACGAACACTGACATATGCTACCGTTGCAGCAGTCCTCTCATTAGTTCTGTCATTGGGAAGTCTGCTCAAGGCTGTTGCTATCATTAGCAGTTTACAGAGAGTTTAAAGAGTATGAGAGACTGAAAAAGGGAGAGAGTGAGTAATAATAAGAGATAAAGTTAAAATCCGGATTGGAAAGAGAGCTAGAGATTGTAAGGAAAGAGAAGTGGACAGGTAGAAAAGTTAGTACAGTTTATCCCCAAAACATCTTTCTTGCCTCAATTAAACCTGGTATCAACAAATAGCGTATGAATAACAATTTCAATTGCCTTAAATCATTTTTTGGAGTTGTCACTATGCATCTGTTGCATTTCATGTATCATTTCATGCCATGTTATTTCTCTACTGACTAAACCCAAACCCTCACTTGGTTCAGATTTCATTGAGATTGAGATTGAGATTGTTTTGTTTTTTGTTTTTTGTTTTTCGGGGGGGGGGGGTTGTTCCTTTTTTTATGTGTGTTTTGTATTTTTTAAGTAGGATCTAGGCCAGTGATGACAGAGTTACTTAAGCACTGTAATATATCAATGAAGTGTTCAAAGCGAAGAAATGGAAAAAGAGCTACGAAGGAATACGATACAGATTGATATAGTAGAGTTAGCATGACTAAAAAGAATATGATTAAATCGAGGGAGGTTTTTAAAAAGTTACTCTTGAATAAAATGAGATTACAGCCTCTGTGGCAGTGTAGAGAGTGACTCTGCATTTCAGAGTACGGAGGGGGAAGGTCATTTTCTTCTTTTGAGAGCCAAGAGGGAGGCAATGCAAGACCAGAGCAATAACCTGCCAGTGCATTGTACAGAGAGGTGACAGTGCATTCATTATTCTTATTTTATTCTTATTCTTATCCTTGTTATTATTGTTGTTGTTTTTAACTGTATGTCCATTTTTTTGTTATATAGTAAAGCTCAGCATGCTGGTCTATAAACAGACAGTCTCTGGATAATCCCTTACTCCCTAGACCCATAAAACTTCCATCTAACTATACGTTTAAATCCATGAAAAGAGGCTCTTAGGTCAAACAGGTTCATTACAACTGAATCTTTTGGTTAATAATTGAAAGTAGCTGCAAATAACTAATTCCATATCTTCAGCCTGCTGTGCTGCAGTTGGAAATGAAGATGTGCAATATAAATATTTAAATAGTGCAGTGTGTTATATTAAATTCCAACAAAACATTTAACAAGATACATTAGTTGTGTGTATTTGTTTGTGCATGTGGGAGCGTGTGTGTGTGTGTGTGTGTGTGTGTGTGTGTACATGTGTATCTGTTTATGTGTTCATGCATACATCATACATCATTAACACATAAACAGCTAAAGCACCATGTCTTCATCCAATCAAAACAGGTAATATTGTGCTGCCTCAAAGGGTGTTATGTTGATATCTTGGTGACATTTTGACACCCCGATCTATCACATCTTGTGTTGTCCTTAAATGATTTACCTTGTTGCTAAACTATAAATGTGTATGCTTTGTGTTTTTAAAGTTAAAAGTTTTGCCTGATGTTTTGCCAGTTGTGAACAGTGATACATAGAACTAATAATCCAGTCTCCCTTTCCAGCCATTCCTTTAGTATAGCCAAAATTTGTAATGTCATCTTTGTCTTTTTATCAGAGGTGAGAATATGTATCTGTTGAAAATTTCCTATATAAACATAGACCTATATAACAATGTACTTGATGTCATTGTAGAGTACCTAAACATTTTCAACAGAGTTTAGTGAAGCCAAAGAAATTGGCCTTTTTCTCAGCAAACATTTTGACTTGACACAGCAGGGAAAGCACATATGTAACCGATAACATTGCCAGTGGCTCAAGTCCATAAGAGTGTCCCACAAAGTCATAGCACCACAGCAGAATTCATCATCGTAGTCCCCTGCTCAATAGGACACCTGAACAGAATGCATCCATCATTAATCTTCAGTGTCATGTTAAAATTTCTGAAAATCAACTCAGAAACAAACTCAGAAATAAAAACACATTCCAAACACAGTCAGTCTTGAACAACATTTTTAGAGGTATTCAAGTAACTGAACCTTAAAAATGATTAGCTCATTATTCCATTTCAACTATGTTGTACATTCAGATTGACGTCAATACTTCCCTCTCTTCTCATGTAGATGGCCATGAAGCTCTAACTACAGCACAGGAGGGTGTACTTTGCTTTTGAAAGAACATGTTTACAGCTTGTATTTCTTTGGTCCAATTTAACAAAGGGGGGAAAAAACATAGCTTGTTTCCAGACATCAAATGCATGTATTCTGTTTAAATACATATTACTAAGAGAAAAGCATTTGTTTTAAATCTCTTCATGCTCTTTTCAGCTTCTGCTCAGCCAGTAATGGTTGGCATGTAAATGATGGAGCTCTCCTGCTCTAGAATTTATATATTTTAATTGGTCAAATGCCTGAGCTTCAACATCTATTTTGAATGTGAATGCTGCAGCCATTCTGTGCTTAAAGTGCTATCTCACCCTCAGCAGTAGAAATGCCTATTTGAGACTAAATCCAGGAATAAGAATACATATCACAATCCATGATTAAATTCACAATTTTTTAAAAGCACAATGAGACATTGTGGTTTAAGGCTGTTGAAAGCAAAAATATTACTCACCTGCTAGAGTTATGAGTTATGAATAAACCTCAAAGACAAAAAAAAATTGTTATAGAGAGTCTAGTTATCTCTAAAGTAATTATGTATTGTTTATTGAACTAATTCATTATAAACCTGACAACTTTAACATGCTACACTGCTTTTGTTTTAGTTTTAATTTTTTTTTTTTTGTTTAATTGAAACCTGCATTAAAGGGTATGCTTAAACTGTGTATATGAACGAGTGTAAAGAGGACAAGAGGGAGAACAACATCATGGACCAACGTCATTACAAAAAGAGCCATTCATCAGATGATAAAGGCTTGAACTATGAGAGCCAGGGCAGTGGCAGGTAATGAAGGAGGTAGCAGGCATGTGAGAGAAAAAAAAAATGTTTAAAATGAGAAACAAGTATTAACCAGAGATGGCCAAATAAGTAAACAAGAGATTATGGAGACAGGTGATAGACACAGTAAAGAGGTGGGAAATGAGAAATGAAGCATATGGGAGAATATAAAGGCAGCTCCTCCAGACACTGGAAGAAATAAAAACTGAAACAAGTGGAAATGAGGAGTGGAGAGTGGCCCTGCCTCTTGCTTTCTAAGCCTGTATAGAGACCTCAGGAGCATAATCGATAAAAGCAAGTTTTCTTTGTTGGACAAATGCTGTTAGATGGAAAATGCATTTGTTGTAATGGACTGCCTTGACTTGGGTTAGCCATATACTTTGAGGTAAACCACAAAGATGTCCTTATACTTTACTTTTTGTTTAGTTACTTTGAACTGAAACGATCTCTCCGTCTTAAATCTCCAACTTCTGTTCATTTTTAAAGGAGAGGTCAGACCAAGGTTACATAGTGCTTTTGTCCGTTCATTTTGTTCATTTTGAAAAAGAGATGCAGTCGCTGCTGCCATTCTCTCACAGCAGTATTGTGTTTAGATGAAGATCCTATCCGGATGCACTAAGCTTATACTTCTTATTAGATTAATTACTTTAATTGAGTAATTATGTTACCCCAAAATCTAAATGCAAAATTGTTTGACTTTGGGTTTTTCTTCCATCAGTGAATCAAATCGCAATGAAAATTATTGCTGTGTTACTGTAATAATAGCCATGCCTCATCATTTTCACTAGGATGGGTGCTGTCTTTTAGAAATTACGTTTTTATACAACTAAGCTGCTGCAGCAGCAAATGTGTTCTGTAGGAAACATAATCGCTAGCTGGATTATCTTAAGAGGCAGCCTAGTTTTTGAATGAATGAAGCATTTCATTTATTAACAGCAGCAGATTTGCTAGGAGGTGGATGGGGCAGAGTTTGTATCAGCAGTCCCATCTGTAGTTAGGCAACAAAAGCACTTAGGTTAAGATGGGAATGGTCTTGGGTTATGTTAAATATGAATAACTGAACTTTTTCTGGAATTAAACCAGGCCACAATATTTTCCTAACCTTACATAAGTGTCATGAGTGAGGGCATTTCATTTATAGAACATAATAAAATTTATAGAAGTAATCTGGTTGTAATTGTGTTTCCTAGAAAATATATTTGTGGTTGCAGTTTAGCTGTATAAAAACATAATTTCTAGGAAACATGGGTGGCTCTGTGGAAACCTGCTAAATATACAAAATTACTTGAATTACTTGAAAATTTTAAATCAGAAAGGTCTTTTTTTTTCTCATTCACATGTCCAGGTGCTCTATCACATGGCTATAACTGCTGATTTCACCCAGGTTTACAAGTATAAATCGTGTGATCTGATTACAGGCTTGCTATATTAATACAGTTTTTACATAGTCAAAAAATGCAAACATGACAGTTTTAGATGTTATGTAGGACTAGCAGTTAATATCCTTAAATTGCACATATGAGACATGCTGTGAGTCTCTATTGGAATGGTCAAGTAAATCAAATGGTAGATGGGCTGCATTTATACAGCTATTCTTAAAGTGGAGGCTACCATGGCGCAAGGTGCCAACCCGCACAATAACAGTTAGGGCATCCATGTCTTGTTCGAGGACACTTCTTTTCACTGTGTTTTCGCAGATAGGCCCACAGAGCCTCCAGAGGGTTCAGCGCTGAATCCCAGTATTGTGCGTTCATCTCATAAATGTCATCTACCGGAGATGTGGAGAGGTCTTTGACTATTGGCTGAGAGGCCTTACCTCACACTCGCAGGTCCAGGAGTAGCCTTGTTATTGATGTGGCTACTTCAGTAACATCTTCCAATTGTGTGCTTTGCCAAGCTGCCCAGTTTCTAGTCTTAATGTGGTGAGTCTTGCTTGACCTTCACCTTTCCATACAAATACTGTTGCTAGTCAGTGGGATGAAGGGTGACGAAGAGCATTGGTGCTCATCTGCTGACTTTGCAGCACTGCCACAAGATACTGCACCTGGCTATTGTGCCATATGGTGCCTGTATGGCCTTCAGTGAGGCTTGTCTTGCAGCCTACCAGCATCCATATAGTGTAGTGTATAGGCAGAGGAAGCATGGGGGATCTTCCCTTCACCACAGGCAAGGGCTTAGATTATTGGGAGATGGCAGGACAACGTAGGCAGCCTTAATAGCGAGGCTTGCTATGTATGTCTCCATTTTCCACAACTCTTTCATGGAGATCTTTTTCCTTTTAACTCATTCTCCATTTACCATTTACCACTCCTTCCCATCTCATCCATTGTCCTTGCCTTACCCGACAACAGCCTTTGCACACCTTGTTGCCTCCTCTTGCTGAAGTAGCTCCTGCACCACAATACTCATCTCTGAGACAGAGCAGCCTTGTTCCAGGCTGTTGGGCTGTCCCAAAGGCAAAGAGCACTCCTCCTGTGCTGCATATGGCCCACAATGCCCTTGAGCCAGAGTGCAACCTTTGTCTGCTAGGTTGCTTTTGCTAAGTCCATTTCCTCCCAGGAGCCAGGATGGGGGAAGCTTAGACTACAAATGGATCACTTGACTCTGTCAGAATCAGCTCAAGTCTTACTTTGGTGTACTTGTACTCCTCTGAGACTGGAAATGGGTAGCTCTAGGAATCATCTGTTGTAAAGCCCCAGGCTTTACATGTGTCTCATCACCATTGTAAAGAGCATGGAGCTGACAGCTTGCCCTTGATGATTCAGATGCATCTTGATTTGCTTGGCTTTAGGGTAAATAATCTGGATTTACCTCTGATTTAAGGAAATTATCATCATTTACAACACTTAGATATGAGGCAGAAAACTCAATGTTTTTCCTTTGCTCAGCTGTAGCTTTTGTTCATGTGCCATATCTCTGAATCAGAGGTTTTGAAAAATATTTTTGCTGCAAGAAAGGAGCCTATAGTTAGCTTTCTGTTGAAGCAAAAATGATGGGACAGTATGTACAACTAGCTGGTTCTGGCTGAGATACAAATGCATTGTGAGGTAGAACCCTCCCTGCAAATGATCTGTCAGAATTGACTGTCATATATACTTCCTGTGTTACATTGCAGTAATGTTTTTTCCTTGGAGAGATAAAATGGCCAGATTTAATAGCCCGCTTTCAATAAATCTATGGTACATTCGCAATATACTGAAAATGATAACACTTTGTCCATTGTTTATAATTAATAGAATTTTAAACTGTTTGTGTTTGTGTGTGTGTGTGTGTGTGTGTGTGTGTGTGTGTGTGTGTGTGTGTGTGTGTGTGTGTGTGTGTGTGTGTGTGTTCGTGTTTGTTTGTCTGTGTGTGTGTGTGTGTGTGTGAGTTTGTGTGTGTGTGTATGTGTGTTAATACGTGTTAATGTGTGTGCCTGGTATATATTTCCAAGAATGGTTTGCATTATCATGCAAATTTTTTACTAGGGTGGTCCAACTGTTAACACTTTTACTTTGCCAGCAAAAACTTAAAGATGATTATTACATTAAATCCAGAGACACTGAAGTTTCAAAACTTCCCAGACTCTTTTACTTCAGGAAATGCATATATCTGATAGTATGTGTATAAATACAAACTGTTTTTATCCTCTTGAAGAGGAACAGAGAAAGAGGAGATATGTCCCCATCTTTGACTTTATACTGACGTCTCTGCAGTTTTATGCTGTTGCAGCTTCTTCTCTTGCTGTGGTTGGCAAGGCCATCGATGTAATAGATCACTGTTATTACTATGTTACTACATGCACATACATTCAGTTAGCACAAGTGTTACAAGTGGTTACAAGTGTTCCATAACACCTGTACACCTGCTCATTGATTCAATGATCCAATCAGTCAATCATGTGGCAGCATTGCAAGGCATAAAATCGTGCAGATTCAGGTCAGGAGCTTCAGTTAATTTTCACATAAAACATCAGAACAGGGGGGGAAATATTATTCTCAGTGACTTTGAGCATGGCTTAACTGTTCATGCCAGATGCAGTGGTTTTGACTATTTCTGAAACTGCTGGTTATTTCAAACACAACAGTCTCCAGAGTATACTCAGAATGGTGCAAAAACCAAAAAAAAACATCCAGTGAGCAGCACAATATTTTGTTGATGAGAAAGGTAAGAGGAGAATGGCCAGACTGGTTCAGGCTGACTAAAAGGTTACAGTAACTCAGATAACTCCTCTTAACACATGTGATGAACAAAAAAAAATTCTGAATTTACATGTCAAACACGCAGATGAGCTACAATAGCAAATGGCCACTTCAGGTTACACTCCTGTCAGCCAAGAACAGAAATCTAAGACTGCAGTGGGCACAGGCTAAATAAATGTGGACAGCTGAACACTGGATGATATTAGCATGGTCTGATTCATCTCGATTTCTGCTGAGGCACCGAGATAATGTGGCAAAGGTTTTCTTGGCACAGTTCTGGCTTCTTATTACCAATCACCCATTGTTAAATGCCACAGCCTATCTGAGTATTGTTTCTGACCATATGCATCCGTTCATGGCAACAATTTACCACTCTTGTAATAGCTGCTTGCAGCAGAGTAATGCACCATGTAACAGTGCATAAGTACTCTCAATCTGGTTTCATGAACATGACAATTTGTAGTGTCCTTACAGTATATAGCCTCCCAAGTCAGCTGATGAAACCTGAATCCAGTTAAACACTATTGGGATGTTTTTAAATGAGAGATTTGCAGCATGAATGTGAAGCTGACAATACACAACATACACTACATAAACTATGAACTCATGTCAAAATGGTTTCCTAGTTGATTTGAAACCAATTCAACTGTGGTGGATGTGTGAGGCAGAAGTTGCTCAGTAACTGCAAGGCACCTATTCTGGAGGCCTCTTTGGAGTCAATGTCTTTTCGACTCTAGCCAGAATCCCCTGAAGTGGACAATGCATGTGGAGGGCCACGGCTTTCCCAAAGCCATATCAATTCAAGCAATTGCCTCCAACTCCAGTAATGCCCCATGTCGGAGCTGTCAAAACAAAGCATAAAGTTAGAACAGCTCTTGCATAAAAAAATTCAGATTACAAATGTACATCACAGTGTGTTGCTATTTTCGAATACTGCTGCCATCTGCAACCACTGCCAAACCATATTAGGGTCTGTAGGGAGAGAATTCAGTCTGGTGGTGCTACTATAGCCATCAAAAACGCAAGTCTAAACCATTGCACCAAGATTAGCAAAAAATAGCATAAACTCATGAGAATGATGAGTCTTGATCAGTATATATTTAAAAATAAGTGGCTTCACAGACTCTCACTCAAGGACGGGTGCTAAGGAAGGTGGGCCGCCCAGCTTTGATTAGAAGGTCTTAACTTTCTTTTTGAATTCCATGACAAAAGAAGTCTTAAACAGTTGACTCTATGTCAGCAAGGTCTTGCGAGTTTCAGTGGATCTTATGTTGAGGTATTTTCATCCCATAAAATGGTAATTTTTATAAAATTGGTAAGAAATGTCAGTGACATCACCAGAATTTATGTGTATCACCACAGTGCAGTCATATCATTTAGTTTACAGCTCAAAAAATATCTTTAAGTAAGCAGTAAGTAAGCAGTACCTCAGAAAGTACTTCCTAACCAACTGGAGCTATTATCTGTGTGGTATAATAGAATCCATTGCAGGCTTTAAGAGTGCTTCTCAGAAAGACAGAAAGAAGAGGCAACCCGAAAATATGAGCATTGACGAGAAAGGCAGAGGCCTGCAATCAATATTATGCTCCAGTAAATGGACAATCCCTCACATTTGATGTCCTATAATAACGGACAAAATCAATTTGAAGCTGTCCTGACTTTGTCCTGAACATGTCTGCCTTCTGATCCATAGTGTGAAGTTAATGTCTACAGCCATATTTGTCTTATTCTTGTGTTTGTGTGGGTATGTGTGTATGTGTATGCATGGGAGGTAACTGATGGATATGCAGTTTTTTGGCTGGACAACAACAGCAAAGCGAGCCCTAGAAATGAAAATGTCCATGACTTTCTGACTGAGGGACAAAAGGTACATCATTAGTCAGCCAAATGTCATGTGATTGAGTGCTGAAAGTAAGTCACTATTTCATACTTGTTCAGTTGTCTGGCAACAGAAACAGAAAAAAAAAATGAATTTATTAAAGTACTGTATATGTGAGCACAGAAAGTAGGGGAGAAGCGACCTCATCTTGCTTGTGGACAATAAAACTAACTTTTCTGGCTTCAGCGCTTTCATTTTCTTTCATTCTGTGTAACAAACTTAATAAACAAAAGACTTAACGAAAAGAATTCAGCCTTCTCTGTCCATGTACATGAGTAGAATTACAAGCACATTTTCCACAGGGCATTTCCCACAGGGCACATTTTCCATATATACATACACATATATATATATATATATATATATATATATATATATATATATATATATATATATATATATATATATATATATGTGTGTGTGTGTGTGTATAAATGTATTAGTGCACTCCACTACCATTTACTATTTTGTAGTGTGTAATAGTATTGTGTAAAGGTGTACATCTACAAGTACTGTATGTCTGAGTTTATAAATATGTGTGACTGTGAAAAGTGAGGAGTAAGCTGATGATTCCCATTACTGCATGTTTCATAGGAGTGATGAAGAAAGGGGGAGAAGTCAAGAATGTCATCAGGATCAACCCCAAAAATTTCCCATGTAAAATCTGCAGCACTTTCTAAACTACCACTATCCAGCTTGTAGAGACCTGTGCATGTTTTAATACTTCTGAAGTAAAAAAAGTGCAACTCTTGACAATAATTTACCGCAGTCGCTATTGTTAAGGTCAATTTTGCAATCTTTTTGACCATTTCAATTTGAGGAGAAGCTCAAATCCAACAAATACATGATTCTGAAATAAAATGAACTTAAATATTACCAGCAACTCCTCGACCATTTTAGGTAATTTTTCCCTACCCTCTGATATAACCCCTGGGAACTTCTCTTGAAATAATGCCCCTACAACGGCAAGTGCACTGGATCTTTGTGCTCGTCGTTACAATAATCAACATGTAGTTAACAGAACAGTTACAGTTTTTTTTAAGGTTATGCCAAAAACTACTTGGTTAAGGTCAGGGAAAGATCATGGTTTGGGTTAAAAGAAGTACTTCCTTATAGTTACTTTTGTCACCAGGGTAACAGTAATAATCATGCAGTTAAGGCTGTGTATTGATGATGGTGGCAACAATGGAAACTTGATTTCAAATGGGAACTGAAAACCAGTCTCCTACTTGAAAGTCTTGTGTTTTGTTCACCCATCTATCTCCCCAAGTCTCCACATAATGTAGACGTTATCACCCTTTATGCTATCTCACTTGGCTTCATCCTTTGCTCTCATCATAGTAATACAGTGGCTAGAGGTCATCCAACAGTAAAATATAACTACTGTCTGTAATATGCTGCTTACACATTTGACCTATAAGCTTTTTTTTTTCTTCCATAGGACAGTCTCAATATTATACTATTAAGCTAAAACCATGGTCTAATCCTACTCAAAAGTGGTTTTGTTATAATATAAAATCCACAGTGGAAGCTTCACACAGTGAAACATGCTGAGGTTTTAGGCTGTACATCCTGAGGTAACAGAAAGTAACAGACTTAAATTTGTTCAAAACTCTTTTTTTACTGATTACCACAATAATCACATGTAATGGTCCCAATATGCTGGGGTTCCCCCTCCGTAAAAACCCTAACAAAATAAGATGTTGGAACATTTCTTCCTCCTCTGTGCCCTCCCTTTACAGAGTATCTCGTTTCCAGTTTAGTCTGCTCCTATTCCATCTTCGAATCACTTTGTTCTTCTTTATTTTTTCTCTTCTACAGTCCTGAATACAGGCCTGCAGTGGAATACCCTACTCATCTATTATATGTTCCTTTCCCATTTTCAAAGTTCTGATGTTTTTGCATTGGTTTTTCAATCCGCATAAAGGTTACTTTGACATAATATGAGTTTCTGTTCTCTCCTCTCTCTTAATATTTCTGCCTGCGCCCTTTGTATTTACTGCATTCATTATGTATTCATGCTAACTTTAATTATTAAACCTCTGTAGAGCACATTAATAGATTGTTATAAATGAGCCCTATAAATAAATTGACTTGACTGCAAAACTCTGAATTTAGTCTATTAATCTATGACCTAAGATACTTCACCTGTCTCACCTCAAATTCCCGTACCTCTGTAAAGTAAACACTGATGACTGTGCTGCAACCATAATCTTATACCTCTCAAATACACAATACACAAGCGCCACTGTTGGTCATATGACAAAAAACAGATGCTTTTTACGCTGTAACAGTACAAAACCTTATGCAGGTGTTACGTTTTGAAAAAAAGCAAATTTGCTGTCTAGTATTATCTACTTTATGAAAGGATGGTATTTCAGTGTTTCATATTTTGGTGAGCTAAGGTGGACACCATGCACTGTGATATTGTTTCCATATAACTCCTGTCTTTTCCTGTGCTGTCCAGTCTCTCTCTGTTCTGCTTTAAGTCACTGTCTACTGAGCAACATCAAATTAAGTCATAATGAGCAAATATATTATTGACTAACGGCTGGCAAATAACTGTCAAATCTCTGCTCTGAAGTGCATTTGCATATATTTTGAAAAACTGACACAAAAATGTTTTCCATACTTAATTTGTATATCTGATCCAGAGAGTAAAAGTAAAGAGTACCATGAATTGTTTACAGATTTTTCTTCAACATACATAATAAAATGTGTTTGATTGCTTCACATTTGTTTGCAAAAACACAAACACCAAAAGTAAATGAGCAAACCAATTTTCCTTTCAAATAGCCAGTCAACATCAGCAGACTGTTGTATGGCCCAGTCGGACTCAGCCTTATGCCAAAATTAGCCTCGGAAACAGATACCAGTGATTAAAATAAACTACAAAAAGTAGAATATACTGTATACTGTAAAATATGCATTAATCAGTTTAGGATTGATTCATATCCAGGCTTGATGCAAGTACAGCATCTTCAAGTCAAATGGAGGCTGGGTATTTCTGGCTATCTACCTGAAAGCTACATAACTCAGTGTCTCAGTATGCAAGAAAACAAGAAATTCTTGGAAGCAAGGTCAAAACCTAAATCTATTTAATTCAAACATTAAAGCTGTAGATAAAAACAAAGCATTCCTCATAACAAGTTAACACCCTGCCAATTTTAGCCAATCCAAAGTGTTTTTTGCATCGTCTAAACATAACAAAGTTTACACTGCGACCTAAAATTCTAGGACTCCAATGAACCTAATTAGATGTACAGGAGTGCTAGAATCTATAAGTGGGTTTTTTTGCTAGACATGCTGACTGAAGCATGGTAAACCAATAGTTTGCTTAAAGGATGAACTTAATTGTCACAAATTGAAGAACAAGATATGGACAGGGCTGTCATTTTCATACTTGTAATTAAGGTACATAAAGCAAATTTATGTGCATTCAAATGCACCACTAAATATCCTTACAGTGAAGTGAAATAAAATGAGTTGATTGCTTGTAGTAAAATATATCTTGACCTCATTGACATTGTACTATACTGTATGTATATCAATTAAAACAGAAAAATGGGTTGGGGATGAGATTTATCTCAACACAACATTTGAGTATCAGTTTAATATTTTAGTTAAAGTAGTTGTAGTTTATGACCTCCAGACAACATACTTGCCAAACGGCAGAAAAACATCTTCAATTGTTTTTGGCATTATTCTTCATACCAGCTAATGTGATAAATTTTCATGATCCTGTTTTCAGTATTTATGAGTTACTATCTCTGTAGTACATGTCTGTAAACCACTGATATGTTTGAGAGCCTACTGGTGCCCTACAGGTTATGAAAATACTGAATGTATTCCATAAATGTTACTGTGATATACAGTTTCCCTATTTTAACTTTTAAGTATTTAAGTATTTATTTAAAATCATAGTATTTAAGCAAAATACTATGATCAAAGAAAATAATAAAATAAATAGATAAAAACATAAGGCAGTTTAAAAAATACAAAGAAATAAAAGACAATCTCCCCGGTTCTAATTTGTTTTGTAATGACATGTTTTTGGAGATTGGAGTATTTTTCTACCTCTACATTGAATTTCTCCATGGTCTTTGTGATGGCTAAATGACTACAAAAGAAGATATGCTTTTACTTAACAAATGAATTGCTCAAGGTACTCTTGCCAATATGTAACAGGTGTGAAAAAATTTTGCTTTTCTGGGGACTCAACTTTGAAAAATAAGACAATGTCAGAAACAGCCACAAGGCAGCATGTTACACAGAAAGCCGCTGTCTTCACGCGTAAATGTGCAGCATCCATGTGTTTTGTCTACATAAAATAAACACAAAAATTACCATTTGGTAAAACATCTGTTCACAACACTAGCAGCACATACAGTAGTGTTTTAGAGCTTCATGACTATAGTGTAAGTCAACTAAAACTATCAAACTACAGCCTGAAACAGACTGGAGATTTCTCTGTTGACATAGCAGACCAACTCATTGGCTCAACCCACACTTGTGATAGACAACCGCAGACAACCCCACATAAATGCACACAGGTGTGAAAAACAACAAAGCGCTCAAAAAAAGGTTTCATATCAGTGTCTCCGTCTCTGCCAACATTAGGCACCGACTGGGATAAGATCTTTGCACTGTGGGTTGTCAGTGGGGTATGCTATATAAGGGGGATCTTTCCTGTAGCTATTACACTGTTCACAGGGACTCTCACATACACAAAAATGCATAGAAATACACACCTTTCACTAGCACACACACTCATGCAAAGTTAAGAGCTTTCAGCTCGCAAGCACAGCATCAGCTGTATAATGCACATTGCCGATGGGAACAGCCTTGTGTCTTATTCTGTCACAATGACACAATAAGAGAAGTGCGGCAAGGAATACAATACACGAGATCAAGGGAAATGGAAGAAAAGTATAGGAACAGCGAGGGAAATAAGCAGAAAAAAGAGACAGAGGAACGGAGAGAAACAAAGTAAACTGGAGCTTTTACTGCAGCTGAAGCTATCAAGTGCAGGGGAATATACACCTGACTTGATCCACTTTCTACTATCTGTTTCTACTCTTTTTCTCTTCATTGATCCTGTTTGAAAGTGGAATACTCCTAATCCAAGACTTGTCATATTTCAGCTCCTCTGATGTGCAGTACAGTCAGATAAGGAGACAAGAAATGACAGTGGCCTCAGGTAGTGTATTGAAGGGGAGAGCAGGAGTGGGGAACTGACTGCTGAAATTACACCATTGGTTGGTTGGCTGAGTGTGGGAGGTTCCCCATGGGTCATTGCTCTTTCAAAATGAATTGGTGTCGACAGTTTGTAACACATCATTAGGGGGTTGTTTCCAGGCAGTGTTGCTAACTTAGCACATTTGTTGCTAGATTTACTTACTTTACAGAGCCCTTTAGTGAGTCTTTATCACAAAAGCACCTATCAACAAATCTAGCAGCTTTTTGGACAAATCTTAGCTACTAGAATGGTGCCAGTATTGCACTGCGAGCAAGAGATTGAGCTTTCCTAAGAAGGCACACCTATCTATACATCTCATTCAACCGACTGCATGGTAGCTGACACAAACGTGAATGAGCATCCAACTCTCTCTCTAAGTAATCATTTTACAAATAAAATATAGCTGAAATTACAGCACAGACGTCGTCTTTAACTCATGTGCATATACGTTGTCTTTAACTTATGTGTATCACGATTTCATTTGCATTTGTAAAAAGGGGATTTCAGGAGTGCAGAGAAGCAGCTTGGAAATGTCATGGAAGTGACTGCTGCTTAACATGTTGTCTTAATGGGCTGCGTATCTTCTGTTTCTGTCTAACAGAAAAAGGAGAACATTCAATGGTATCGCTTTATAGGGAACTGGGCTGTCTTAAAATACTGTATATGTGAGCACAGAGAGTAGGAGAGAATCAAATACAGAAAGGGTAATCTAGCCATGTACTAGGTTTTTACCTAGGCTTGTTTTAACAATACAGTAAACACTGATTGATCATATATATATATGATTTTTTAATGTGACATATTTTCAGCATTTCAATATTTCTGGCTTACCGAAACCATCCACCGAGTACTGTAAAATCTTTTCATAGTCTCTCCCCTTATGAAAATCTCCCCTTCCATCTGGTCTGTGCCAAGAAGACAAACTGTCACAAATTCCACATTCTGGTTGTGGAATCAAAAGAGCGGTCAAAAGAGCAATATTTTAAAACTGCCCAATCCATACCTCCCTGTGGCAGAGCAGGCAGTGAAGCTTGATGTAAAAAGAAGGATGTCTTTGATGGCTACATCAGTAGGAGTGTTTGAAACTGATAAGGTATTCCATAGTATATGTGCATATGAACTCGCGTGGATGAAAATGTGTATGAACATTTCCTTTGATCTCAGAATTTTCCGTTATTATTTTTTTACGAGCCCGTTTATTTGTTTCCGTGTGTGTGTGGGTGTGCATGTCCGTGTGTTTGTGTGCACGCTCACGCTGATGTGTGATACAGTAATAGAAGCAGCCTTCCAACACAAGGTCTGGTGTTTGCAGCCGGAGAGCTGACATAAACAATCTGCTCCAGCGTCAGTTAAACAGCAAGCGTGGGAGAATTGGGTGCTCTATAGGTTACAACAAGCCTCACATTCTCTAAATAGACCAACCCATCTGCCTAATGCAATGAAATCAAAATGTTCAGTGGATACCTTATATGACATTGGCTTAGTTAGTTGACAACAGGTTGGAAAGGATGTCAAGTGACACTGGCCGGTGACTCAGAGAGGTGCTAATCTCTCACACCGAGTAAAAATGAAGTAGTAGCACTGGCAAATTATGGACAAGTTCCTGCATGAGCCAAAAACGCTGTTACACTACAGTAGCAGGACACATGTGAAGCAGAACAATGGTAAAGTTTCTACCACTGAACTCTGTAGGCTGAAGAAACTTATCAGTTGCCAGAGAAACATATCTGCCTGTCTGTCAAGCATATCAGGACCAATGTCGAACACTGACCAAATTCCCATTAAATTTAATATGACTATTCATGTTTCCCAGGGGATAACACTACCAACTTCCAACTAGATTTCCGAATACTGTTGTATTCTTCAAATGTGGCTGCTATATATTCTGAGGATGGGGGTGGACCATTTGTATTCCTTCTGACCTCTTTAGGTTTACACTGAATAATAATGGTCTGCACTAAATATTTAGCCTACCAATAAGGTGTTTGCCTGGTGATTGTATTCTGAAGGCCTCCAAAGTTAGGCTAAACCTCACAGAGGGAAAACAGGTTTTTGTACTTATAATAACAACTGGCTTAATATTAACACAAAAGGTATATACATTCATTAATGTATGGAGTGTTCAGTAGATAGTGGGAATTTTTTAGCTGAAATACATAGTTATTGTGAGAAAGACCATGACCTCAAACTTCTCAGCTTGTTGTTTATGCATTCTGCATATTGTATATTTTTCTAATTTAATGTATGATTTTTGTCCCTGATGGAAAATATTATTTGAGAGTTCTGTGCAGAAAAAAAAAAACCCTCTCTCAGAGGAGTTGTTTTCCAGCCGTACAGACTCTTTCAAAGCTGCAGCTGTGTCTCCTTTGGAACATCTCCGTTTTTCTGAATCACTAATAGATGAATTCCAGGGCAATCATTAGCACATTGCTTTAACACTATGCCATCTGTCAATTTGTAAAATTCCTCTTTGTGTCTAAACAAGAGCAAATGAAAAAAAAAAACAAAAAAAACTTTACCATCAACAGATAAAAAATACTAATGTAATAGCCTAGGTATTTATTGCTGAGTGATGCTAAAGCTAGGGTGCAACAATTGTGAAGATTGTGAAGCTCATAACTGAAATCCCAAACATGATACTAAAAGTTGAAGCCTACTCTGACTTTTCTGAACCCATGACTTATCCTCTAACGCCACTATGAGGTTTTTATTTTGGGATTATAGTAAAGTTCCATTGCGTAGACTAGTATGAAATTTTTCCTAAAAACATTGGTGATCCCCTGACTTTTCTAGAAAGAATAAGTATACTAACATGTTTAAAGACCAAGATCATGGCCTAGGTAAACATACACATTTTAGCATGTTATTAGCATTTAGCTGAAATCATTAACATATCTAATTACAACCACACACAGCAGCTAGGAGCCGGAGTTTGTGTTGTCCCAAAGCCTAATGCCATGTTTGTTTGTTTTTCAGACACGTATCTGTCCTAATATGTTTTTTCATTTTATCTCATAGCAAGATTAAAATAAAGCTTTTTTTTCTGTTTGCAAGATAATCTCTTTTTAGGCTTTAGTTTCAAAATTAACATTGGATAATCATGTTTTATTTTTTTCTTAGCCTTTGACATATCAGTCCCCTTCTGTCTCCACTAATTAAGTATCTTATTAAATTAAGTCCCTGAGCAGGGAAACTACTTAGCCAGTACTGCATGGATTCATGTTATCATGTTAAGTTGATTGGAAGTGAAAGGAGTTCTGCTGTCACCTCTTAGATTGCTAATGATGGTTTCTCTCTCCATCAACAACAAGAGAACATAAAGCTGTTTCTTCTTGACTCAGTGAACTTCTTTTCATTTTACTGCACACCCGATCTTCCCAACTAGATTTCTGAAGTTTTTCAGATTCTCTGCTCCCTTTTGTTATATCATGATGTCTTCCAAGTTGAATTTTCTTGGGTTACTTATAGAAAGAGAAGCTGAGGTAATAAGTAAGTTGTGATTGTTTATAAAACTGATTTAACTATTGAACCTAATGATTCTCAACAACTGGCTCTGAATTTAAGGTTTCAAATAGATGGCATGTCATTTTGCCATATACTCTACATCACATACATGCTATGTAGATTTCTGCCCTCTAGCCAATCATAATGTGAAAACGGTGCATGTTCAGAATGTCTCGCTACAGGCTATAATCCCACGACAAATGTTTATGACGAGGGTGTGCTCCACGTATTTCTGCACACAAATGCAGACACAATACATACACAACAAACATACACAGACACACCCACGGTAGTCAAAGTGAATGACATTCCAAAGGAGATAATACGTTGTTATGGTTTTCCACACCGCCAATGTTCCCGTTTCCAGCTGCAGGCCTGTGGGGATTTCTTATGGGATGCTTATCATTATGTGGCACTGCCAAGGAAGATTTGGGAAATTAATTAATATTACACAGATAGGACAGCAAAAATAACCAACTGTCAAGTAGGCGTATTCTGGTTTTTATTTGTGTCGATGAAGGATATATTTCTTTACCTTTTTTACATTTGTTTTTGACACTTTCTGATGATGCCTTTTATTAGAATTGGTATGCCCTTCTTACACAGTAGCCCGAGCCCACTTTGATTAGACAAGGAAGGAGGAAATAGGATTGGAGAGAAAGGAAATAAAAAGACATTGGAAGTCAAAAGAATTAAATCATTAGACTGAAATTTAAAAAGAAAATTAAATCTTTACTCTAAATTAAATCTTTGCTCTCTCAGAGTTCTCAAGGCTCCCTAGATACTACAGACCGTACTATACCCTTGTTGTTTATCTCCTTCATTCTCAAAGCATGGTCTCTTAATTTTCTCTCTCACCTTTCTATCTAAGTATTATTGCCACATCATGTTGACATGAAGTCTGAGTGGGATAGGGTTATGGACAAGAATGTCAAAAACAGGGGGAAACTTCAAGTGTAGCAGTATAACTACATTCCCAGACTTTAACCACCCTTTTTGCCATCCCCTGTGGAGATGTGCACTTGACAATCTACAGCAATGGATCCTCAAAATACTATTACTACAAACAATCTATACCAAGGGATGCATGTCAGCTACAATAAAAGCGACTGCCGTTGTCTCCTTCACACAGTAATTGAAAAAATAACATGAAATAGAAATTGAAATATTGAAATATTAAGATTAGGTATATATACTCAGAAATCCATATACAAGACTATCAGAGAATTATGACCTAAGCTATAAGCTATTTTCTGAGGAATGCTGAGATTTGAGATTTCACTAAGGCTTTAAGTCACCATATTAATAATTTTATCTGACCCTAACAGCTATTCAAAGTTGCATTGGCAACCCTTGCAATTTAATGATTTGTTTACAAGGTAGAGTTAAAGCAGCGGATAATTCCTGACAATTGAAAAATGCATAGCCCTTCACCCCTTCTTGCTTTCTCCAGTGAACACATAAACTCTTCTTGTGACTCACTTTGTGATGGGTGAAATTAAACACTTTTTGAAATGGAGTTTTTAAAGTGGGCTTTGGAAAGCTTAAGGGATTTAAAGAAGGCAGTAAGATTGCAGGTGGGTGATGTGTCTCATTATATCCTTGGTAGATGATAAAGGTCAATCACATCGGTTGCATTTGTGAGTTTGCTTCATTCGATGCTGAGGTGACATTTCTCCTCTGGTTATGTGCTTTATTTGATGCATCACCAAATTAGCTGTGTAATTTTTCATTCTTCCTATAAACTACAACAGATGTGTTCTGGGTCCTGTCTATCTTTTTCACTGTACAGATGACCAGTTGGCCTTCACTAAACTCTTCTCTCCTATCCACTCCTCTCCTCTGCCTAGATCCTTCTGCTCCTCTTTACCTCACACAGTACCCTCTGTCTCCTCAATGCCCACAACTCAGCATTTACTGCTGCTGTGATCTGACCTATCCTCTCTCTCTCTTTCTTTCTCTCTGCAGTACCACTGCAGCTCCATCAATCACAGACATGCGCAAACACACACACACACACACACACACACACACACACACACACACTTAGCAATTCCAAGCTTATACGGAGCGAGTGAAGACTGAGATGGCTCTTTGATAGACATGCATGCATACATGCAAAGTCAATAAAGCTAGGAACAACCCAGTAGGGAATTCATTACTTTAAAATGTGTTAACATTATTTAATTTCAGAGTTATCTCTATAGCTATCTGTGCCTGAGTGGAATTTCCCAATTAAGATGGGCGGAAGACGAGAGAAAGGATGTGTGCAGATATCTGTGTGTATGTGTGTGTGTGTGTGTGTGTATGTGTGCTTGTTTGTTCGTGCCTGTGCATCCAACACACATGCACACAGGTTTTATTCTGTTTCTGTCACTGTTACACTGTGTACTGTGGTTGTGTGTGTGTGTGTGTGTGTGTGTGTTTGTGTGTTCATTAGTGACAGTGGGTTACTTCTTTGGAACCATTTACGTTTACAGTATTAACTCCACCCCAGTCTCAACCAGTAGTCCTCACGGGAACCAAAGCATGTGTGAATGAAGCAAAATATCAATTCTGGGGTCCTGCTTAAAGTTAGGGGAAGGGTTTGAATTGAGGTTACTTTCAGGTTAGGGTTAGGGTGTTTGGTTAGGCAGTCCACATTGAATGGAAATTATTCCAGTATACTAACAAAGATAGCTCTGCCCACGTGCATGTGTCTACATATTTATATATATATATATATATATATATATATATATATATATATATATATATGGGGAAACACATAGGGAGAGGGAGAGGCTTCCTCACATTCCTGATGAACATAACCATGCTTAAAAAAAAAACACACTTAGGCTGCATCAGTTTATGGGCTCGACTGAACCGAACTGAACCGACAAAATGATTGTCTTTGACAAGCACTATTCTCCACTCCACTTGAGGTCCAAAATATGCATTATTATAGTAAATCAAATAGTACATAGCAATTCATAATATTAGAAAAAAACATTAAATATTCTTGAAATACTATACAGTGGGTGTTCATACACAAAAAAAGCATTACTTAAATCCACAAAGAGACTATTATTGCATTTTTGTAACCGCAATTAAAATTGGTTCAGAGCATGGATCAGAGCAAGTAAACAACTTTTAGTTAGTGGATGATGAGACCCTTTACTCCAGACTCGTAATAGCATCACAGAGGCTTTCATTTCATGCTTTTTTCATGTCGAAATGCCAGGGAGAAACTGATGTTTCTAGCAGAGTGGGACTAATTTTGCATGAAAGGCAAAGTATCTCAGAACAATATTGCCAGCTAATGATTTGCAATGAAGCTAATTAAAAAAAATTCACCATGTCTCAAGTGAAGATTGACAAAGCAGCAACCCAGTGGCAGTAACACTACATGATCGAAACATTTCTTTTCTTTACCTAAGACAGGAAAATATAATGTCCAGAAGTTACCATCTTTGATCGTAGAAAACTAGAGAGACTAACTCTATTTTGCTTATTTTCAATAATTTAGTGGCATTTTTCAAAGCCTCAGACTCAAGCCCCATGTTCCATTTCATGATGTGTGTTTTACAGATTGCACAGTTGCACTACTAATGAGCCCTGAGACAAACAACGCCTCACATTCTATCCCCTCAGAGTGGTATTTCAGAATTAATCATCTTTGATTACCTAAAAGTTTAAACATAGCAAGGTAATGTTTCTGTTAGAAATTAATGTCTCTGCAAAAGTTGTAAAGCATTGTTCAACATTGTGCGTCTCAGACCTAATTTGCATTACTCTCTAATGTCCATGATTATTCTAGTCATGGTCTTGGACATCTAGGAGTGTTTTTCTGTTGGTGTGACTGTCCTTGTATACACAAGCACACATGCCTCCCATGCTTATTGTGTAACCATGTGAGGCATGCTGTAATGTTTCTAACAGTGTACATATACTATACTATGTTGTCTCTGTAATTACTTGTATATACATGGGATTGTATGTATTTTTTCTGTTAATCTGCAGTAAGGTTCTTTCTTTCTTTCTTTCTTTCTTTCTTTCTTTCTTTCTTTCTTTTTTCCTTCTTTCTTTCTTTTTTTTTCTGTGCACACCAAAGAGTGCTACGTGTTGTCAACTCACCATATGTTCCTTTTCCTTAGGGCTGGCATGCACATTAGTGATGCAATGACTTGCCTTGATTCAGTAATGAATGCATTCCTGCTGTGTGCTCATATTAGGGGATGCCTGCACTGACCCACAATATTATGGTCCTGTTTGAGAACGGAAGCAATCTGTGACCCTATACACATTCAGCCATGCGATGCATTCATTGTTAACTGAATGCTTCAACAAGTGCAGTCGATAGGGGCCACCAGAGAGGCTGCACTGTTTTTTTAATATACTAACCAGATTCAGCTTTAAGTCGTTTTTGTAACTCTTGTGTAACATGGGATTGACATAGTAGTTTTTGGATTCTCACTTTCATTAAACAACAGCTAACAAGCTTTAATTTTTCTAATCCTCTCCCCTCTGTGGTGTTTTTGGAGTTATAATTAAGTGTACTACTGCTGTCAATGGAATCCAGATGTTTACAGTGGCTGTTTGATATTGCAACTGTCTGCTGGGAGGCTTACATTCAGAATCAACTACAGGAAATTCAGAGTTACTCACCGAGATTAGTGACCAGCTGTTTACTTGGTTGACTGATTTACATCTGGATAAAGAAATTCCTCAGAGCTTTTTTTCTTGGCAAATTGCACAGCTATGGTGATCTTTTAGAAGAGGACTGGTAGATTACAGGTGTTTACCGCAATTTGAGGGAACAACAGACATTTTACACGGCATCAGAGTAAACAACACCTTCTACCATGTCCTCCTGTCATGTGGAAAATAATCAGTTGCTCACACCCCTCTGCTCACAAAGTACAAATGTCCTAAGTTTTCCACTTATGTTTCCACTTCCACTTGTATGGAAATTCATGTATCGTGTTTTATGTTGAAAACTGGTCTCGAATATACAAGTAGCTGAATCTTTTTTGTGTGTGTTTTTCTTCATTTGACTTAATTTCACTTGTAATTTCTTTTACTCTCTTCTAATGATATCTTGTTACAGTCTTCCTCTGCTTCTAATGCACAGCATTCTTACCTTCCTAGTACATATAAGATTTTTCTTTCATTTCTGTTGCCTTCCATCAATGGCCATCATGACACTCTTTCTACCTTTTCTATCCTTTCTCTCTAAACAAGGTTGTTCAGAACCTGTCCATTTCCACTATACCCTGCCACTGAAAATAATTACAATGGAAGACAGAGAGAGACAGAGATGGACGAGAGGAAGATGGCAGGCAGAATGAAATTATAGATGAAAGAGTGTGAGAAAAATCAGGAGGCAACGGGTCGGAGAAAAGAAAGAAACAGAAATGTCTTATTGATAAGAATATAGAATACATGAGAATTGAAGAGGACTAGTTCAAGAGAGAAAAGCAGAGAGAAGTGTAAAAACTCAAAGAGCCTCCTCAAATCAACTCGACCTTGCAGGGTTTCATAAACAAATGTAGCCAATTTCTAATCCTCTCCATTAGCAGCAAAGGTAATAACCTCATCTGAGAGCAACGAATATTGTTAACATCCACTGATCCAGAAACATCAGTAATACATGATAAGCAAACACAGTTAGAGCTGTATTGCCACAACACAAACAAAGCTAACCACCATAAGCTATGTTATGTATTGCTTGGTGATGAGCAATGTTAATTCCTGTTAATGCTGCCAGGTATTACTGACACGGAGAAAAAATGTTAAATCCCTGTTAGCAAACCCCAGCTACTGTAGGAGCTTAGCACAGTTCGAGTTTCCATTAGCCTTGCCATATAGATGTACACACAAACACACAAGCACAAACAAATGTGTTGTTTTGCAGCCACACACACATGCCCCCCTGATTCCCATTAACCTGTGGGAGCCACTGCATGGCTGGGAGAGAGAACTCTCATTTGTCAGCTTGCCATGGGCCATGGAGCTGAAGGTCGTTAGCAAATAGAGTTCCTCTCTAATTACTGGTGGTCTTACCTTAGTATGAGTGCACATATGTGTGTGCATGCATATTCTTTATGTGCATCAGTTTGAATGTGGATACAACATCTAACACTGAGATATATGTTTGTGCTTGCGTATCAGGAGCAGAGATGACTGCTTGACTAAACTCAGAATATCCACAGTTGAAGGGCTTCATAACCAATATTTTGATATATTTAATGACCATCATTTGTTCAGTTAAACTGTCAGCTTTTTTCCGTTTTAGTATTTCTTTTTCTGTTTCTCTGCATGTCTCTCTTTTCCTGTGGTGTATTACTCTTTGACTCACTCACTGCTCAAATGTTGTAGCTTTCCTCGAAGTTTTTCTTTGACGTAAAGACATATATAAAACAAGTAGCAGGGTTCTCCTTTTCAACCACCACTGAATGTCATATTATACTAAACTTTTCTGTTTTCCGGACTATTTAATGCACTTATTTTAAGATGGTGCTGATTTGAGAATTATTTCTTTGAGAAAGAAGCATCAGTTTCTAAAACTCACTCATGAATTGGACTATGTGGTTTTGCAGTTCGACCAGACCAACAGACTGGTATGTTTACTGTGGTGAAATATTTTCGATATTGTCACATCACTCTCTTAATCCCCTCATTTAAAATTTCATGAATATCATAGCAATAATTCAAGCCTATCAGTTTATTTGTTGTGAATCAGGATGTTTTGTATTTGGTAAGTAACTTGACTTTATTTTGTTAATTCAGTATGTAAGCTATATTACCATCATTTTATGTCTCATGCTGCTCATCTCATTTTCAAGCTGTAGTTATATATGTTGTGAGCTTTTTAAAACTTTTGTTACCTACTAATGTTGAACCCAATACTTAGCAGATTAGATACAACAATATGAAAGGATTCAGATTATTTAAAATGTTTTACAGGCCTCGGGACTATATCACAAAAATTTATCTTACTTTGTGAGCCAGCCTCTCTGTATTTTTCCTGTCTGTTGCCCCAAAAAACCCCTCCTCAACACTTTCTTTCACTGAGGTAAACTGGCCATACTGGATACCAGCATGGGACTATTTAGATAGAAGGTTAATTGACTTTGTGCATAATGGCCTCTATGGAAGCAGAAGTCCCTTGCTACTTTCTTGCACCCTTTTTTCCTCATCCACTCTACCCTGCATTTGTGTTTTACTACCATTCAGAACATATTGCTTCTCAGTATGGCAGAGTTTAGGGATGACAAAAGGGTGGAGGCCAGTGGAGGGAGAGATATTATGGGCTTCTGTTGCCAGATTGGCAGCAAATCATCTTTATGAGCATGCAGGAGGGCAGAGAGAGGCTCACTATTTCTCCCTGGCTTCTATAGAAGAAATGAATGAAGCCCATCCAGTCAACACCAACCAACAGCCAGTTATTCACATTTTACTCTGATGTTGACCCAAGGTGCCAGTATTTAGAGTGAGCAAAATAGAAACAAACTCCATGTTTCATCATTGAGTATTTCAGCCTGTTTTTTTATTGTTTCTCTGCTTTCTTCATCCTTTTCTGTTGAAAATTGTTATACACTTCTGATACATGGAAAACGGTGTTATGTTCATATGCAACACAGCAGACAAACACAGTTGAATATGCTTGTACACAAACATACCTTTTAATAGCAGAAGGTTCTTAAAATGATGAGGAAATACTTGGTTAATTTGTGCTTGTTCACACACATGCACACACAGGCCAATACAAACATATTTGAGCTGTGTTAAATTTGATCAGTGTTGATCTTTTCCATTTGTGATGTACCAGAGACAATTTCACACATGGGATCTTGTGCTACAATTTCTCATTGCAGTGATATGGGGGAAGGCCTATGTATGTTTGTGTATGCCTTCAGATCAGTACCTCTTCCCAGCTCATGTGTGTGCAACTTATTTGCGACTTGGCAAAGTTAAATTTATGGCTGGAGAAACAGGAAACACTCTAGTAACTGTAACTGTTTTTTGAAATAAACCTTTAGTTATCATGGGGCGTCTATGGGATAAATGAATACACTTGCTCAAGACCAGTTATTAATTGGAATACAGGGGTGTAATTGAGTGTAATATGCAGGTATGGATTATCTCTCTATTTCACTTTCTGGCCATGATGAACTATGCTTATCAACCCTAATTGCATCTGGCACAGATTAATAGACAAAGAAGTACTCAACCAGGAAGTTTTCCTTGATGAATAGCCCATGCACCCTGTTAGTATTCTAAGTACTATAAACTGCATAAATCGCATTACCGTAATGCATATGCCACTCGCCCGATTATCTGATAACTGGAGCATTTATTCCCTTTCTTACAATAGCTAGAAAAATCAATTTTTCATTTCAGGCATTTCTTGTGCTTTTTTGAGCACAGCAAGGTGCATGTTTTCAATTTTTTTGGTATAATTTTGGTGTCACAGTATACAATGTATTGACACTTTCGTTACATTATATTGAATGCACTGACCAGTCTGGTCTAACCAAATAGCATATAAATAACGTGCCAATGCTCTTTATTCATTTCACAGGTTATCACTGTACATTATTTTTTGCTTTTTGCATGTCATTTCATGCTACATCATTTAATAAACTTACTTACTTACTCCCAGCCCTCCTCCCCCCTCTAACCCTTACACTAACCAATGACATTAAATGACACAGCAGAGTAAAGTGTAAAGGGCATTAAATGACACAGAAAAAGCTTAAAATTTCCTCAAGTGGTTTATTATTTATATGCAATCCCATGAGAACACTTCATTATTTGGTTACTCATATACCTGTCAGTGTACGATGATCCGACAAGACGAAGTATGGAAAATAATTAATAATCCTCTGTTGTTATGAGCTTTGCAAAACAACCTGACTTGTTGGCCAGAATAGTCCTCTTTCTGCTCTGCATGGAAAAGCAATAATTACTAAGATCTCTTAGGGCAAGATTTGCTAAGCTGTTTGTTCATTCTTTGAAGACATGTTGTGCACTTAGAGTTGTTAATGTGATGTATTAAACAGATGCACCAGCCTAGAAGCACAGTTTGAACATTATCTGACCAACAATACACAACATCAGGGCGGTATCAAAGTAAAAAAGGGAGGAGAAACATGTGACTGGGTTCAATCTGTTAGATTGACTAACTTTCCTGTAATGTACAATACATGGGCTAGATTGCATGGAAATGTGTGCTAATGCAGGTTCATTATAATTTTGAGAAGAATCTAAAATGAACCTTCGGAAATATCAGTTCCGGCACACAAAGAAAATTTATCTATGGAGCTCAACACAAAAATATAGTCAAAAAAAGATTACTTCATTAACCAAAAAATGCATTCTGTTGGGTTACAGACCTCTTCCTATGTCAGTGTCAAACAATACACACCAGACTTCAGAGGAAAAAATGTGCCCCAAAATGAAATAGGTTCTTCCCAGGCTCATGCTCCATCCCTCCACGAAGTCGTTTGCAAGTCAGTTTGGTTCTTTTTCCATAATTCACGCACAATATGGCAATAGCACACTTTTATACTTCTTTATAGTGTGTACTATGGCGCAGTTACTGTGGGACTCTGGTGAATTATTGTTGACTGTGTAATGAGATGCACCCTTAGTAATTCAGATGCCAATTGCATGTAGATTGTTCACTTACATATATGGATTTAGCCCTCACCACCCACCCACACTATTTATTATGCAAACCACTTGCCACACAGTAGCTATCGGCTATGCTTCAGGCCACACACACACACACACACACACACACACACACACACACACACACACACACACACACACACAGACACACACACACACACACACACACACACACACACTCACAAACACATGCATGTGCATAAACACTGCATAAACATGCTTTGTCTTACTTTATGTGTTTCTAACTTACTATTGCTTGTGTCATATACACACACATACACTCTCTATCTCTCTGGTTCTCTGTCTCTCTGTCTCTCTGTCTATCTCTCTCTCTTCTCTTGGTCAAGCTCTCTGGTATTTTAACCTGCCATTCCTCTGTGCTCACACACAAATAGAAACTTCATAACACACATACACACACACACATAACATAGTCTTTTGCTGGTATAGTGTATAAGCTGTCCTCCATGCAGCTCTAAGTAGATCAGATCTGGTTGTGAGTTCACTGAATCAGGCAAGTATAACTGATCTGACCGGTCATCTTATGGGCAGGTCAAGCTAAGTATGTCTACACATGGTGACAGAGAGAGAATAAAATGCACAGTGAGAGGGTGTTGATGAAGTTGTTTTTTAGCTACCAAGTGAAAGAGGACAGCACTTTTTAAGCAGCATTCCTGAAATGTTGCAGCATCTATCTATGATAGGAGCAACACTGTGCTGTTGCAAAATGACCACACGAGCTATAACTTGTCAACACTGTATGTGTTGCAAACCATCAAATGTGGGACACATTGCATCCAAGAAAGGCATAGGATACACTAACACACTAATTCTAGAGTGTCAAATCTTAAGACAGTTCTAGTTTTTTCCTTTAAACAAAATCTTGAGATTTTTTAGCAATACTGCTTTAATTATTGCATGTACATGTAATTAAATCTAAATGAATGCAGCCGTAGTTGTCATGTCAGTGAAAGGCAACCACCAATTGAGATAATACACGTTTTGTTTGTTATTGTAGACCATGAACCCCCTGGAAAACAGTACTTGGACAGACTGGTCTGTGCTTTTATCTCATTTTGGAGCCGTTTTACCTCTTGCCCCATTATTATAGGCCCAGCTATTAAGGAAGTAATATGGCTAGCTGCTAATAATTATTCATCACTTGTCCTTTATTAGTTATATTCCACTTCACCAAACTCTTTTGAACATAGTATGCTTCACATAGAGTATAGGAACAAAAACATCAAGTGCACCCAGATGCAAGGGAATTCTTATGCTATAAAAGTGCTTTAATTTTTTCTCCACTTTTCATTTCTCCTGATCTCTTCTTTAGTCTCATCATTCCAAAACTTCAACAAAAACACCAGAGGGATGCAATCAGGGGGGGTTGTCACCACAGACTTCCCATTAACCAGCCTGAGGCTCCATGGATTACTAGTTACTAAGAGAATCAGTCATCCTGAGTAGCCCTTTAATTACTGGGATAAATAATAGATAACCCTATACAGTAGACTTGCAAAGGTTTATTGTGGCGGCTGGGCTGGCTGAATATTAGACTGCAGACGGGTTTGCATTTCAATGCTCATAAATGTTTTCCTTGGTCAGCATTAGCTGACAATAAAGCACAAAATCAGCTGGACCAGAATGCATCAATGTTACCAGTTTAGTGGTTTTCTTGTGTGGTCTGATGAAGCAAGGATTTGTATTTTGTAAGTCTAACAGTTGGAGAAATTTTTGTTTGGAAAAATTAATATTCTTAAATCTCACTTGACAGATTGAGAATGCAGCAGGAAGGAAAAGGATATATGCGTTTGTGCGTCTGATGTCTGAATGTGTGATCACGTCATCCAAAACATCTCATTATGTGCTTAGTCTGTGCTCGAAATGGCACAAAATTTATTTGGTAAGGGTTCCAAAACATACAAAATGAATCTGGATTTTAAAAAAATTTAGATTAACGGCTCAAGGACAGAGCTGGCAAGCCTGAGTGTTTTTGTGGGTAGCTGGATAGGCAGGGGATGGGATTGTTGAAAGAGAAATAAGCCAGAGTGAAAGAGTATACTGCGAATAAGCAGGATGATAGGATATTTGTATTTAATGAAACATCTTCCAAGAAGAAGAGATGAAAAAATAATTCACTGTACCTTAAAATTCACAAACTCACATGCAGACTCACTGAACAGTCGCGGAAAAGGCAGACAGAATAAAGGTAAATATACAAAGAAGAATGAATGAGCTGTGAGTGAGATGACTACATTGAGAATATACGGTGGCATGAAATAGTTTGAGGCACCCCAGGTCAAAATTTCTTTGTGCGAATAGTTAAGAAAGTAACAAATGAGCTGATTTCCTAAAGGCACGAAGTTAAAGATGACAAAATTCTTTAATATACTAAGCAAGATTATTTTTTTGTTTCTATCTTTTCCATTTTCAAAATAACAAAAAAGGAAAGGCCCCAAAGCAAAAATTTGAGCAGTCTGTATGGTCAGTATCTAGTAACATCCCCTTTGGCAAGTAATACAACTTGTAAATGCTTTTCTTAGCAGCTAAGAGTTTTTCTTGGGCCATCTTACATGCACTGCTCTTTTGAGGTTTATATATAGATTTATGATGACGTTTAGGTCAGGGGGCTGTAAGGGCCATGTAAAAACCTCTAGCTTACCCCCCTTGAGGTAGTCCATTATGGATTTTGAGCTGTGTTTCAGATCATTATTGAAGAACGCATCCTCTTTTTTGAGGAACCATCATCTTTGTTTTTTTTTGTTTCTTTTTTTGCAGTGTGATGTTTGCTCCCAGAATTTGCTGGTATTCAACTGAACCCATTCTTACCTATATCAGTGAAATTTTCCCTGTGCTACTAGCTGCAACACAAGCCAAAATCAAAATTGATCCATTCCCCGTACTTAACAGCAGGAGAGGTGTTCTTTTCATGAAATCCTACACCCTTTTTTCTCCAAACATACCTTTGCTAATATCACCCATATAGTTCTATTTTAACAGGGCATTTTTTTTTTCCAAAAGTTATCAGGCTTATTCAGATGTTTCTTTGCAAAATGCAATGTTGAATTTTGTGGTGGAGATACAGGAAAGGTTTTCCTCAGATGAATTGTCCATGAATGTCGTAGTTGGGCAGATGTTGCTATACAGTGCATCACCACTCCTACCACATTCTTATCTTCTTATAGCTTCCTCCTGCTCCGTGGGCATCCTTAAATTTAATTTTCATAATGCTGGGCAGCTGCTTAGGGGAGCCAATGACCATTGATTGTTTGGACAAAGTTGGGTATTTATAAACTTTGAAATTTTCATTACTTGGCCTTCTCTAACATAACTGTCATATAGTCATAGTCTTAACAAGCTAATTAAGGTCTGAGACCTTGTTAAAAATTTTCTGAGAGCTCAAATGCCTTGGTGTGCTCAAACTTTTTTCTGTAAAGCTTCATTATCATCTTCCTTAAAATAAATATATTTTAGTGATGGAAAATGCCAACATTTTGTATCATCTCTTCTTAAGAGGATTTTATTTCTCTAAAACATGATAAACTCCCCCTTACCACTCTCCTTTTTTCACTGAACAAAGTTCACATTTAGAAAAATTGGCACCTTGTCATAGAAAGTTAAATGGCCATTTTAATTTGCATCGGGTATTATATTGAGTTGAAATTGAATGGGCTCCCATCCTGTGGTCTAGATGATTGTTGTTCACGCCACTGCCATTTTCTATTTCATACCGCAAGGCTGTGGGACCCCTGCAAACAGAGGTGCTGAAAATATTGCAGTGCCAGGAAAATTGCTTGTTATTCTTTCTTAGGAAGTACAGGTGACCTAGTGAAGAGTGAGTCAAGTTGTCAGAATATCAGTTGGGGATCAGCAAAATGAATGTAGAACAAAAAAATGAGGCTTTTCTGTCTTTGTGTCGGATTTCTGCTTTACTTCTTTTGGGTAATGCTAAGAAAATTCACTCTGTCACTTTCCTGTAGCTGATATTAAAGTTAGAGTTGTCAGCTGCCTCAGATGCATTTCTTTATTTCTTTTACGTTTATTACTTTAATACAAATGTACAGCATCCACACTGATCACACATTCTCAATGTATTGACATTGGTTTAGTCAAAGACAACATACAAGTAGCTTTGCTTACTTCAAAATGTTTCTTTTAGACTGAAGACAGAGGCAAATGGTAGAAACAACCATCTGTAATTCCAATCAGAGAGACCTTTCATAGGCTGCAGAACATGTGTTAATTTGTGTCCTATACCTCTTTGTCAAACCCACCAGGGAGCTGCTGTAATAAAATTCCAGGTGTACAGGACAATGTGCATATGTACTGATTGCTATTTTGCAGACATTTTGACCACTATTTAAAATCTTTGTCTCTTACCCCATAAAGAAGATGAGAAACTTAAAATGATTTTTGAAAGCAATTTTGGAAGTTACTTTAATTTGCCAGGGTTAGCGACTGTGCTTAAAATTCTACCATGCTGAATTATGGTGATATATTACAAGACAGGAATGTCCATTTAGTGCAGTCAGACATATACTGTATGACAGTCAGGGTGTGTCATTTTTCTGATGCATTTGTTTACACTACTATCTGATTCAGAAAACAAATATTTACCACTGTTAATGGTTTGTTCACAGCAATCTTTTTGTTGGCTGTCAAGAAAAACAGTCCTTCATTTCCAACTATATTAAGCTGACAAAAATGCAGCATATTTATCAACCTTTTTTATCAAGTAGACAAACTTTTCAATTATGTAAGGGGATGATAATTTTTGTTTGGTCAAAAAATTACAGATTGGGCATTTAAAGCAGACAGCCTGCAACCACTTATCTATTAAATGTTGCTCCCAGCAACACCAGAAACAAAAGATATGCACAGATTGAGACTCTCACACTCACTTCCAGTTTTGAGAATCAGACTATATTTCCATTCAGCTTCTGGCACTTTTGACAGGTTTTAATATGTTCATGACTTGAATCCAGAAAAAGCCCCCGTGTCCCATCAGTTTTGCTGAGAGGATGAACTTGACAGCAGCAAAACAAAACTCCACACACAATAGTTTCATAGTCATTAAAAAAGAAGGGAGCAAAGTTTTTTTTTTTGTGTGTTTTAAAAAAAAAAAAACCCTAAATCTTTTTCATTGATGGACTGACTTCATGACCTAAATGTTAAAAAATTCACGCAAAAGGTGAGACTTTAGCAGACTTGCTAAATACTTGTGAACTCTTTAGCAGACTTGCTAAGAACTAAGTAAAATCCAACCCTTAGTAAGGTCTATTTGCCTGGAGGGCCAATGTGGCAGTTACAATTTATTTCAGACATGGTAGTTTTATGCCACTTTCTGGATGCATACATTTAGTTTCAAGGATGCAGTTTTTGATATAATGCCATGTGAGAGGACATGAATTTCAGCATATGCTCTATTTGTATCAATATCTCTTTATTTTCATAGATGTGGCATCAATGTAAAGTTCTTTGCTCTGGTCCCAACTGGTAGATATTTTTGTTGCATGCTAGGTGTTTAACTAGCTGGAAATGTCACTAAGACAGCTTTGGGAGGGGGCCATTTTCCTTTGCTCTTGCTTTTGTTTAATCTTATCTATCTCTCTCCCTCTCTTTCCTAGCATCCTTAACTACCTACCTTTTTTCTCCTCTCTTCTCATACCATCATCCATAAAACTATCAGTCTCTCATTCTCAGTGGAATAGAATGACATTTGCGCTTGGATATTCTGGTCATTCATCTGCCCTAAAGTGCCTGAACATGCAGACCTCTACTCTGCACTTGAGACATGGGTAAATATCAGTGGCTACAATTTCACACTTGGGCCATGAGCATATGACCATGTGGTCTACATTCATGAATATTTTCTATGTCTTTTACATATCATGCATTGGTCTAAATAGATGCTTTTCTAGTCTTTTTGACCACTCAAAGTGCTTTTACACCACTGTAGCATTCACCCATTCAAACACACATTTACACGGCGCATTTCTCCTACACATCGATGTGCAACTACACACCTACAAATTCACGCACCAATGACACACACATCGGGGGCAATTTGGAGTTCAGTATCTTGCCCAAGGACACTTCGACGTGCGGACTGGAGGAACCAGTAACCTTCCCACAGGGTTGCGCAGGCAGAGCCCTGTTATGAATCAAATCTAACATCTCTGAAGAGACCTGGAAATGTCTCTCCACCAGTTGGCATCATACAACCTAACAGATCTTGATAGGCAGAGAATAAAGGCAAAATCCCAAATCAAATTGTGCAAAGCTTCTTGCATTATACCTACAAGGACTCAAGGCTGTGATACTGCCAAAGGTTAACACCTATCTACTGAGTAAAGCTGCTGAATACTTATGTCAATGTGATATTTCAGTTTTTCCTTTTTAATAAATTTACATTTATTTCTAAAATTCTATTTACTCTTTTTCATTATGGAATATTGAGTATAGACTGATGAGGATAAAAATATATTAAAATGATCTTAGGACAAGGATGCAACACAACAAAATGTAAAGAAAGTGAAGGAGGTCTAAATGCTTTATGAATGCATTTAACTGTACCCTGTGTATGCTTTTGAACAGGTGTGCATTTTGGTCTTGATTCTATCACTTAATTTATTTAGTTTGATACACTGTTTTCCTTTAAATTATATGGCTGTAATATTTGTGCTGTAGCAGTTGGCACTGTGTGATGTGGTGTAAAGTTATTTGAAAGATTCATTAGTACCAAGGAAAAACACAAAGGATAAACTTTCTTAGATATTAGATTTTCCAATGTGGAAAACACTGTTATTTAATCATCAATATATCACATAGGTGTACTACAGTTTTTGGTAGAGGTGTATTCCTTTGGGATTCTGAAAAACAGGAAAACAAACAATGTCAGATTTATTGCCAGTAATTTCAAGGCCATAACGTAACCCAAATACAGATAATTCTGACATTGTATTTTCAGATTTTTTGCAGGTTTGCATTTATGTATGCATATATATTTATTATGAATAAGCAAATTGGATACAGATGTGTGATAAAAGGAAAAACCTGAAAAATGACAACGGATTTAATTTTTCACCCATCTATATATGAAGTTAAAGGCAGTCTTCCACTGTTAAGATTCATTTCACTGTTTATTTTCCTGAAATTGATTCAATTTAATCAAAGAATTGTTAAGCCTAAGCATGTGTGTGGAAATACAGACAATTTAGATTTTAAAAAAAGGAATTTTGCTGGTTTATTCAAATACCACCCACATCTTTAAGAAATGTACAGAGTACTAAAGACACAAGTAAGGCATTCTTCTTCCCAGACACCTCACAATGTGTCTGCTTTGCTTCAACAGCAACAAACCTTTCCCTTTATACTTACATGTCCTTGTTATTTTTTGTCATCTTCACACCATCAGGACATGACCAGTATTTCTATTAGTAGAGGCTAAAAATAAAAGTTGTAGAGAAAATATTGTGTGACTCAGACCAGTCTTAAAAATCATAGGATTCATCAGATGTTTTGTGTCGAACTTGCTACTTGACATAAAACATGTAATACAAACATAATTTCTTAAAGTAACTGAATCCAAAGATAAGAGAATTACCTGGCTACTGTCATGTTTGTGTTTTGTGGTTATGAGTTTGAGTTTGTGTGTGTAGGTGTGTGTCTGTCTGGCTGTGTGCGTGTGCAGTTATGATTCATCACTGTGTTGGTTTAGGTCTGACAAAGGAACCAGAACACTGAACGACTGTTATGCTGATATCTGATGCAATGTAACATGGACTTGAGTGTTTACTCTCATCATAAACCCAAAATACCAGTAATACTGCTGGAAACATCCATTTTGAAGGTCAAGTTTATTGAGACAAAAACAGAAAAATCATCAACACTGATTTTCTTCAAAAGTTTTTTTTTTTTAATTTTTTTCCCTTGGGGAGGGATATAAGACAGTGTAGTGGACTCTGTGTGTACTCTGTGTATACATTGTTACATAGTACTTCACAGTACTGAAGACATAAACTGTGGAGGTCTTGAAGCTATTCAGTTTCATTGCACAAAAATTACTGTGATCCTGACCTCATCTTTCACTAATGTGAAAATTTTAAAATAATGGGCTATTGTAAAGCTATATAATGACCAGGACATTATTTATTCAAAACAATATATATAATTCACAAGGCAAGGGATGTCAGGATAGTTTCTACAACGGGTATTTTCTACAATGGGTAGTTTCTACAACGGATAGTTTCTACAACGGGAAGAGATGAGGAGATTAGCAGAGCCAGTAACAACAGCATGTAGCAGAAACATGCTCAGGCAGAGGTGCCTTGTTAAACTGTTTAAATCAGTACAACCTGCATGAGGCATTTTACTCAAGTCGAATCACTCACTTTGTAAACAAAGTGCAGTGGCCCCGAGGTATTGTTGCCTCAGGAGGAGTTGTCATAATCCCAATTTGAGATTTTTAGATCTTACTTTGAAGTAGTTTATGTGGTAATGACTGGGTATAATTGGGTTTCTGATTTCACAGACAAAACACATTCTCACTCAAGCATTACAAATAATACAATAAATGATGGCTGTATTATTACTATTATTTTTTCTTCTAACTCATTTGTATCTTATAAGGGAGCATTAGCCAGTTGATTGCGGGTATGGTTTATTTGTCATCAGATCACTAAATTCCTTTCACATAGCAATTTTCCCATACTGGAAAATAATAAGCCCTGTGGAAATAGAGTTAGGTTCATTAACATCTGGACAGTCACATAATTTTTGTAATTTTGGCTCTGTACATGACCACAACTTCATTGAAACAAACAAATCAAGATGTGATTAAAGTGTAGATTTTCCATTTAAATCCGAAGGGGCTTCACTTGTTTTTTCATTTTCAACAACTCAGAAGTAATTGGACAAACCAATATAATTATAAATATGAGGGTTATCTTTTTATTACTTGAATGAAAACCCTTTGCAGGCAATTGTTATCTGAGGACTGGAAACCATGGACATCATCAAACGCCGAGTTTCCTCCCTTGAGATGCTTTTCCAGGCCTTTACTGCATCTGTCTTCAGTCGCTGCTTGTTTGTTGGTCTTTCTGCCCTAAGATTTGTCTTCACTAAGTCAAATACATGCTCGGTTGGTTTAAGGTCAATTTACAGACTTGGCCATCGAAGAATATTCATTTTTTTTGGTTTGAGAAGCTCTTGGGTTGCTTTCACAACAAACATCCCTGACCCAGTTCCATTTTCAGCCATTTCAGCGATGTCCATGCCATAACATTTCATCCACTATCTCTGATATATGATATGGTGGCTTTGGCGGATGAACAGTTCCTTTCCTTCTCCATCCTCTTCTCTTCCCAGCATTCTGCTACAAGTTAATCTTGATTTTATCTGTCCAAAGATTCTTGTTCCAGAACTGGGCAGGCTTTTTTAAATGTTTTCTGGCAAAAACTAATCCGGCCTCTCTGTTCTTGAGCGTTACCCAAAATTTGCACCTTGTGATCAACCCACTGTATTTACATTCATGAAGGCGTCTTTCGATTGTAAACTTTAACAATGATAAACCTACCTCTGTGAAAGTTTTCTTGACCTGGCTAGATGTTATGAAAGTTGTTTTTTTTTTTGTTTTGTTATTTACTTTAGTTGTCTGACATGGTCTTCCAGGCCTTTTGGTGTTGCAAAACTCGCCAGTAAATTATTTCTGTTCTTTGAGTATACTAAATTGTTGATTTTGCCACTTTGCATGCAAATTCAAGAATTGACGTTTAATCTACTTCATTTATCATGAAATAATGAGGGAACAGGCCACAAAGTAATACGTCTAACAAGGCAACAGCCTGAGAACCTTCTATTTTCACCCATAGTATATTGCACACAGACATGCACATACACACTCAAAACACACGCGCACACACACACACACACACATACTTATGTGGCGGGGCATGACAGAGAGATATTGACTGCCTCTATCTGGCTTGACAGACCATTCACAATTTCTCTGTGCATGAAGCCTAATGTGCTAATGTGAATGTGGTTGTGTTTGTGTGTACAAGTGAGTGAAAGGGGAATTAGAGAGAGGAAAAGAACTAACTTCGTAACACCGTATGTGATTGCCAGGTACATATATTTCTGTATTTGTCCATTGTTATTTTTGCCACCTTTGTGTGTCTCATTAATGCGCTAACTAAGTCACTCTCTCGGATTTCTTTTGAGTGTGCAAATTGTGGGTTGTTACTGAGGTCAGCTTGAACTAAGCAGCAATACAGTTCTGATCTTTCTGACTATTTATCTTACGGCTACTCTAGGTCACTGGGTACACAGTTACCCAGCTAGACAGGTGGAAATTGGTAACTGGACTCAGGTCTGGATGATTATATTCAAGGTTATGTGCTGCAGAAAAGGCCAATGTGAAGCTGTTTGTTATTTGCATAAAATGTTTAATCCCTTTTCAAGGTATGAATGCGTTCTTTTTAGGATAATGTTAAACCTGCATTATACAACCAATTTTTACCAGTCTAGATTGAGGCAACAAACATTTACCACCTGTTGTTCATTTTCTATAGGAAAAAGGTTTTTTTGTTTGCTTTTTTGCTAATCTTTCATCACAAAAACATCTCTCAGTTTATCTTCATATTCATTCCTGAGATACAATTGAGCCTTATTAGAAATGGAATCTCACTTGTTCAAGAATTTTGAAAGTGAACTGATAATATGTGACTCAAAGGAGACACATCGGAGCCTTAAATACTGAATCTGACTGTGCATAGTCTGATGGGATTATTTCACATATCTGTTTCTTTATTTTCCTTATTTCTAAATCAAGCATCTTTATGTGGATACAAAGGCATATTGCTTTTAATTATAGATATTTCTGCTGTTCACTCTTGTGAACTCAACAATGTTTTAGATGCAGCAATGGTTCAAAGTTGACTGACCTGACTTAGTTCTTGACCCATAAACAGCTTTCCTCAACCCTCGGTTATGTCGATGTTTCTATTCTTGTGAGCAAGCTTCTTTTTTTGAGAAAGCACAGGCTGGAACCATATGAAAAAAATACAAGCCTTAAGATTTTTCATCTGACAGTGGCTGAGTTGAGCTGAGGAATTCTTTCCTAAAATTAATTTATTTAACATTTAATTAACAATGATGCAATTATCAATTGCTGGCAACTACTTAATGGACTTCCCATGGATAAATGTATGTAGCCCATTAATGAATGTTCTCTAATTGAAGCAAAACATACTAATGTTCACCATTTTCCCTGTTTCTTCACTCATCCCCCTCATTCTCTACAACTTTCTATCCCATCTTCCCTCTTTGCTAATTTCTCTTTTCTCCTCTCCTGTGCTCTCACCCATCTCCCCTTGGTTCCTCACATTCTTTGTCTCTCCACAGCGAAGTGTGATGAGGCTCTAGCTTCTCCTCTCCCTCACACAGTCTTCACCAGCTCATCTGTTTTCTCCAGTGGATATGCACCGGGATATGCCAAACTCAACAGAAGAGGAGGTAAGACACACACACAAAATACACAGAAAAACCTGCATGTCAATGTACTCACACATACATGCACATACACACATACTGTAAACACGGGAGAAAGTAGATATCTAATTCAAGCACTTGTACAAACTGTACATCCTTATGACAGATTTGCAAATGTCGCACTGAGATAAATGTCCAAGCCTTCACAGAGTTACATGCTTCATATTGCTGTACAACTACTATGATCCTCCTCCAATCCTTTTTCTACTTTTTCTCTATTTCCTTTTACTTTCTGGTAGCTTTTCTTCTTTGTCTTTGGGCAAGGTACAGAACCCCAAATTGCCCCTGATGGCTGCACCATCAGTATGCGTGAGTGTTTGTGAATACAATGTGTGAGTGTGTATGTGTGAATGGGTGAAAATGGTGAGTAATGTAAAACGCTTTGAGTGGTCAATAAGAGTAGAAAAGCACTATACACATTCCATTTACCACTCATCTATATATTTCTCCTTCCATTTCCCCATCTTTCTTTCTCTCACTCAGTTCCAGTCGTGTTCTCAGAGCCTGAAACTGGACCTCAATCCACATCAGTCTACAGCAGAGAGAGAGACAGGGCCAGACAATTACACCTCTCTGTGTTTATACAATTAATAATTCATACCTTTCCATCTAATGTAGTCACACCACAGCTGAGGAAACAGAGCTCAGAACTGGCAAATAAAAGCAAAGTAATCTGGTGTGTTTAATCACACCAGTAGAATCACTGAAGAGAGAGAAATGACTGCTCCTTGTTTAATCATGACACCGCTGACAAGAAAGAAGAAAAGGAAGAAGGAAAGAAATAAAGACCAACCTGTCGCTGACAGCGATAATGGTTGCTCCACATGCTTTCTTTCATTTTTAAGTTAGAGGACCTTAGGGAATATGTAATGGTTGAAGCACTGAAATCTGGTTCCTTGGAGACTGCAATCACACACAGTTCACATAAGTCATTCATTTTAGTATCATATTTTCCTTCTATGAGTGACATAAAGCTCTAATGGAATTTCTTATTTAAAAAAAAATAGCTTTAACTATTTGGGCTAGTTTCATGGAAGGAAAAAAAAAGTTTCTTTCTTTTATTTTTCAAAAACAGTTTGGCCTAAAAAATGTGAAGGTTTTTGACCCCAAAGTAGATTTGCTGACCTCTAAAAAGGAGCACAATTTAAGATCCATTACTCAGACTAAATGACTTGTTGACATGGCTAACCATCATAATCTAAAAATACAGTGGTTAAACTCAATGTCTGGCATATATCAAGAAACACTGTACTGTTTTCCATATTTAACTTTGACAAATGATCATGCTAAAAGAGGAAATATTCAGCTCTTTCCCTTTTTTACTAACTGTCAATTTTGACCTGTAATCAGTTGCCTGACATGCCCCAGTGAAACCTTGTTTTTCCCACACATTACCATTTTTCGTGATCTAAATGACAAACAGACGGAGCCACCACTGTGACACAGCAAACTCACAAACTGCTAAATATATCAAAATGACTACATACTGAGACACATGTCAAAGTACCTTAGGAAATGGTGAAAAAAATGATATAAAGTTTCATCTCATCCTCTGTGTGTCTTCATGTCTTCCAGAGAATGACACTGCACTTGGATGAGGTCATGTTGTTAGGATAAGGCATACGACGGGGGTGGCACATAAAATCAGAGGGGAAAAAGAAGGCAGAGAAGTTCTGTGGGAAGGGACAATTAGGTTGCTGCCTAAGAAAGACCTGTCCACAAGGGCATAAAATCATATTGTCTTTTCTTAAAAAACAATTTGAAGTGTTCTGCTATAAAGGAAGATGCCAATCAAAATCGAAATCATCATTGTTAACTTTTTTTCTAACATTGAATAAAAGACAAATCTGTACAAAACACAAACACAGAAATCAAATGCCCACAGTCACATATAAAAATATACATTTAAACGAACAGACAAATACTGTACATGTACAGTACATATTTAGAATGACAGTGAATCATTTGCAGACACACAACATGCACTGAATGAGGAAACAATTGAGGAGCCCATCCAGCTTTTATGATGCATGTACAGATTCAAAGAAGCACTCATGAAGAACACAAGTCCAAAAGGCATGAAAAAAAAAAGTCCAGGAACATGAGCATCTCAAAATACAGAATTACACTCTACAACTGCACATGTGTTTAAAGAACCAACTATACACTAGAATGGAACTGCTCACGCTCAACGTGCATTTACATATTAACAAAAGCACAGACTCAAGGATTATAACCTCATGTCCACACAGTCATATTATAAGGAGGGGTCCCTCCAAGCAGTTAAATGGGCTGTCAGTGGCATGAATGTGTGATTGTAAGCAAATCTACTCCAATCACCCCAGTGCTAAGGGATAGGGGAGGAACAAAATCAGTGGGACACACCGCGCATATTAAGCTTGTGTTGTGAATGCTGACAGGGATTAGATGTTTAGGCTATAGGCATGCGTGGGAGGGTGTTTCCTTCTGTATGTATATCTTGTATTATGTGCGTTTATGTATTTCTTATTTTTTTGAAAGGCAGGAATCTTCTGTATGCCAGCCAGTCACGAGGCCACTGGTCCTCAGCCTTCTTTTTCATGGGACTTCTGTCACACACAGACACTGTCCTCTCTATCCATATGTGTGTGTGTGTGTGTGTGTGTGTGTGTAAATGTTAGTGTGTATTCTTTATATAAGTCATTGTTTGTGTTCTAGGAAGTACAGCATATTTGTGTGTATGTAGGGTATAAATAACTACACATGAAGAGGCTCGTGCACATATCTTTATTCGTGTATTTGATACAAAGAGAGAACTTGCTAAATGTCCTTCCTCTGGCTCCTCAAGATTAAACATGTTTTTTTACCAGCACTCATCATCATAATGCTAAAATGCCTTTTGTTAGAAAACACGCAATCATAAGCTGCTACTGTCTACACCACATTATTAAGAAAACTACTTCACAGCTATTTTTTAAGACATGTTGAGTTTAATTGTCAGTTACTGATGGAGGCCATTAATCCATTATAATTTAAGCTTTACTGTGAGCTAGATTTGTTTTTTATTTTCATTATTATAGTTGTTGTAGGCCAAATAAGCAGGGACAGTTTCTGCCTCAGGGTTTTGAAGACGGAATAAACTGATAAAAAAAATGGCACCCTATTTGTCTCTGTGCCCTTTTCCACTCATTCTCCCCCCTCCATTTGTTAATATCTCATTCTCACCATCCTCTTCATCTGCCCTTTTCCCTTCTGCTTTTTTCTCTATTTCTTCCTTTTTTAAATTCACCTTGCTCCATCCACCAGGTCCCTTTTCTTTTTCACCCTATTCCCTTGTCGCTCCTCCTATCTGATCATTCTTCTTGTCACCTGGCCCCTTACTCATCCTTTTCTCTATCCCTTTTTGGTCAAGAGATAGGTTTTCATTAACTTGTTTTTATGCATATTTTCAATTTGCAAATAAAAATTCAAGAAAACCTCAAAATATTACAAAAAAAGTATGTTTGGTTGAGATGAAAACAAACAAATGACATTTATCCATCAACTCTTGTACATTACTTTCACTTTTGATGTCTGACTGTTACTCTTTTAATGATGTTATCTTGTTGAGCCCCCTTCTTTTGAAATGGTTTAATGGCATCCAGCTGGAAAATTTCACTTAGTATTAGTGCATAAAACACACAGTAATTTGGATTTTTTTTTTTTTTGGTCAGGGGTCTAAATGGTTGAGTAAAATTTGTGTTTGTAAAAAAAACAAACCCACTGTAAGGACTCTCACTGCCTCTCACCATCACTCCTCTTCCTCTACTCTCCCCCAAAAGTGTCTATTTTCCCAACCACTCATTACCTATCCTTAGCGTTGGTTTATGTAGGATACCCTGCACATCTTAAGCTTTTCTTTTTCTCACATCCCTTCAACTCACTTTTTTAAGTCACATCAGGCCACTAGGTTTGAAGAAAGGTCAGAGAACATTTTAAGACTGATATGTACACTTTGTCATTAACAAGCTCAAATTCAAGACAAAACACCAGACACCACCCCAATAATCAATACTTAAAGTAAAACAAATTTGTTTAACTAATATTAAACAATACACAAGGTTACTGGAAAATATGTAGATTGATATGATTTATCAGCAGTGAGGGGAGTACATGAAGGTGTGAAAGAATGGTGTACACAAAGGATAAAATAAATATAAATAAATAAAAACCTAAACACACAACCAAACCCAGAATACTACTCTTCGGGAAGAGAGGGAGAAAGAGAGAACAGGTATATCCAGCTCTCTTATATAAACTAGTCAGGAGGAATTGTTTGAGGTGTAGCTCATCCTCCTCCTGGACACATTTCTGACACTCTGACTGCAACCTGCAAGAAACAGGGAAACACATGAGGAGCTCCAAACAGAATGGAAGGGGGCATCAAAACTTCCCATGATGCAACTCAATAGTAGCTCTTGCCTTTGCCCATAGACAGATTCTGGACTGCTGATGCAGACACAGATACAGAAAAAATTCTATTCATACAAGAAGAAGAAGCAATCCTTTGTTTGTTGTATTTGACTGAGCAACAGGAAAAAAAAGATATGTTTATGCATCTGCTTAACAAGGATAGAACCAAGGATGGGAAACCTAAAGTACATCCTGTACATACAGACAGACCATAGGAATTTGCATAGTTCCAAATTTTTTTTATCTTCAGACTCTGAGCTTCAGCACATTCAATTCAAAATGAAATAGTTGATACAACATTAAAGGAGGAGTGAGCAATTCTTGAGCAATATTGTTGATATTCTAACCCGACAGCCAAACAAGTACACCCCTCCCTTCAGTGCTCCTTCAGAAGCCCCGCTCCCTAAATTCATAAATGTGCATTTCCAAAAAGAGAAATATGGCATAATCCAGAGTGTCTGCCATCTGAGGGTGAGCAAGCAGCAATAAGAGGAAGCTATTTTTATCACTATGAAAACACATGTGGCTTATGTCTTGTGTGAAAGTGTGACAATAAGCCTGTCAATATTTAAATAGGTGTTGAAGGCAAATATTTATCGAAATCAAAGTCAAAATCTAAGATGGGGAGTAGATTACCCTATGAATTAGTAACATTATCCTAGTAGCTTCAATGGTAACAGTAACTTATATTCTACTGTCACTGATACATGCAGCAATGTTGTTTTTTGCAAACTCTAAAAGAACAAAGAATAAAATAACATGGCAGGGTTATACCTTTGATATTATTTGGATTTTCTCCTTACTTTAGTGTAAGAATAGGAGGGACCAGAGGTGGGAGAAATGTTACATAAAGCATAAATGTGTAATTTTGAGGTAAATAGGGTCTGCCGTAAAAGGTAAAAAATTTTCATACCAAGTTGGGAAGGTAATATATCCAATTTTAATTAAGATTTATACTATCATGGTGCAGTTACGCTCCTTGTTGGCAAGGATGTGGATGAGAAAGAGTAGCCATTAGAAGCAGAGGAAGAGGCAGAGTTCATAATGCAACTGCTTCGAGTCCTTTGCACTAGCACCAACGCATCCCCTATTGCTGATTTGCTGAAATAGTTTTTTGGGCTGGGTCTGAACCACTTCATTTGATTCCCATTTACCAATCCAGGGCTGAGTTTTTTCAGCGCACAGATAATGGGCGGCTAGCTGCCCATGAGGGGATATCCACTGAATTTCATAAAAGACGTATTAGATTAGTATTGGATCGGTGACTATGCCTTTTTAATTTGAGTGGGCTTACATCAAATATTGGGAGGGCTGTGTGGAAGATATAGCACCTTGAACACATAGTGCCCAAATTTTTATAAATAATCAGACAGGTACGCTTGAAGTCAGAAAAAAATTATCATGGTTTTCTCTTTCAGAAAGGATGACAAGGATCTTCCACCTCTTCACTCTGAAAAGCTCTGTGGTAGCTATGCCCACATGTTTAGGATTGTTGTCCAGCTTAATGATGAAATGTCATCCGATGAGTCTTGATGTATCTGACTGAATCTGAGCATAAAGAATAGACATCTATACTTCTGAATTCATCATGTTCCTTCCATCCGCAGGGAAATCGTTAATAAATTCCAGTGGGCCAGTCCCATTGGCAGCCATACATGATCAAACTATAGCTGAACCAGCACCATGTTTGACAAATGAGGCGGTGGCTTGGTCATGAGCTGTTCCATTTTTTCCCCCGCATCCCTCTTTCCATAAGTTTAATAGAGGTTGATTTTTGTTTCATCGGACCATAGAATTTAGTTCCAAAACTATAACAATTTCTTTTGTGTGGTCTTTGAAATGTGATGTACTGACATAAGTAAGGGGGTTAGTGTTAATTCAGAACTGCACTGTATCTGAGCTTTAAACTTTTGGGACAAACTACCAGTATGGACTCTTCAGTGAAAACCAGACATGTGTTTTCAATGCACTTAGTTCAATTGTACTGACATGCAAGTCATTGATATATCATTATGTCTCTATAAACATAAAAAGCTCATTAGTTTTCTCCCACTGACATGCTATGGCATTACCTGGCTTCATCACCGACTAATTTGGCTACAGACAAACTACAGACATGTTTTATAGCAGCAGAAAATAGAGGAAATAATATAGTTAATTTACCTGCTAGATCTGTCTGACTGTTTCACAAATGAATAGAAGTTAAGTGTGTCCATGGGTTATAGACTACAAAACTGACATGGCTGTGATCAGGCTCATTCAGGCTATACAAAAGGAGAAATGAGGTGGCGTGGGTTTTTTATCATTCACGTAATGTTCTGTTCTGCAGCGTACGGTGCAGAATGTATAGTGAACTTAAAGGGATTTGTGTACTGACAGCAGTAACATCACAGTGCTGTTTGATGAACAAAGTAGGTAGTAAAATAGATCAAGCACCCATCCTTGCCTTCCATTACTTTGTTAATTGTTCAGCATTACAAGTACTGATACGATTTATTTGCTCTAACTATCGAGCTCCAACTATCACGACTCAAGTCTCTGCTTAGGTCAATGAAATGTTGAGACCTAGAAACACAGTCATGTGCCAGAAAACATATGAACACCTCCCATTCAACTATCAGTGAAAGAGTGATGTGCTTTCAATTGTGACATAACAACCACATGAGCTTTACCTCACGTAAGTCTATGTCTATCACTGCCAGCCAAAGACAGAAGCCCTGTTGTTATAAGTTCAAATGGAAGAGGCATGAAGAGGGTGAGAGCAAAGCGAGAAGAGGGGATGTGGAGAAGTGGCAAGAGGAAGTGAGGGAGGCCTGAAAGACATGGAGAGACTGAGAAAAGGTCTCCGGAAGGTGTGTGAGTAGTCTGAAATGGACAAAGGGAACAATCAGTTGATGATGGAAGTACAGACAAGAGCGACAGGTGATGACCAATGTGTTGCTTTACAGGGGGATCTCAGAATTCAGGTCACAGAAAGGTATCTATCAGATTTCCGTGTGGGTGCATCCTATCATCTCTGCACTTGATAATGAGATATTTTAACATAGCCTTCATTCAGTGAACCAGTCAAAAGGCGATTTGAGTTTTGGACAGAGCCAGTCACGCAGGAGAATAATGAATACCATTTGTGTGTGAAGAAAGTAGGAGCGTGATGTGTGCATGAATATCCCTATAAGCACGTGTGCATGTGAGATGCATGTGTTCCCACATTGCTGTACAGTGTGAACGGGGCCAAGCATGAGCTTGGGCCACTAATCACAAACACATGGCTACTGATCCTTATATTCCATTTCCTTTTTCACCTCTCTCTCTCTCTCTCTCCTTATCCCTCTTACCCTTTGTTCCTCTCCGCCCCGCTCTGTCGTCTCTCTCTGCACTCCATCACATCATCATCTCCACTTTTTTTCCTCTCCATCTCATTTTCCTTCAATTTACTTTATATTTTAATCAGTAACAATTTCAATCCCACACTCCATTTTCTCTGTCTGTCCCCCTTTCTTTTTTCCCAGACCTCATTATTCATTTTTCCAAAGTTTTAGAATTTTACTGTATTCCTCCTTATTAAAATGGATGACATCAGAGTTTTACAGTACAACTATGCCCTGACTTTCTTGACAGTTAACCGCATCCCTCTTTCCTTTTCATGTATTGCTTTTCACTCTGTTATCTTGCAAAATTGTTTGATGTCTCTAGCCACTGCAGTCATCCATCGATAATGGCATTCCACTCCTAATTAAATTACTGTCTCCATCCTCTCCCTTCCCTCCATGACAGAAAGATAAAGTACTTGCAAAGGGGTAACCAGCTGTTTTCTTTCTGCTGCCTTATTCCCAGCAGCCTAGCATATTAATTAACTAAGAAGTTATACTTTCTGTAGATGTGGTCTTGGTATCAAAAGAGGCAACTTTGATAAACACATGCTCAAAAGTTCTCACACACATAAATAAAGGCAAAAAACAGAGGCATGAAAGCATTTAAACCTGCACAAAAATAAATTCTGTCATGTGCATTTGCCCACTCACACTCCCACTCTGACAGTAAGACAGAAGAAAGATGTTCGCTTGCTTGATGCTCTGATCTACCACTGTCACTTTTATTTGTCTGTCATGCCTGTCACACTGTCTGAAGTTGTGCTCTGAACTCTGGTGTTTGACTTGAAAAAACTCTCCCCCTTCTGTGTTTTACACATCTTTATCTTTCTCTCGTCATTCACACACACGCTTTCACTTGTTCGAACACTTTTGATCCCTGTATTGCTCTTGCTCACTTGCTTGTTCGGCTTTTTTCCACTGTTCACTCTTTTACTGTTTCCACACTGTTTTTTCCACCAGTATTTAAGAAGTTATTTACCTAGTGAGGCAGTTGAATTAAACCACATATTTTGTATTGCTCTACTGGGCTGTGAAAGTTAAAATGATTTTTGTAATCATCACACACACATATACAGAGATTCACAGATACATTTTTTATACCCCTGAAAAACTGAACAAGTAACACAAGCTTGTGCTCTGCCATGTGTCTTATATACACATTTAAATTTATATGTCCTTGTATGCTAATTTTTAAGAATATTTGCAGTATGATCCTACTATAACACACGCTCCAACTGTGCTACAACTGCTACAATGCTGGTTTATCTCTTTCATCACAGATAGCTTAAACCTTGAAAGCTTGGAGAAACTCCAGCCATGTTTTTTGGCCTCGCCTGGCGTCTTTTATCTCAGAAGGAGCCTCTCTGTGAATTCCATTTGGCTAGTGTAGGGTTTAGATCAGATTAATCTGATTTCTAAAATGCAGCTCAGTTAAAAATGCCAGCATCAGTGCCACAGGAATTGGTCCCAGTTTAAGTGGGATGTATAAAGCAGCTTTCTCCCTTCAGACAGATTTTAAGTCATTGCAGGATGTGCTGAAAAATTGCTGAGATATATAATCAATACCAGAGAATTTCCTCAGTGAGAAAAAATATATAAAGGTTTTCCTGCCTTATTTATGCTCATTAAAGGATTTACAGTCTGTTTCATTGGGAGGGGTTAATTCATCTTTTATTTGCATTGTTTCATTAATTGTGTTGTGTATAAAATGTCAGAAAAAATAGCGAAAATGCTCATGAACAGGTTGCCTCTCTAGGGTGCCTCTCCAACTTGCTTTCATTGTTGACCAATAATCCAAAACTTAAAGGTTTTCTTTTTAAAGTTATATGAAACAGCAGCAAATCCTCACATTTATGAAACTGAACTGATGAATATTTTTGGTTGATTGAAGACAAATAATTAAACAGTAATAATTAAATAAATCAAAATGTTGTTGAATATTCATTTAATCAACTGATTGTTTCAGATTGTTTTTTAATTTCTATTTGATTATTTATTTATTTATTGCTTTTTGCCTTTTTGACCACTCTATTTTTTTTCCCTTAATGCCTCATGTGGACTTGAAATGTTTAAAACCATATATACACGGTGCCCCTGGTTCTTTGAAAGTGATTCGGTACCAGCAGTACTTTCAAGATATCATAAGCGTCTGTAGAGAAGAATCAAGGTGGTAGTGCTCCTCTAGTTTTTGACTCTTTTGGTTTTGGATTGCACTTATCGTCCATCCTTTGTCCTGAGCTCTATCTCTTGATCTTTTTTCTCCGTGTTACTTGCCTTTCCCCTTTTCTTTGACTCTTCCTCAGAGTTGGTTTCTCTGACCTTCCCTGCTCCCTTGCTCTCTCCTCTATCCTCCTCCTGTTCCTGTTCCCCTCCCTGAACATCTGTGTGTGTGACATGCAAGAAAACGGCAATGGCCCCCTGATACTCCTCCCCTCCCCTTTTTCCTCCCATTTTTTTCCTCAGTCTTCTTACACTGATCCTCCTGTTCTCTCACTCTCAACCAGCCATTTCCACTTTCTTTGGTCATCCTCTTTTTTTCCTCTTCATTTTCTCCTTCCAGCTTTCACCTGTCACTGCACCTCTGCTCTTTATATATATGTATGTGTGTGTGTGTGTGTGTGTGTGTGTGTGTGTGTGTGTGTGTGTGTGTGTGTGTGTGTGTGTGTGGGTGTCTGTCTGTCTGTCTGTCACCCCAACTCCCAACCTCTGTCAAGCCTACCTGTCCTCCCCTCTCACCTATCATCTGTTCTTCCTTTTTCAGGCCTCTCCTTTCCTCTCCAATCTATGACAGTAATTGGCCATTTTTTTTTGTTCCCCCAGATCCCTTATTCGTGTCCCTTATTCCTCCCCCAACCTCTAACACGGAGGCTCTCTTCTCTCATTGCTTTAAGGCAATTTTCTCGGATGCTTGCTATCACTTTCACAAACTTTTGAACCTTTATGTCTCTCAGGGCTTTTCGGTCAATCCGTCTCTCTCACTCCCATCTGTTCCTTCTAGTAACCCTGTAACCCTAGCATGCCTTCTGCTCCATCTTTCCTCTTCACCCCCTTTTCCCTAACCATCACCCTGTCCTTTCATTCACCCCTAAAGCCATGTTCAGACTGTAAGAATCTCTTCTTTAAAAATGCAGTCTCCTCATTCATTTCGGTGACACTGAGGCGCCAGTCACTGGCAAACTAAAGCTGATTTCCCATGAAAAAAGCTCCAATTTTGACACAAAACAATGCAACATCATCCAGAAGTGCACTGTGCTGGCCAAAATAAAAATGGTGTATCTCACTGTAAGATTAATGATGTAATACTAATTTTTACTTTGGGAATCTCAAGACAGAGGATCAAATGATTGTTGTGTGATAACTTTCCTGAGTTGTAAAATCCTCTATTGTAATATTATTAACTGGTTGTTTTTTTTTCTGATAAGTCTTCCAACTCATGGATGTACTCCAACTGGACTCAACTGGACTGGATCATGTCATTTCCTAACCATCACCATTTTCACCATTCCTCACATTAGCAGCACAACCATAGTGTAACAGTCTGTGTACAAGGAATAAAAGAAGACCCAGATATAGACTCACAACTAGAAAAAGTTCAGTGAAAGGGATACTAGAAATAGTGAATGAACAACTGGCTTACAGTTACAGGCAGCAAGTTCAAACAGAAGTAGCATGTAATCAACGGATTCCCAGGAACAGGAATTAGGTGCCAGCAGTGCGGGAGGTACAGATTTGGGTAAATATGCAGGTGCAGGTAGAAATGGTTGGAACGCGAGGCACATGGCAACTTTCAAAATCTGGCAGAGAACCAGTGTTAGTGGGCAGACACTAATTATGACTGATGTGGAATGAGGGATGGGTGTGAAGTTAGGTGTGGGAGTCCTGTTGCTGGTGGATAGGTGATGAATGACAGATCTGTAAAGTTTTCAAAAACTACAGGAGACCTAAAGGGAAATGTAAATTTTGGTATGTTTGTTCATGACACATAACACTGCAGCCTCTTGTAATCGTTTTTATGCAGGGCAATTTTTGGTTTGGATGCCTGCTTACCAGGCACCATTGCTGTGAGTGTGATCATTGAGTCAGCAGCACTGCAGGGCAGAAAATATTCGTCTCTCTTATTGTCCTGAACTCTGCTCACAACTTTTCCAATCTTTGCTTCCTATTCCATATCATCTGAACTCACCTGCAGTTCATGGTGTCTCTTTTTAGTGTTGAATGGCTTCCATTTATTTCTATTTCTCTCAAGTTTCTGTCTTTTTCCCCTGTGCTCTCTTCATCTTCCCCTCTTCACTTTCGTGATAACATATCAACATATCTTTACTCAAAGTATTGTATATTGCTTCCTTTCTGTCTTTTTTTTTATCCCATCCTTGTGCTATCTCATCTCTGCTCAATATTAGAGCCAAGGAATCCTGTCTCATCATTCCTCCTCATGTTCATCTCATCCATCTGTATTGCTCTCTCTCATTTCCATTTTTCTGCCCCCCCCCCAACCACCACCACCACCACCACCACCACCACACACACATGTTGTTGTCATTCTTTCCAACACCCCATCCTGGGATCTTGTTCAAAGTGTCACACTGCCTCAGTCAGTGTTCACTTAGCTTGCCCTCTTAATCTTTATTTTCTGCTGTGTGTGTACTTATCACTATCACCTCGCCCCTCCCATGCCCAATTCCCCAAACTCCATCCCTTCTTTCCCCTCTACTCTCCCCACTTTTGATATCCCCCCAGGGGAATGGCTTTGCCACAATGGGTCTTTGAGGTATTGACATTTCCACTGATATGGGCCTGGTTATCTGTCAAGACCGGGGCTAGAGTGTAATGTTTCTGTAATTGGATAAGATATAGGATTTTTGTCAAGGGAGGGGGATACAACACAAACTTCCTCGCCCTGTTTTTTATCATATGACAATCATCTCTCATGCCTCCTCTATTATGCTTGGTGTTCCTCTCCCACTCTATTATACTCTCATGGTCTTACAAACCCCTTTCTCTCACTTTGTCCCTATGTTTCTGTTTTCTCTCTCTACCTGTCATTTTTAAATCAGGCACTCTCTTTGCCTTTTGCTTTCAGCCCTTCTCTGTATTTTCGTCATTTAGAAAAAATCCATCACAGAGAATCAAAGAAGATGGCCATGGAAACGGCAGTTCACAGACCTTCCACCATCAATAATTATTTCAGCGTTACATTCTGTCAGATGCTTGACAGTTTACTAGACTGATGCATCTACAGTGTTTGGTGTGTGTATGTGAAAATGTGCACCGGTCCAGTCATCTTGTTTATGCACTCTTGTTTGCATTTTCTTGAATTTCTTGTGAAAGACAGAAATTAAACTGTTTATTTGTTACGTTCTCAAAGTAGCCTAAATTAAATACATTTCCGACGTTTTTTTCCTCTCTTTCTCAATTCTTAATGGCAGGTAAAGTCAGGTCAGCAGGATCCTGTCCAACCTTTTTCTTTCCCTTCTGTCTAGCAGCTGCCTTGCTCTTTTGTTTCCGCACCATTTAAGTTGAGGCTTATTTAACCTGTGAGGTCCAGGGGAGTTTGGCCCCGCCTCAGGTACACACCAGGAGGTACAAAGAGGGGCAATTTTTGGATAACATGCGAGTATTTGTCTGGCATTTCAGCCAGAGCCATGAGGTTTCTGGCTAGCACAAGGATGCTGACTGCCACTGAGTGGATTTTGAAACAAACACAGCCATTTATTCCTATGATTAACACTGTAGCCATGGGAAAATGGCACTGAAACCCTCTCCTCTCAGAGATAGATGTTTTCTATAAAAGCACCATTTCACCTTGGTAAAATGCCTTCCAACTTTAGTGCACCTAAATGATCCTAAAACTTTCATCTTGGGGGCTTTATTTTTTTTGAATGTTTTTGACAACCCTATAACCTATATGCAAAAAGGTAAAGACTAGGATGTCAATTAATTTCTCTCTTAACATTATGCAACAATTTTCCACAAAAATAACATCTTCAAATGATTTTGACAGTACGCTGACTTGTAAGAGGGAGAAAGGTGCCTCTTTCATTCCCACTCCACACTCCAAATGTCTGTTCTTACACTAGGTTTTCTGCAAAAAGTGCACTTCACACAGCTCTACATCACACCACTAAGTATGGGTTTTCAGCTAGCTATAAGACGAAGCAAGCTCAGTATTCTCAGTATGGACATCATCACAGAGCAAAGAGAATAGCTACTTGCATATATATATTTTAACACACATATGCAGTAGGATCGGATGTTTTCAGTCAATCAGATTAGCCGAATGTTGACTTAGAGGACAACATAAATACTGGTTTGTTCTGAGGTCATGATTTTGTGTTTTTTCCCTGAGCAATTGATATTTTTTATTTAATGTGTATGAGCTGTAAGCTTGTTGGGCTACGTTGCTTCCACTACCCTTAATTGCTCAGACTCCAAGCCCAACAAAATTTAATGCAACAGTGTCCTACATTAAACATGTGGCTACAGAGGCCTCTGTTGTCGCTGCTCAGAAAATGTTACATAGTCTTGCCTTAAACAAATAATTTCCCCATTAGAGGTTAAACTGCATTTAAGGGAGTGAATAATTATTTGATACTGAAGAATATTGTACTCCTTATTCAAGGATCTTTATAATCAGCAGGCTCTAATCCTGTATGCATAGCTCTTAATAAAACAGGCAGATGCCTGGGCCATACTCTGCTCAACACTGACCATCAATAACAGGACAAACTATAACCTTGTAACTCAACGTTTTTTTTTTTTAAATGTCACTGTGGTATTTGCATGCTGCTTCTCCGCTTCTCAGACTCGAGTTGCCCCGAAAACAGGCAACTCTGCCCTGAAAACTGGCAACTCAGTCTCTATGCACAACAGACAGCTCTTGCTAATGATATATACTGAAGAAAAAATATATTTCCTATTGTTTATTGGAGGCCAAACCATTTTACTATAGAATTATTATACTAACTATACACAGGTAAAGCAATACAAGATATTTGAACAATAGACCTTTGACTTGTCACTCATTATAAATTGTCACTAATTATGCAGGTGCTGGTGGATGGTCTCCTCTGGACAGTGACCTTTACCAGTGGTTACAGGTGGATCTGGGTTCCAGAAAGCAGGTGAGCGCCATAGCGACACAGGGTCGCTACAGCAGCTCTGATTGGACGACACAGTACCGTCTTCTCTACAGTGACATGGGACGAAACTGGAAACCATATCATCAAGACGGAAACATTTGGGTAAGTGAACTAGAAATATGTGTATGTCTTGTCAGTATTATTGTTATTAAAATGTGAAGGCATCCTTTCACCTTCATTTAACCAAGAGCAGAAAACCTTGTGTGGGAGTAAAACTCTCAGAGTGTCCAAGTGTGGTGCAGATGAATATTCATCAGTTAATTAGTTTGTTTTTCTACCAAATGTAACATCTTAGTCTCGGATCTTTTTCAAGCGCTGATGGGTTGAAGATGAGAAAATTGTTTAAGAAGCACATTTGACAATGAGCTACTAGCCCTTTTTTTCCTCACATTGCGGAGATGTGATCAATTCCTGGCTATGCTTTTTATGTCTCTTGTTCCAAACCAACACAACTCCATCACTGCATTGTTAACAAGCACTTGAGAGGGGCAACTGATGATCCTTGATCATTAGTTAATGGGTTAATTTCCCACACTATTCACTGTTTCTGTTTGGTGGAGGGCTACAGGGATAACATATGGGCTTTCAGCTAGAGGTGAGAAGAGCAGAAGAATACATACACCGAGCTTGTCAGCAGAAATCTAAGACCTGAAAGTAAAGGTGTGGAGGGAGGACTGCATGTTCGTCTCACCCAGTTGAGTCAGACAAGGTGTGTTTTTTCCCAGTCCTGCTTGATGAATGCATGTAGAAAGGGCATTGCATTTCTAAACCCTCCTACTGTTGGATATCATCTCCTATAGAAGATCATAAGGTCTATGTACTTATGTTTACTTCACTCATTTATGAGTAAAATGAGAAGGGAACCTGGTAGAAAAGTATACAAACAATAAAACAGTATAATGCACAAAGGTTTAATATATCATCTAAATGATTGACATAAAACATTAATCAAGAGATTTTTGTTTGTAGCAGTAGCAGAGTAACTTTGAACTATACTGTGCAGGGTATTGAGAAGTATATTGTCTTATTTTTTATGTTGCCTTTCTATGAATTAAGTGTTAAGTTGAAAACAGATGAAATAAAAAAGAGGCTTACCCTATTGACACTTGTTTCTGAAGATTTTAGTACATACCAGAACGTTATTAAGTAGTTAATCTGATAAGAGAGCATTTCTTCTCAAGAGTGCTGAAAAAAATTTGTGTTAATCTCAGGAAACATGTTCTGCTTTTTAGGCTAAAAGGAAGCACTTAACTCCTTGCTTTTATGAAATTACATTACATTTAAAATGTAGGTTACCACACAAAAGAATTTTCATGTTTTTACATGATTGCTTTGCTAGTAAACTACAGAGTTTCGGTATACATCAATTTTGAGTTGCTTTATCAGTTAAAAATTTTCCAGTTGTTTTTCATGCTGCGATGTTTGCTTTACCAAATTAAATTCAGAATAACTCACATACACTAATATTCAGTTGGCGGATTCCTTTCTTCCTTTTTGACCTCTCTGTCAAGATTTGAAAATAATATCAATATTTCTGATCAAGCACCTTACAAAAATGTTGACATATAAAAGATAAATAGCAAACATTATTACTTTTAGCCTTTGACTTTGACTTGTTAGTCTGTTATAAACAAGGTTAAAGTTTGACAAAAAACAGTAAAAAAAAAAAAAATCTTTTAATTGACATCAATGAGTGAATCTTCTTTCCTGCTGATAGTAAAAACTGGAGGTGGAGCCTGATGATTGCCCTCTTAGTAGCTAATCTCTTGGGCTTGATATATATTCCTTGCAGGCACTAACACAGCCTATTGTCTAATCCTGACATTAATATAGTGTAATATTATTACATAAGCATTTCACTGATGTAGCTTTCTGCAGATGGCAAACAAGCTTAAGGAAAGTTTCTTGACAGACATTGCTCGGGGCAGAGTATCTTGAATCTGTCCCTCAAATTTTATATCTGAAATACAGCTGCTAAACATTTAAATGCTTTCATCATCTGCTGATGGGTCAGTTAAAAAGAATGAACAATCTTTCATATAAACAGATAAAAACAGGGTTCGGCCATTTGCATCTCATCTCCTCAAAAGGTATAGAACCTCCATATACACTCATGGATGCAATCATTAGAGTATGTGAGATTTGACATGTAAAGTTTGTTTAACAGCCATAAAAATATAAACTGTAGTAAGAGCATGTTTTCATAATCACAAATGATTACAATGTTTGTTTTCTTGCATGTGTGCATTTTTATGCATTTGGGTATTAAGCTCTGCATCAATCCCCAAATAGCTTCATCATTATTCTGTATATCAGGAATATTAGAACTGGCTTTGGGCAGAAATATGTATCTTTTGGAGTTGAAAGTAAACTATACTGTAGCTTTTGTGTGCTGAATTATAATTGTTGACTTATATTTATTCAGATGTGGTTTCCTTCTTCCATTAACCCTGATTTATAGTCTCTAATATTTTGGCAAATACTCCAAAAACATTCATCTCTTGGCTGTTTTTGTAACTATAAGGGACTTTTTTCAGTTTAAATGTATGACATATGTTTTTCTTTTTAATTTATCTCCATGTAATTCAAATATTGCTTATGTTAACAAATGAGGCACTAATTTTAAACTGGGCATATATCATCAATAATCCCTAGTGCAATAGCAAACAAAAACAGGAGCTATTTGTTTCTCTCTGTCTCTTTTCTTATTTAGAAGAGGCTTTAGGAGCAATCTACATAAGTGCACACACACATGCATGCATTCATACAGTACTTCTATTAACTTGGTGGTAATAAAATTGGACTTAGACAATTTTTTGTTTTGACTTATTATTATGAAATAAATGTCTGAAAAATGTAATGGCTACGGAATAATGACACCATCGGGGTTAAGATTGGTTGCCTTTAAGCTTTAGTTTCTCTATTCATTTCTGGCTGCCTCCGGGTAGGGTATCTCCTGGAAAATGAAGGCTCAATTGATGGCCCAAAGAACGTGCATCTGCAATTGCAGAACCAAAATAGAAAGAGAATTCCAGCCCCCCCCCCGTTAGCTATTGGTAGCTTTCCCAAGTTAGTGGTAATGGAAGATTGAGGAACAACTTGATACACTGTGGAAATTCTACGCAGCAAAAGAAAAAGAGCAAAAGTAAACCTCGGACAGGGATTCACTCGATGGCGAGCGCTCCAACTGAATCAGTTGGCATCATTTCTATATAACCTGCCTATTTATCAAAACAACAGACTATTTTACTCTACTCTTTATCAAAGCACTGCTGTAGTTGTCTGTGTGAAGCATTAATCAAACTATGGTAATACTCCATTACTCCCTGTTGCAAATGCTAGGAAGGAAAAGTTATCCATTGCTTTTTTAAAATGTGCCTCTGCAGAACTTTAGACCTTTTTATATGATAGTGTCTGTGTGCTCATTTGTTTGAAAGTGGTAATAATGTTGGAGCTATCGATGCTATTGAACAAAGGCCAAGTTAATGTTTCAGACACACACACACACACACACACACAGTCACACACAAACACACACACACACACACTGCATCAACACACACGCACTGCACCCATCAGATCCTGTTTTAGCCCATTCAATCACAACCGGCTAAGTCCCATTCACCACTGGATGAGGTTCACACAGCGTTCCCAAGGGAGAAAAACACCTGTCCTGCACTCTGCCATTGCTCCACACTGATGTTTTAACTCTCTCACTGCCAGACTTAACGACTTTCAGTAAAAACGAGGGTCTTGATGCTAGCAAAACTGTTGTGACCATCATTCACTGAGGAAAATAGGTTGTAAAGAACTGACAAGCGTAGTGTTGGTTTTGTGAAAAATTAAATTCAATTAAATTTAATGTCTTGTATTACTGATGAGACATAATATCGCTAATAACTTTCTGTGATAATTAAAGCAAAACTACTGTATCAGATGACAGTAGAGGGTTTTACAATGATCATACTGATAGGGGAGCACTCATGGGTAGTTGATTTATGCATTGATAATATCTTAATATCTTCATGAGTTTTCATTTAACTATTTCAGTAAATGGAGAATGCAGTTTCTGACCACCAGGGCTCTTTAGAGCAATATGTTGATCAGCAGGGCCATATTGTCTGTATTTTGTGTTAGTGGGATCCTCAGGGATGCACATGTACACATTCAGACGCAGGGGTAATGTAATATGCAATCATAGGTTGGTAATAGTAAGTGGCAGTAATTAACTCTAACAAGTTTTTATGCCAAAAGAGAAGAAGAGGCATAAAGCAGCTGTAAAGAATTAGGAATGTAAAATGTTTTAGGAGGAACAAAATGCCTTTAATCTATTAGTCAGGCTGTATTGATACATATGATATGATTAGGTGAGTGTGCTGAAGGCAAACTGCATTTGTATAGACGAGAACTCTGGCAATAATGGTAATAAATGGAAATAAGAAAAGATTCACTAATTCAACTACTTATGCGACCCCAGGAAACCATCATTCATAAAAATGGGGATGGTTGCAATGTGTAATTTGGAATAGTCAATTAGAGGGAACAATTAGTTATCAAAACGCATGTCTCGGAAAAATTTAAGTAATCAGTATGTCATTTTGCAGTTCAACTGGGTTTGACACCACCAAGCTTTCTTCACCTTAATACGTGGAATAATGAAAGCTAGATTTGGTGTGTAGTGAAAAAAAACATTCTCTTTTTGATTGCACATTAAAATTCAATTAACTTAACAAACATTTGAAGTTATATTTTCCTTCCACACATCTGTTTGCCATAACTCATTTCGATAATGCCAGCAGGCACATTCACTCTGGGTCAGAAGCTTGAGGATGCAAGTACACCAGGTCAGTTGACAGTAATGTATGTTCCATATAAACTAGCACAGCTGTGGATATTAGTCTTAAGCTGATGCCAGATCAAACGGGAACACATTAATAATAGTTTATCACTGGACCAGTGAAAAATAGTTATGTATGTAATTTTTTGTCTTTCTATATCTAGAAATGGCATAAGTTCCTGCAACCCAAAACTGCTCCTTAAAAAAGCCTCAGGGTCCATTCATTCAATACTACATATTGCTAACATTCACCAAAACATTCTTATGTAAGATAAATCTTTTACTTTAAATAAACATCATAAATCCAAAGGATCTGTAAGATTAACAGTGGGATAGAACCCATATAAATTTCAAGCCTCTGTGCTTGGAAACACATTACTGACCTTGTTATCTTGCCAGCTGGCCTGTGAGTCATTTTTGCCCACAGCTGAAGAAAACAGGGTATAAGGCATAAGGCAGGTGAATCGTAGTTTCCTATAACTCTGGCAGGCCTACTAGTATAACATGTATTGTAACATAGTGGTAGCTATTTCTGATCTTCACATGTTTTGAGATAAACATGTCCTAGTAGCTATGAAGGGTAAAGGCAATTCTTGTAAGTTTGGCTCCAGAATTACAAGTGGGTCACAAAGGAACACTGTTCAGAGGGCTGTTCACATAGCCTAGATTGCTGATTAACCCAGGATTTTTCAGATATCCTTGCTGACTTTAGCCGAGACTCACGAGTGTCACGAAAACAGTGGCGCATAGGTACCATGGATATTTATTCTGTGAAGCTAGCCTGGTCAGGACCAGCTTAACAGCCAGCCTCGGTTAACCTGGCCAACATGTATTGGCAGCATTTGACATGCGTCAAAAGACTTCAGAGCTCTTTTTAATGGGGCAACACCCACTGGCGGAGTTTAGGACACAGAGCATCAGACCAAACCCATAGAAATGGCCGAGTTTTCAATTAATCCAAGTATTTTTACCATCTTCAACAATGTCGGCAGTGCTTGTTAGGAAAATATCTGTATGAGTTTCTGTTCATAAAAAACAATCATGACTGGACAGTTGAGGACTTGGCAACAAATTAAAATCATATACTTGTGATTTGTGGCACAGGCATCTTGTCCATTAAAGCATCAGTCAATCTGTAATCAACCTACAACATCTTTCAAAGAGAACTGTAAACAAGCATGCTTCAGAATTACTCTCACCTGCTTTTAGATAGTCGCACCTACACATCCTGGGTTGGCCTTTATCTACCTTTGCTTAGCCCTCAGATATTGTTCAGTAGTGTCAATAGACTTTCCAAAAAATTCCAGAATCCAGCACTCCTACCATCTTTAAGGGACAGTGCTCTTGACAAGACCTCTGGTTGCCCTCACGCCTAACCTGTTTGGTGCATTTTAGATGAGTTCTAGTGCTTGATTTGGCTAATTTGGGCTAGTGTGAGTGTTTTCATTCAAACTCTGGTTCAGACAAAAAAACTAATTGGCACCACTTAGAAAAGGGCCAGTGTTTGAATTAGAGTATTGCTCTCAAAATTGCAAGAGGAAAAGGAGAGAAAGAAAAGCTCTGATGAGGATATGTTCGCCAAATTGCTCCACCAGAACAAATAACATGGTAAACCCAGGCAATAGTAATGCAATACACTTTCCTAGTTCAAAGGAAACAACTGAAACTCTACTATTTCTGCTTCACTAAAATTAAAATTTAGTTCTAATTGTGGCTAATGTATTGGCAAAATACTTCACAAATATAGAATATGTAATCTGAGGAAACACTAAATTCTTCAGTGCTGATAGGGTGCAGGATGACAGTTACCAAATAGGGACGCACCTATTTGATACTGATATCGAATATCAGTTTGATGCTAACTCAAAATGCTGGATTGGGTATCAGGACAATAGGGGCTATCTATGGGGCCAATCGATTCAATTCAATTTTATGTTTTTCTATTTTTATATCTACGTGGTCATATTACATCAAGTGTCAGCAGTGATCCAATAAATCCCCATGCAGATCATTTCACAAGCAGCACTCCAACCGGAAGCAGTGCAAAGAGAGTAGTAGTACTACAATGGGATACTAAAAAAACAATTCAGTACATTTATATATGTATGTGTATTTATTGTTATATTTTGTTTTCCATGTTAGCTTGAATTACAAAAGCAGTGCCTGATTTTGCCTTACAAAAGAAAGAATGATCCCAGTCTTTTCCTCACAGTGAGGCACACACCTTATTAAGTAAACACAAGAAATGGACCAGTGCTTGGTATCAGCTGATACCCAGGGCCCTGGTATCAGTATTGGTATCAGGCATCCCTATTATCGAAAATGTCCATCAAAAGTGAAAGTCCATTTGACTTTATACCTCTTTGATCATTTGTCGTGAGAGTGAGCACAAAACAGATTATACTATATGTAGACTATAGGACTTCAGTTTACACTTTACTGAGACAAATGAAAAAAACTGGTGGAAAAGTGACTTGAGAGTTAAATTAGCCTACCTTTCTATAAATGTTGGTTTTCTGCCTCCATTTTTTTGTACATCTTTTGAAAAAGATATATTTTGGGCAGTTGAGGAAATGGTTTTACTAATCAGGAGTTACAGTTTGTGATTCCATAGATGCAGGTTGTTGAATAAGACTTTGCATTAAAACGTGTCCATTTGTCTTTCTGTCAAATCATTGTTTAGTTTTCTATTCTATGATAAAAAATGTAATATACACATTATATTTTTTTGAGTGTTAGTCTTGTTTTCGTTGTGAAAAATAGCTCATCAATGAGTATTTTAGTCATAGTTTTCATTAACAAAATACTACTAATGCTGTGGTAACTTAGCTACAGAGCTCTATACCAAATTCCAAGGGAGTAGGACCTACTTTTTAGCAAAGCCATTTTCATCAGTGTGATAAGATAACACATTGGGGACTCTCATCAAAAAGGCTTGGGGATGATTTGCTCCATCCCCCTTCCAACAGGGTGTATGTAAGTGTACCAAAGAGAATGAAATGTGCATGGGAAAGTTTGAGTGCCAGTTTAAGTGTTGGCGCACGATTGTGTTCATGTTCTGACCATGTGAATGCGACAAAGGTGTGCATACGTCTGTGTCTTCTCGAGACGGCAGAGCAGCTACACTGCGATTTTTCAGGTAAATGAATTGTGAAGTCTCTGTGTCTCAGTGGTCAGGACTAATTCAATTTCAGAAGCTACCAAACCTCCATTGATAAATCATGCGCCTGGATTTATGCATAAGTGAACTGCACGGCTCTCTCTGCTTACCTTTTTCTGCGCGCCAGTCTGATATTTATCTCACATTATGTTGTCTGGGTGATGCTGACTGCTTTGGAGTTGTCTGAGTTGTCTGCATTCTATTTAATAATTTAGATTTAGACTTCAGAAAAATAATAGAATCTAGTAATTAAAATAGTAGTTCCACACTAGCACAAGCAGTGATTCATTAAATCTCATTTATGTATGTTAAGTGAAAAATAAGTGTAAAACAAGATTACCACTTACACCTTACATCTTTCTATGATTTGCCTGCTGAATTAGAGCTGTCCCTTCAGCACAGGAGAGCATACTGTATTAACTAACAAAGTGAGTCAATGTCTCTAGTCAGTGGGTCAGTGGCACAACAAACTCAAAGGGAGTTTTCATGAAAAAAGACCTAAATAAATAAAATATTGAGACGTTTGGTTCAAGTAATTAGTGGAGGTACTGAAATGTACTGAAATGTGGTCTACTGAAATGAAAATAATCAAGCAGAGTAAAATTTTCTAAAAGTGTACAGGTACTAGAGTTAATGTACTTATTTTCCACTTCAAGTTTTCATTTTTGATAGATTCTAAATTGCTTTATTTATCTGCAATATTTCACAGTCACTTCTGAAAAAGAAAGCAACAAAATGGAATGAAAATACAGTACTGGCTTTTTGAACTTGAGTGGTTTTCCCAGCTGTAAGACTTAAATTATCCTCCACATTTTTGCATCTGATTATATACTGAATTCAAGTGCCTAATACATTTGCATTCCATCCGGCTGACACTTTTATCTAGAGGGGCTTACATTAGGAGGAAGGAAAGGAAGTAAGTGTGCATTAGTGAAAGATACAGCGCTAAAGCAAAGGCAGCATTAAAGCAAGGGCAAAAACAATATAAAGGTTTGTGTTTTAAAGACAAACATTTGAGTGCTCAAAATATTTTGTATATATATATTAAAGTACTTATGAAGGAGGAGTGCATAGGAAGTTACAAGGACAGGATTGAATTTAAAAAGAAATTTGGGCCACAGTCTTTACATATTAGAATAACAGTCCAGTTTAAAACACAGGTATTTTTAAGAGCTATTTTGTTGCAATGGCACAATATTTTTTGCCTTTATTGGATAGTCACAGAGAGAAAAGAGTATTGTAGTTATGTGCTATGCACCTCAACCGCTGGGCTACTGGACCCAACAGCTTGTTTTGGTGGAATTACACACAATTTTTTGTTGATGCACTCTTTTTGAAATAGGTACATGACTCCATGCCCAGATAGGCTGGTGAGATCCCTGTGATGAGAACAAACTAATGTAACTGGCTTTTACCTCACTTTAAAATTTCACATTTCACATTTAGATGGCAAATCTGCTAAATGTCCAATAATTGAATAATCAGCAGAGGTGTGTCAGATCTCAGCTTGAGTGCTACTATCGTTTCACTCTGTATTTACAATGCTTTATGTGTAGAGAAAGAGAAAGAGAAAGAGAAAGAGAAAGAGAAAGAGAAAGAGAAAGAGAAAGAGAAAGAGAAAGAGAAAGAGAAAGAGAAAGAGAAAGAGAAAGAGAAAGAGAAAGAGAAAGAGAAAGAGAAAGAGAAAGAGAAAGAGAAAGAGAAAGAGAAAGAGAAAGAGAAAGAGAAAGAGAAAGAGAAAGAGAAAGAGAAAGAGAAAGAGAAAGAGAAAGAGAAAGAGAAAGAGAAAGAGAAAGAGAAAGAGAAAGAGAAAGAGAAAGAGAAAGAGAAAGAGAAAGAGAAAGAGAAAGAGAAAGAGAAAGAGAAAGAGAAAGAGAAAGAGAAAGAGAAAGAGAAAGAGAAAGAGAAAGAGAAAGAGAAAGAGAAAGAGAAAGAGAAAGAGAAAGAGAAAGAGAAAGAGAAAGAGAAAGAGAAAGAGAAAGAGAAAGAGAAAGAGAAAGAGAAAGAGAAAGAGAAAGAGAAAGAGAAAGAGAAAGAGAAAGAGAAAGAGAAAGAGAAAGAGAAAGAGAAAGAGAAAGAGAAAGAGAAAGAGAAAGAGAAAGAGAAAGAGAAAGAGAAAGAGAAAGAGAAAGAGAAAGAGAAAGAGAAAGAGAAAGAGAAAGAGAAAGAGAAAGAGAAAGAGAAAGAGAAAGAGAAAGAGAAAGAGAAAGAGAAAGAGAAAGAGAAAGAGAAAGAGAAAGAGAAAGAGAAAGAGAAAGAGAAAGAGAAAGAGAAAGAGAAAGAGAAAGAGAAAGAGAAAGAGAAAGAGAAAGAGAAAGAGAAAGAGAAAGAGAAAGAGAAAGAGAAAGAGAAAGAGAAAGAGAAAGAGAAAGAGAAAGAGAAAGAGAAAGAGAAAGAGAAAGAGAAAGAGAAAGAGAAAGAGAAAGAGAAAGAGAAAGAGAAAGAGAAAGAGAAAGAGAAAGAGAAAGAGAAAGAGAAAGAGAAAGAGAAAGAGAAAGAGAAAGAGAAAGAGAAAGAGAAAGAGAAAGAGAAAGAGAAAGAGAAAGAGAAAGAGAAAGAGAAAGAGAAAGAGAAAGAGAAAGAGAAAGAGAAAGAGAAAGAGAAAGAGAAAGAGAAAGAGAAAGAGAAAGAGAAAGAGAAAGAGAAAGAGAAAGAGAAAGAGAAAGAGAAAGAGAAAGAGAAAGAGAAAGAGAAAGAGAAAGAGAAAGAGAAAGAGAAAGAGAAAGAGAAAGAGAAAGAGAAAGAGAAAGAGAAAGAGAAAGAGAAAGAGAAAGAGAAAGAGAAAGAGAAAGAGAAAGAGAAAGAGAAAGAGAAAGAGAAAGAGAAAGAGAAAGAGAAAGAGAAAGAGAAAGAGAAAGAGAAAGAGAAAGAGAAAGAGAAAGAGAAAGAGAAAGAGAAAGAGAAAGAGAAAGAGAAAGAGAAAGATAAAGATAAACAGAAATAGAAAGAGAAAGAGAAAGAGAAAGAGAAAGAGAAAGAGAAAGAGAAAGAGAAAGAGAAAGAGAAAGAGAAAGAGAAAGAGAAAGAGAAAGAGAAAGACAAATAGAAAGAGAAAGAGAAAGACAAAGAGAAGGAGATAGAGAAAGAGAAAGAGAAAGAGAAAGAGAAAGAGAAAGAGAAAGAGAAAGAGAAAGAGAAAGAGAAAGAGAAAGAGAAAGAGAAAGAGAAAGAGAAAGAGAAAGAGAAAGAGAAAGAGAAAGAGAAAGAGAAAGAGAAAGAGAAAGAGAAAGAGAAAGAGAAAGAGAAAGAGAAAGAGAAAGAGAAAGAGAAAGAGAAAGAGAAAGAGAAAGAGAAAGAGAAAGAGAAAGAGAAAGAGAAAGAGAAAGAGAAAGAGAAAGAGAGTCGTTAGACCACCAAGAACCATTTGCAAAAGGTCTGTTTTGCAAGATGAGTCAGGCAGATGTCAGTCATCACTGTCTTGATCTCATCATAGTTAATTCTTGAGTGGTTATTATGGCATCATATATGCACTGTGTATGTAAGATGGCTAACACAAACTTTTTGATGTCATGAAACATCAAGATAGAAACAATGCAGTCAAGACCATGGCAAAGGTGGAATTTCACTGTTCATGTTCATGACAGTATTATTAAAAAGTCATAGCAGCCACCTCAGTTGTACCACAGGAGACCTCCATGACCCTCCAGGAAGTGTCATATGTCTATTTCAATTATCGTCATTTTTATTCACACTTCACAATTTTTAACTCCCATACAACCCGTATCTTGGATCAAGTGAAGTGCCATGAAAGAGGCTGATGTTCAAGTCCCATTAAATCACTACAGTAGATCAATATACAGAGCTGAAAGTTAGAAGAGGCTTTATATCAGTACATACTGAAAAAAGCCATAAAAGTCATACTTATGACCGTGAGCAACACAGTTCTCTATAATGTCATTATTAAAATTTAAAGATTATGGACTTTAATGCTGGATGTGATAATTCATTTACAGTGACTGATGGCAGTTAGTCAGCAGTAGGCAATGTGAGTGAATCTGTGTGTGCACACATACACTCATGCATGCAGGTGTCTGATCAGCTCTTTTGGCAATGTACAGTGTTTGTTGAGTCAATATGAGTCATAATCAAAATGAGTGCCTAATGCCTATAAATACGCACATCAAACTGAATGCTAAACCTCTAAAAGATCTTACATTAATACTAAATGAGGGCTCCTCATTTCCTCTGATGGCGGGGGATCTCCTGTGATCCCTTCCCAAACCGTTTCATCAGCTGGCACCAGTTGCTCTTTGGTTGGTGGCGATTGATTATCTCCATATATGCAACCTAATAACATGGAGTCCTGGACCACTGGCTTGAGTTCAGAAGTGCTCAGTTGAATGTATTCTTCTATACATAACACTTTTAATGGATGCCTATCTCTAAGAGTCTTCACTCCATCAGTGTTGTTTGCTGAGGGGAGAGAAGGTGCCAAAGGTTCCGAGCCTGAGTAATGGGCACCCAAAACCTGTTTCTTTCCGTGTGTGTGTGTGTGTGTGTGTGTGTGTGTGTGTGTGTGTGTATGTGTCTGTCTGTCTGTCTGTCTGTCTCTGCAAAATTTTATTACATTATTATTATGAATATAGAAATATTTTGCACACAAATGATAATTTAGTGTAGTTAGGAGAGGAAGGAGCGATGATGGTGTGATGCTGAAACCTTGATTTTTATAGAGCAATTTCTTTGCTTTGATTGCTCTACAGTAATTAATGAGCCAAATGGAAGAGTAGGAAAAAGTATGCAAATTCAAGATTCTGGAAGTGCTCCTAATTTTTTCCCTAATAATGTACGTGAAGCAAGGAAAAGATTGAAGCTCCCTGTATCACCAGCTCTTTGAGAGTTCCTTTTAGGAGGTGAAGGCAGTTAATGAACTGAACTGAGACTGCACTGAGGAGGAATGCTATAGTACATGGCTATAATAGACACAGAAGTATGTAATAATGTACTTGCCCCAATAAGATAACATAAAGAATATTCAAAAAACTTTGCCTACACAAATAAAAATATGTATTAAGCATTTGATATACAGGAATGAATGAAAGCACACAGAGCAAAATACAGATGCACAGTAGAAACCCTGTTATGCAGTGTAGTTCAGATTAAGTGTTCAGATTAAATGTTCAAGAGCATTGAAAATTCTAGAAATAAAGGAAAAAGGTGGGAGATCAGTAGACTTTATGTGAGCTCTCCACTTGGACAATCTATATATCAATGATATCAAATGCTACTAGATACATACAAAGTGAGGATGATAACCATGAACATTATATAGGGAACAACGGTTACAATAGTAATTTGAAGAACTTAAAATATATTTTTGGATGATGCTTTTCTTAAAAACAAGACACCGACAGGAAGAGTAGACATTCAAAACTATACAAAAAACCAGTGGTAATGGAAGCCCAGGGAAAAGATTACAAAAGTTACAGGATACAGCTCAAATGAAGTTTGTCAATCAGCCTGTCTAGAGCTGTAGACTCAAATCAAAATCCATTTAGCTTCTGCCTGTAGCAGAACTTGGTTGATTGACTGTTTAGCCCAGCATTTTAAATCTGTGACCAAATGTTAAGAAATCGTTTGCCGAAGGAGATGAAGAATCTCTCCAAGGGTGCCAACATTCTGTTTTCAATAAGGCCACTTCATTCACACACACACACACACACACACCCTTACCCCCTACCAAGGGCACATTTAAATTCAATATAATTCTCTGTTTCTTTAAAACCATTAAAATATTCATTACTTATATTTAGCATTACTACAGCTTGTCCAGTTTTCTTGGCTCAGTAAAGTCGCAAATCCACACAAACACAATTACCCCAAGGGCAGAAATTTCTCTATAGCCCTTCTGTTTTGCCCCATACAGTTGTCGATAAAAACAAAAGACCAGACCAGACCAGACTGATTTCCCCTGCTTCTGTTAGGATGCAACACACACAAAAATCCTCACACATACAATGGCCCTACCTCTGGGCTGGTCTCTCAAAGGGTCCAGCAGCAATAAGCAAATGCCAGAAAATAGCTTTCGCTTGTTTCTCAGTATCTGGAGATCTGTTCTCTGGAAAAGTCTGTCTCTATTTGTCAAAACAGACACACACAGACATAGAGTCACACACATGTAGATAAATATTCACTGTCACACAACAGACACACAAGGATGGAAACTACAGATTCATATTCAGGAAAGAAACCCTGGTTTTTCACTTCAGTTTCTCTCTTCACTGTCTTTTCCAATGTGTGGGCAAGGAAAATAAGTATCATTAGGTCCATGAGCATTTGAAAAGTTACACATTTTTTGCAATGTTGCCTCTGTACACAACCATAATGGTTTCAAAACTAATGAAACAAGATGGGACAAATGGATGGTCAGATTAAATTCAAGGTGTTTCACAGAAAAATTATATTAACTGTTTAGGAATTACAACATTATTCATATATAGTCCCACCATATTAAGATGCTCAAAAGAATTGGACAAATCAACATAATTGTAAATATATGGATTATTTTTAATATTTGGATGAAAATCCTCTTTTAGTCAATGAGTGCTTGAGATCTGGTACCCATGGACATTACCAAATGCTGAGTTTCTTACCTTGAGATGCTTTGCCAGGCCTTTACTGCAGCCATCCTCAGTTGCTGCTCTCTTGTGGGTCTTTCTGCCGAAAGGTGTGCTGAATTTGGTTGAGATCAGGTTACAGACCTCACCATTAAAGAATACTCAATTTCTTTGCCTTTGGAAGCACTTGGGTTGCTTTCACAGTATGTTTTCATTATCCATCTGTATTTTGAGGCATTGTGTTTTATCAGATTTGCAGAATTTTTAGAATCTGAGTATGTAGTGTTGCCCTGCATACCTCCTAAAACTTCTGTCAGCAGTGGCATCATCAATAAACAGCAGTGTATCAGTTCCTTTGGCAGCCATACATGTCCATATCATAATACTGCCTCCACCATATCTGTCCATATCTCCATTCTCTTCTCTTCCCATCATTCTGTTCCAAGTTAATCTTGGTGTTATCTGTCCAAAGAATCTTGTTGCGGAATTCTGCAGGCTTTTTTTTTTCTTTTATGTTTTCTGTTAAAGTCTAATTTTGTCCTTCTGTTCTTAAGTGTGACCAGTGGTTTAAACCTTTGCACTTATATTCATGAAGGCATCTCTTGATTATAGACATTGACAATGACATGTCTACCTCCTGAAGTGTTGACCTGGCAGTTGTGAAGGGGTTTTTCTTAACCAAGGAAAGAAATCTGCAATCATCCACTTTAGTCATCTTCTGTGGTCATTCAGTCCTGTTGGTGTTGCTGAGCTTGCCAATGCATTTCTTCTTTTTAAGGATGTACCAAATTGTAGATTTGGCCTCTCCTAAAGTTTCTGCCATCTGTCTGATAGCGTTGTTTTGGTTTTTGTCAGTCTAATGATGGTCTCATTCAATTGTATCGACAGCCCTTTGGGATAAAAAATTCCCATGAACAGCTACTAAAGGCAAAATCAACACTACACAGACATTTTATCTGCTTCATTTGTCCTCATTTGAAATAATGAGGGAAAAGGCCACATTTGGCCATGAAACTGATAAATTGTCAATTGTCCTATCTCTTCTGAGCCCTTGAAAATCAGGGACTATATATAAAAAATGGTTGTGTTCCTATTGGTTAATGTAAAATTTTGTGAAACCTTTGAATTAAAACTGAAAGTCTAAACTCCAAGCACATCTTGTATTTTTTATTTTCAAGCCCCTTGTGGTTGTGTACAGAGGCAAAATTGCAAAAGTTGTGACACTGTTCAAATATTTATGAAACTAACCGTATGTACGTGTGTTGAGTGCATGAATGCCAGTGTGTGAAAGGACATGAGCATGCAAACATGCATGGAAATATTGTTTATATGGCAGGTGATGTGTGTGCAAGTGTGTGTGAGACAGAGCTGACCACAGGGGTATCTGTTAACCAGCTGTAGTAAAATGATAAGCTTGTTCTTTCGTGAATAGCAGCAGCACTGATGTTCCGAATGCCCAAGAAAGAGATTTGCTGGCTCTCAGCTTGCCTCATTATTTTTGTTTTCCAAGTTTTCTCTCTTTTCTTTTCTTTTACTGATCTCATGGATTGCTAAAATCATGCAACAGCTCTGCGACGTTTTGATTTTCATCCAAGGTTTACTTTACTAACTTTGTTTATTTAAACTTTTAATCGCGGCAAGTTTGGTTCTTAATATTCTTCTCAAAGGAGTACAGAAATAAGAGTTAATATTTTTTTGGATTTGAATCCACTAAGGATTCCCAAATGCACCGCACATTTTAGTTTCTCTTACTTTTTTTTTGCTCGAACACTGCATTACATTTTAAAGTAGTTTGGTGTGAATCACATATACACAATCCATAAAAGCATGTACACACACACACACACACACACACACACACACACACACACTTATACATGCATACACATACATACTTGTACTTCTGCCAGTCAAAGGACACTCATAGACATAAGGAATTCTCTAGCCTGTTAACCTAACCTCAACCATCAAAACAAAATGCCTAACCTCAGCCCGGACCTAACTCTAACTCTAACCTGAACCCGAAAACCAAGTTTTAACCCTCAAGCAACCGTTTGAGGCCATGAAAACCAGACAAAAAAGGCTTTGCTTTGCTAGTATGTCTTCACTCAAATGATCCAAAACACAAACTTGTCCTCACAAAGAGAGAAATGCAAGCACACACAATAACTGAAAGTTGCCAAGGACACTTTGTGGCTGTAAATTATTTAAGTTCGTGTTTAAACAAAAGTCCAAGTGTCTAAGCTCTGAAGTTGCCAGACATTTACACACACATATTCTGACATGAATGGTTACACATATACACTATATGCAGTGACACACTCACACACAAATTCCCAATAACTTATTGGTCTGCTGGTTAATGATTTGCCTTTGGAGGAGAGGGAATTAAATGGTTGACTGGGCAGAATTTTGTGAGATGTTCAGCATCCACAATGATTTCCTCCTCTTTATCATGCTCCTCCTCCTCCTCTTTTACCTTCTGGCCTCCGGTCTGCATAGTAATGCCTTTTGAATTGAGCTGTTCATTCAGCCAAGCACAGATATATGCCGAATAGAGGAATGAACACAATAGAGAGGTAAAAAAAAATAAGCTGGAAAATTGGGATGAGGGGATTGAGCTTTTAGGTGGATGAGAAAAATAGTTTTGTTCCCATACTCTTTCCTTCTCCACTTTCTCTCTTATATTTTGACAGTGGCAAGGAGAGGAATGTGTCAGTTGGACAAAAAGAAGTAAAGTTTTCTCCACACAGTGAGCCAAATACACACAAACACACAAACACACACACACACACACACACACACACACACACACACACACATATATATATTTATATATATACATATGATGCAATCCTCTCCCTGAAAAACAGCAAACAGCATATCTGCTCTTAACAAAGTCACCTAACTCATCTTCAGGTCCTTTGCACCTGCAGAAAGTAGAAGATTCACCAATGACTCATGTGGAGGTGTGTGTATCTGAAGCAAAACTCTAATAAAAAAAATTTAAAAAAACGTGTTAACCTTTACTGGAATTGATGATTAAAAAATGAAAGTGAAGGAAATGCACAGAGGGGGATAGTGGCACTGTTCACTTAGTGTCTGTTGGCTCTGAGTTAAGTGTGAACTCTTGACCATCTCCTCTTTTGCAGATAGCATATCTTCAGGGGTTCATGCTTGCATCACGTAGGAGTTAGCTCAAAGCAGACTGTCTCAAGACTGTTTTTCCCCCAACACTCTTCCACTGCCCTTCCCATTTCATCTCTTATCTAAAATAACACATGGCTGCTGTGTGTCTAGATATCATCTACATACCTGTTAGGCTATTAATGATGTTTTTTCACAATGGTCCATGCCAACTGTTCTGGAGATATGTGTTTAGCAGAAGAGTATTGGGGAAAGGGGTTATGATGTGTATGGTTATTTCAAAGGGGTCGAGAATTCACAGAAGTGAAATTAGTTCAGGGACTGTGGTGAGGTGGATTAGTGGGCAGTTAGAGATTCTCCCCATCATGTGCTAGGTCATGTGAAATAAGAGACACTAAGCAAGAGGAGCAGAGAGCAGGAGTAAAGAGCAAAGGAATGGAGAAGAGAGGGGAGGTGTCAAAGTTAAACAACAACCAAAATAAAGTCTTAATCTAGTTTCATTGCCGTTTCCAATGTATGAAAAAAAAATATGTATGTAGAATTATTTGGAAAGTTACACAACATTTGCAACTTTGCCTCTATACAAAACCACAATAGATTTGAATCAAAGCAAATGAATTGACCGGGCATCGGATTAACCGTTGAGGATTTGCAGCAATTTTTATACATAGTCCCTCCATTTTAAGAGGCTCAAAAGTAATTGGACCCCATGGTGATGTCCTTGAACCCATAGACATGACCAAATGCTAGGTTTCCTACCTTGAGATGCTTTGCCAGGCCTTTACTGCAGCCACCTTCATTTGCTGCTTGCTTGTGTGTCTTTCTGCCCTCAGTTTTGGCTTCAGTAAGCAAAAAGCATGCCCATATGGGTTAAGGTCAGGTGACTGACCTGGCCATTGAATAATACTCAATTTCTTTGTCTTTGGAAGTGCTTGGGTTGCTTTCACTGTATGTTTTGGGTCATTATCCATCTGTACTGTGAAGCAACATCTTATCAGTTTTGCAACATTTGGTAGAATGTGAACATATATTATAGCCCTATACACCTCAGAATTCATCCTGCTGCTTCTACCAGCAGTCTCAGTTCCATTGGTAGCCATGCATGACATAACACTGCCTCCACTGCGTCTGACAGATGATGTGGTGGCTTTGTATCATGAACTGTTCCTTTCCTTCTCCATACCATATTCATCCTGTCATTACGGTACATTCTGGTTCTCATTCTGGTTTCATCTGTCATCTGTTTTTGTTTTGTTTTTGGCAAAGTCTAAATTGGCCTTTCTGTTTTTGCTTGTTACCATTGGTTTGCACCTAATGGTAAACCCCCTGTATTTACATTCATGAGGGCTTCTCTTGATTTAGACTTTGACAATGATATGCCTACCTTCTTGAGAGTATTCTCGTCTTCCAGGTCTATTGGTGTTACTGAGCTCGCCAGTGCATTCTTTTCTTTAAATAATGTACCAAATTGTTGTTTTTGTTTTTTGTTTTTTTAGCCTAATAATGATCTCCTTCAACACCTCTTTGGACTTCATGTTAAAAAAAAAACATCTACCAGATGCGATGTCAACACTTGCAATCCACTCCGGGCCTTTTATCTGCTTAATTTGCCATGAAATAACGAAGGAACAGGCCACACATGGCCATGAAATTGGCCAGAATATAAGGGACTATGCATAAAAATCACTGTATTTACTAAATGGAACGCATTCCTAAATGATTAATGCAATATTTCTTTCTTTTATTTTCGCTGTTGCTCTACAAACAGGAGGAATTCTTGAATTTTGTTCCTCAAAGGTACATGTTAGGAAAGTATATTATATTTATGTGGTATTAGATAAAAGCCAAAAATGCATCAGTGTGATCTTCCGTTTCTGTATTTTCAAAAGTAAATACCCCCACAGACATTGAGCAGTTTTACAGAAGCATAATGTTTGCAGTTACTATGTACATAATTGTTTTATTTCCTAGAAGCTGGGATTTCAGACCCTGCATCAGCTCTGCGTGTGTAACACATTGCTAATATGACAAAGAAATCTATACCTCATCGGTTACAAGCCATGAATCTTTAGGGACCAATCTTTAGGGAAATGTGGGACCAGGAGTTTCTTACATTTGCTTCAAGTTTGATTTAAAGTACAAGTCAAATCCACTGCGCTCAGACTGTCTTCTATCAAGCGTATTGGATATATAGACCCATGAATATTTTGTATATTTTTTGTTTGTGCTCCTTTAGGGCAGGATGTGGCGAGTGGAACAAATCCTCTTGTTTTATGTCCCAAAGCTGTTTGTTCACAGCAGGCTTGTGGCTTTGATGTATTTAATTAATGTAATGTACTTAATGTAATTGCATTATGTCTGTTTATGTGTTTGTGTACGCAATTGTTTTTGTTCACAGGCCTTCTCTGGGAACTCCAACTCAGAGAGCGCAGTTCGCCATGAGCTGCAGCAGACAATCGTGGCTCGCTTCCTCAGGTTTGTCCCGTTGGACTGGAGCGAGGAGGGACGGATTGGCCTGCGCATAGAAGTCTATGGCTGTGCCTACTGTGAGTGGAGACAAACACACACTAACACACTTATATACACTGTGAACCTGTTCACACTGCAATAAGTATTATTAAAATTTGACATTATGTATTCGTGGAGGGACCCTAATGATGGTTTGTCAACTCTAATCATGTCAAAAGGAGGTTTCTTAATTATGAGCTTCTTCCCTATAGAAATCAAAAACACATCCAGTGTGAAAACCTGCCTGGAAATATACTAACATAAACTCGATGTGAAAAATATGCAGTGCGCCATTAGAGACTGTCAAACACATAAAGATAAACTAACATTCATACACTCTCTCTGACTTTCTAACTAATCCAGTGAACTGACTATCACAGCCTCTTTGCTCTCATCCTATAAAAGGGTGCCAAATTGATTTTGATTAAAAAAAAAATTTAATTAAGAGTCTGCATAAATCACTGTTATGAGTGACACATGTACATCTCTCATTTCAGAAATTCGATTACACTGTGTGTGGAAATGTCTGTGAGTGTGTATGTCTGTCTGTGAATACAGGGGCAGGTATGGCATTCCAGTCTGTCATAAGCATTTTGATTATATTTCCCTTATTTCATTTTCTTCCCATGTAAAATAAAAACATGTCAGTAATGATAAGGATGACAAGATACAATGCACATGCACACATATAATATATGTGTGCATCCTTGCATGTGCACTTCTTTGTCTGTGCATAATATGCACCTAGATTCATGGCTTGTGTATACTTATTAGATCCCCCCTCACACACAAATAATACTGTACTCACAAAAAACTTCAGCTAGAAAATGAATCACTTCTAATACAATTTATTGCTTTTGTGCTTAGATAAAGTCAGCCTATTGTTGTATTTTTTAACTAGAGTTACTAGAGCCCCTGTAAACTCTAAAAGTGTTGGTCTCACCAGAACTTAATTTTGGGCTATAAAAACTGAGAATAGAATTTAATTTGGGTACATTTGCATTGTTATTTTAATGCCACATTTTCTTTCACGGTACATCGTGTTATAAGCCACTGATACTGTGAATAGTGCCTTGCAGGTTCACTATGATAATTCTTAGTTTTTACTGTTGGACAACACAGAAGGCAGAGAAGATGTTTTTTCAGACTTCCAAAAACTTCAGAATGACAAGAAAACTATGGATAACATCAGTCTATAGGCTCTTCTTATTTTATTTCAAAATTTATGAACAGTATTTACTAATACTATTCCAAATATGGTATTCAAGAAAGAGTTAATATAATACATTTCTTAACTTTAGAGAAAGAAATATACGACCTTCAATATTTTAAACAACAGCAGGACTGAGTAACATATCTGATACCACACAATCTATACCTGCAAAGTATTTTCTTACTAGTTAACTGTAGGTAACAGAAAAATTAGGTAAACTGGGCTTGTCCAGGTTGGCTTAAAAGTAATTATATATATCTGAGTGGACTAGACTGACAAAAGATTAGGTATGATGTAGATCATCACATTTATTTATTTTGCAGCTTCTTCACTGACTTTTCAGCAGACTTCAAACAGTGTGTCAGGCATGAACATATTACAAATGTTCCTACAAAGAATGCTAAAATTTCATATCTACAGGCTGTAATTACTATTTAAATGTGTTAAAGTCTTTTGTATTAAAAATGTTAGCTTTTTAGGCCATGTTAGCTTTTTAGGCCACCAGTTCCTCTGCTACCCAAGCACTTTTACAGGGTGTTGTCCATGCTGGTTCACTGTCACATGGTCAGTGGATACCTGAATAGAGCACAGTAACCATTAATGTTATCTATAGAGACCGTCCTTCCCTAAACAGCAACTCTATAGGTTGTCTGTGCAAGCAGCTTATTACAACCCACAGTTATGTTTTATTGTTTGGCAAACCTGTAGAGGCTGTAGGAGTTATAACAGGAGCGAAGGAGGAAGATTGGTGGTACATATAAAGAGCAAAAAAGTCCAGGTTGAGGTAAAGAGATGAGGAGTTTGAGCCCATTCATTTTCTGTGGGAGCCGAGCTAATTGCTTTCCCGGGCACTGTGGTATTCTAGCTGATGCCACACTGACCTGTGTAGTGACAAAGGAGGAGGGGTTGAAAGTTAAAACATTTTTAACTTCATGCAAATATGGGCAAAATTTGCCAGGCTGCATTAGTGCATTGCCTAGAGAAGAAATACAGCTGCGAGCCATTAAGTTTACTTGCTGTAGACACGTTTGTTGAGGAGATCCTTGTTGTACTTACTGGGATAGTTCTTTTTTAATTTCTTGACCTCAAGGATAACAGGAAAAAAACAAAACAAATTTCTGTTTGGCACAACATCACATAAATTGTTGGAAGTGCAGATTTCTCATTTACACAATGTTTGCTAATTGGCAAGCTATTTAATAGCTTGCAAGCGTCGAATCACCCACAGCAATGTGGTTGCAGAGCCAATGTTGCAAGATTTGTTCAATTCCAATGGGTCTTTAGTGTAACTTTCAGTTTGTCTTCACAATAATAATTCTGCAATAATATATGGATAGAATTTTTAACTCTCAACCTCTCCTCTTTGGTTGCTGAGCAGGGCAGGGCCATTAATTGGCTCAAACTTTGCATCACATTATGCTGCACTCAGTACATCTTCACTGTTAGGAGGAGATGGGGGTGGATGGATTGGTCAACAAAACATAGGATTTTGAGATGGGAGACTGTTTTTCATTTTTCATTTGGAAACTGTTCCACAACACTAACTGTTTCAGGAGACACTCCTATGGATTGAATCTTTCAGATTTGTCTGTCAACTTTATTGTGAAGTCTGCAGTGCTTTCTCATGATTACGCCATCACTATTTCTTTCTTCAGCATTCAATCATAAATAAGAGCTCATACCTTTAACTGTTCATCTACCCATTTGTCACTCCCCAAGTCTTTGGCTCTCTTAGAAACACCTTCTTGTATGTGTTTTCCTGCTTTCCAATTCAAAAATGAAAGAGGAGAGAAGTACAGTGTTGGGCAAAGAGAATGAGAGAAGAAGGCGCAAAAGGGAGATGTAGTAGGAGGAGAAAGAGGCTGATAAATATAGATATTATGTTCCCAGCATAATCACCAAATATGTTGGTTGTAGATGACAATTCTGGGTTTTGAAAATGTACGATAATTAAATGCAATACCATACTATGACTCATCTAGGACTGTGCAGTAAAAGGCTGTTGGTTTGTCTGTCTGTGACAGAGTTAGAGGCTATAAAGGAGTCATGATCCACCGTGCCATGAATTTTACACGCTCATTTCCATTTTGATTAACATAGGATCAACAGAAAATCAATTATTTCATAGATGGGTCAGGAAATAGTACAGCTGGTATGTGAAGAATAGAGAGTGAGACAGAAACAGAGAGTACAAATTTAATTTTCTATACAAATGCAATAATTCTCATGCAAGTAGAATTTCAAAAGGATGCAAGCATATTAAATCTGACTTCAGACTGTGGCTTGTTTATGCCAACAGTACTTTCATTCTGTCACCTAGGATATGTATCACCATCATCATTTGTCAGGTCTAAGAAATGTACTTATGTAGATTTTGTTTATGGATACCATCCATTGCCATAGAAGGACTGAGGCCAAACACCGAATAGCTTAAATAGAACTATTGTAGCCTTCAGGCTCCAGGGTACAATAACTATGTTTGACGTAAATATACTATTACAGTACAGTGCTGCAACTTAAAGTTTCTACAATTACAGGTAAATTAATATTATATTAAAAACAGTGAGAAATTTTATCCCAAAGTATAAAGCAACACCTAAAATTTGAATACTGTGTTCAACCACAACAAATCAAACATGCAAATAAATTCAATTTCCAACTACACGAATCCTAAGTTCAGCAAAAGTAGGTTATACTTTAAGTGACTGTTTATGTGTTTACTGCCACATAATTTACTGCCTGCTTGGTGAAAGTTGTTGCCTTGGATACAAATAAATATTCTAACTACTAAATGCCTGTTAAGTGCAACTTCAGCTGCGGCGAAGGTGGTATCTCTGTGCTATTGCTTTAAAATGATTTAATTGGTTATGAAAAATTAAGATGCCAAGCTAATGTAGGACTAATCAGTGTCTCTCTCATGGCATGACTGGGGTTACACAGACCTGCATGGTTCTATAATTAACAAAGAGGTACAGCCTTTTTCTTCCACTTGTTTCTCTGCCTCTACAGAAGTTTTTTGTGTATTTTTGTTTTGTTGTATACTGCACAGTCAGAAAATTGTCCAAAGTGATGCAGAAGATGCATTTAATCTGAAGGACAATATGTAGTAAACATTTAGAATAGGTATAAACAGTTGATATTTTGCCATTTGAGGCAGAGAATTTTTATTTGTATATAGTGCAACTATTATCAGTTAAATCACAAACCTCACTATGATTTCTAGTCTGATATAGCACTAATTAAAAATAGTCAAACAGCCAAGGAAAATCACTTCTCATTGAAGTTGTATAACCACATACCCCGTACCCTTAATCATTTTGCAGGTACTTTGACAGGGATATACTGAAATCAACTTGTATTTTTTGACCCTGATATATAATTACTGCCAGTATAATTTATTTAAAGATTATAAGGGCTATGTCACATGCATTTGGGTATCTCGATCACCCTCTGTTGCTTTACATCTCTGATGGAAAATCCCCTTCTGGGTCAGGCTTCAAAATGGCATGATCTCCTGGGTCAGGACCTGAAAATCTGCCCAACTTGTCATCATGTCTATCACAGCTGCCATGGATAGAGACCAAGTAGCCATCCCCTCTTACTCTACATCACACTTTCTCTCGAATCTTTTTCTATTATTCTCTCCCAGTTGTGTGCAGGTGGTGGAAAGGCCCTCCATCCTCCATAAGGTCTCCCTCCCGACATCAAACAACCAGCTCAGCTGACAACCCTTTTCTGAGCAGTACACCTAGATCTCATAAAGCAGCTGGAAAACTGTCAGCTACCGCCACTGTTTGCACCATAAATGTAACAGAGGAAGATGATCGGAGGGTCAGGGAAAAAGAGCCAGAATGAGAGAGCAAGATAAAGAAAAAGAAGTGATGGAATTAGGAGCAGAAACTAAAGTAGGAGACATAAAAATTAGAAGTGGGGCAGGGAGGAGAGTAAAGAGAGCACAATCCACTGCAAGAACAAGAGTCAAGGGTAAAGCAGTGAAAGACTGAAAACATGTATTTCATGTATTTCATCATGTATTATACTACCCTGTAAGAGGAAGCACAGGATCATCTGAACAAAGAGAATAGATGTAATTTCCACCCCCCCAGGTGTTTATCATGAAAGCACAGACTCAGCATATTTGTGTGGGTGTGTGTGATAAGAGGAAGCAAGAGAGCACACAAGTTTGAGCGACGGTGTGACTTTGCAAGAATGTGTCGTATATGAGATGATCCAATCTGATGATCCTCTTTCTGTTACCCTTTCATATCCTGTACACTCTTCTCTACCTTCACCAACCAATCACACCAGGCAGGCACACACATGCACTAACCACCTGAGCGGTTAAGGTGATGACAGTAAGATTGAAGAGTGCATCTAACACTGCACTTTATTTCTGCATTCCAACACTCTGCCTGTGTCCTCTCTGTCCTCTATATCTCTCCCCTGTTGAATTCATTCCTGTATGCAAATATCTTGTTTGGAGTTGAAATGTATTGCAAATTTCTCTCTGCCTGTGTCTTCTCTGTCCCCTGTATCTCTTTCCCGTTTAATTCATTTATGTAAGCATAGTATCTTGTTTGGAGTTGAGGTGTATTGTAAATTTCCTCCTGCTTGTACCTGAAGATATTTTGTTTTATCTGTGATTTCACTGGTACTATAGACAGAGTTGTCCAGGACCTGGAAATATATAAGAATATATGGAGCGTTTCACCTATGCCTCAAAATATGTATATTTAACATGCCTGTAAACCCACAAAAGGTGCTTTCAATTCTGGCTGATATAGCCTTTTCTCAGTTGGAAAGAATTGTACCTTCACCCATCAGCTTCTCAGACAAAATAAATAAAAACACTGATGCAGGCGTATGTGTGTAGAAGTGTTTATATTTGAAATTATGAGATTGAATTTCTCACAGATTTTTCAATATTAGTCAAAAATCTTTTAAATTGCCCCATTAAATTATAAGGAGATGCCATGCATGAATAAAAAAAATTTATACCAATGATTTTTCCAATAGTATTTTATGAGACCCCATGATACATGACTTGCAGTGAAAAATATTGATTTACTGTTAACAAGTGCCACTGTTCAGTGAAAGCAATTTTCAAAGCAGCATTGTTCTACGTCTGCATCTGTTTGAGATTTATACGGCAAATATTTAAGGCCATTACAATAATTTGCTACAAGCCTTTTTTCACAGCAGACATTTTGACTTGTCATAGTGGTAAAAAAAACAGTTGTAAGTATTGATGTTAACAATGGCTCAGCTTTATCCGAGTTTACCAATAAACCAGTACAGTGTGCCAGTAGGCAACATGTCCAACACTAGAACTCGGAAACCAAAGCACCTAAATGATAATTTAATTTACTACTTACACCTCAGCTTTTAGTACTGGAACATGTCAAAATGTTTTCAGAGAAAACGCCTATTGGGTAAAATATCACTGGAAACATTAACATTTCTTTTACAATAATAGTGACCTGTAAAGATGACATTTTTAGCCTCCTACACAGTCTGATGGCAAACACAGCCATTAGATTTAGAATATAGTGGTTGTGGTATTACCTTTCAACAGGCCTATCTATTATTTACATATCAGTTGAGTTGATGAAGTTTTTGAGCATTACTGTGTGTATTGAGGATATAACTCGATAAATATTTGACTATTTTTGACCTAGTAATAGAATAGTGTAGGTTTCCATATACTCTTTCAGTTATTTAGGGATGATAGTCACAATTTCCTTCAGTTTCTTTCAGTTATTTAGGGATGATAGTCACAATTTCCTTCACTGATTACTAATTATTTTTGGTCTTGCCTTTTCTCTCTGTCTCTTACTGTCACTGTCTTCCCTGTCTTTCTCTTATGTTTCCTTTTTTTATTCTTTCTGTATCTGTATATGTTGTTTCTATCTGTCTACCGACTAACTGTTTTAGGGGCAGATGTGATCAACTTTGATGGACAGGGTGTAATCTCATATCGTTTTAAGGTACTGGATCTAACCTTGATCTAATGTTATTTTGACTAAACCTCCCCATTAAGTTATAGAGTCAAAGTCATTCTAGTACATTAAGCTTGGTTCCAAAAACAAACAAGAAATAGCAATATAATATGATGGGTAATAAATGTTTTTTTTATGCTACATTGGATATTTAATATGAGCAACTTGTAGTTTTAAACAGTCATGTGGGGTTCATGATATTTGTTCACATTTGTGCAGATGAAGAAGATGAAGATCATTAAGGATGTTATTGCACTGAGGTTCAAGACATCGGAAAGTGAGGGAGTGATTCTCCATGGAGAGGGACAGCAGGGAGACTACATCACCCTGGAACTTCACAAGGCTAAGCTGCTGTTGCAGATAAACCTGGGTGGGCAACACATGCAACGTCATTTACTTAGAGAAAGTAATGTAAAGCAAAGTTTCTCTTGATGATGACCCTCCTGCCACATATTTTATGTAAATGTCTTGGTGTCAAGTGTTAACACATTTTGTGGAAACAAAACACTCAAAGACCAATTCAAAGAGTCTTGAAACATTTTTTTACAAAAATATCCATATGTCTAAGGCCAAGCTGCACCAGCTCTACCTCCGACCCTTCTCTGTTCAGTCTATTGGTCAGATTCGGTACTCAGAATAATTAGTTAGATCATTTTAGGCTTGACAATACCCCTTATCTTTTGTTTTCAAAATTTATACCATATCTGTCAAGCAAGCCTGTCTCCTAGAAATAACGTTTCTTTTCAACTAAACTGAAATAGATTTTTTTTTTCTTTTTGTGGGAAAAATAGTCACTGGATCATGTTCAGAGGCAAGATATTCTTTGAGGTAAAGGCTACATTTATTACTCACAGTGGAGTCACTGTGATGTGGTTGGAGTGGATGGTGGGATAAAAGCACAAGACTGTCAGAACAGAGACCAGGGTCTTGCATCCCTAGTCCAATCTGTGGTTTAAGTTCTTAACCTTAACCAAGTGCTGTGACTGCCTAAACGTAACAATAAGAAAAAGTTTAGTACATCAAATGATTGTTGTCCAGCAAGATCAGATATTTTAGCAGAAAACAAATACACTGTCTGTTGATATTTTACAGATACTGTGTGTTCAGTATCAATGTATTTGAGACTTGTCAAATATGTAAATTAACTGATATCCTAATTATTTTAATAGAAACTGTAATCCCATCACAATGATGTTTTGTACATAACGCTTTTGCTGTTGCAGTTTAGTAGTATAGAAATATTATTGAAACTTTTTAGGAGACAGGTTTGCTGTCAAGATAACACTTTCTTCGAGCAGAGATGAATAATTATACAAAACTAATTTAGGAAACCCATGCGGAAGTTTTACTGCAGGTATAGTCAGGTAACCTTTTGTGAAGCAGTGACATTACTGCTGACTATTTTTGCAAATACCTGCCAGTGAAGTTATATTAATATTGTGTTCATTTGTCCTTGTTAATTAACACAAATATTAAAACCACTTTAATTTTCTAAGTGTTGCTTGTAGAAACATATTCAACTAATGTTCTAACATATTATACTCGAAATTTTAATCAATTATTGGCTTGTCAACACATGTTAGTTAATTTAAAGTGTCCAAAGCCTGTTTTTTTTATAACTAATATGACATTATGATGTGTTAATTACAGGCAGTAACCAGTATGGCTCTATCCTGGGTCATACTTCCGTGACCACTGGCAGCCTCTTGGATGACAATCACTGGCACTCAGTGGTGATTGAACGCTATCGTCGTAATGTCAACTTCACCCTGGACAGACACACTCAGCACTTCAGGACCAATGGAGAGTTTGACCACCTAGATTTGGACTATGAGGTGAGACAAAAAAAAAACCCTTTGAGTGCCAACAGCTATTCACTGATTGGCAGTCATGGTGAGTTCAGTGAGGAAAAAAGAGCTGGTAGTCCATGGGAAAAGTGAATACTTAAAATTTCAGCTGCTTTATTCAGTTACCTCACCTTTGCCTGAGTGACACTCAGGTGTGACCTAATGTCAGTCCAGAGCTACCTGTTATACAGGTGACTGACTGACTACTATTTAGAGGATAAAAATACTCATTTTAGTTTAACAGAAGTGTAAACACTTTCTCACTGCTAAGTACCCTGCTAGTTTAGTAGGTGACATAACATCTTCTTACTTTATCAAATTCTCACTTAACTTTAGATAAGGAATCATTTAAGTCAATTTTATTTATCCAGCCTTGTATCATATTTATCCCTATGCGTGTCATTTCCTGTTTCCGAACAAAATTTTTTATTCCAACGTGGGAGGGCTGTCACAACTGAGGTTGCAATTATCCTAATTAGGTGGCTTTTTTTAAGCTAATCGTCCCATTAAATCTAATTTGTTTTTCCATCTTTTTAGACTGAAATGTAACTATTGTACATATGGGCTGTGTGATGCATAGAGTCATGGATGATATGGGAAAGGTGGCCATTCTAACTTCAGTTGTTTTTAGCCAAATCAGCATATCAACTAAGTTCTTTTTTGCTGAACGTCTATATTTGAGTGACATGTGCTTTCATGGCATAATTGTAAATAGTGTAGTGGTAAAAACAGGAGTACTAGTGCTGTTTATTTTAATGTTATTATCTTATCTTAATTATTTTTCATTAAAATAGTTTAATTGTTTTGTATGACTGTATAATTAACTACCTAATCAGAAAAGTAAATTGAAAATAAGTATTATTCCCAGGTAGTACAGTCCTGGATTTGAAGAAAAATGACATTTTTTTAAATACGTAAAGTATCAGTTAATTTTCACAACTATAGTTGACTATAAAACAAAAACAAACTATAAACACCCAGGCAAAAGTGCCAGGGAGCAGAGGTGTTTTGTTCTTTAACTTGTGCAGCAACTAAGCCTCTATTATACTCTAGCGGATGCACATGGACACCTGTGAACACCATGGACGTTCTTATTATACCCCTCTCTAGTCCCCCTGGAGCCTGCTTGGAACAGACCATCGACAGTTGCTGCCCTCAGTAAATTGAAGGGTACATGGGCCTCTTCACAGAGCCTCCCATACACATTCTCAGGACAACATTTACGTAACTAAGCCCCTAGCAGATGTGGAACGAATACCACTAGCCTTAACCTGCCGTATGATACCATAACCAGTCGGTCCTCACCTATAATGTCTTATCTCTTGTTGGGGTAAAAGATATTCTTTGAAAAGACTTCCAGTAAAGCATAAATCTCACCTTTGTGTGACTTGATCTGATGTGCTAAGCAGCTCATTACAGACGCCAGACACCTGTTACTTGACAACTGGCAAAGACCCCATCTGTAGTGGGAGTTTTATACCTTAATGGCAACAAGAGGTAATGTGCTCATTTCATACGTGAAAAGCAAATTTCCAACAATCAACACAGAGACGAGATTTATGCCTTAAATAAAACGCTTTTAAACAGTATTTTCAGTTTTACATTAAAAAAGCGACTTTAGGAATGAGGACTAATTGGTAGGTTTTTGTAACACCCATTGAAGAGCATCATCTTCTCTCTATTGCAGAGAGAAGTATGATATGGTGAGTGTAGCAGTGTTCTGGATTTTGTGCTGATTTTGCAACTACATTATAAACAATTACTCATCGCTGTTGGTAGCTTGGCTTCTTCTGTCTGATCAGTACATTGATACCACAAAGGAAATTAGATATTTCATTCACTCTGGGCTATATTGCTAATCCATGAAACTCACAGAATTTATGTCAGTCAATAATGGAATGCAAAGGATTCAGCCATTATTACCTAAAACAGGAAATAGATTGTTAAATGCATAATGCGTAAGAAATGCATTTGTGTGTAACATGGGTGTGCACGTGCATATTAGGCTATGTGTGGTGAAGCTATATATCGGTATATGCTTGTGTTTATATGTGAGTGTGTTTATATTGATATATTTTTGTGTGTGACCGTTGGACCATTATCAGGTATTGCTGATATGGCTGATCTATTCCAGTTGTAAGTAGGATACTGAGAAATTGGTAAGGACAAACCCCATTCCTGTTAAATTGAAGCTGTTCAGTAAAGGGATCTTCAGGCAAATTCATACAACCCGGTGAACCAGCAGGTTTTTGTGTGTGTGTGTGTGTGTGTGTGTGTGTGTGTGTGTGTGTGTTTGTGACTGTATGTATGTGTGTGTGTCTGTGTGTGTGTGTGAATGTGGTAAACCTTGGATGGAACTTGACAGTGTTATTGCCTGACTGATTCTGGTAATATATGGTAATATAGTGGCTAGCTTTTGCTCAAACTGTACCTCTGTACTCCATCTAGTCCACACACATCATCTTGTGTATGTGTGTGTGTACATCTGTGTCTGTCATAGGCTACTTTTGGAGACACATTTCAGACTAATGACCAGTAAATTGGAGATGACTTGTTCAATTTGAGACAAAAGCTTTGTTCCCAAGAAAAAAGAAGATTTTTTGATCAGTGGTTAAGGTTATGGTTGGGGTTAGGAAAGTAGCGGTAATGAATAGAGTAATTCTCTTGACGAAGGAATGCAAGTCTATATAATGTCTCCACGTGTATACAATTGTGTGTCTTCCGATCCCATTTAATCCTATGGAATAAATATCTGGGCGCATATGTGTCTACCCATGGCAGTAATTACTAAGACTACTGGAGCACCACCACAGACACACTGAAATGCGCACACACTGAGACTGACAGACACATATCAAATGATAATTGCACACCACCCTCCATCACCTTGTCTTTCGTCAGAGCTCAGTGCTAAAATAAAAAAGAACTGAACTAATCTACAAGTAAAGAAAAATGTTTCCTTGCACTGTATATAGTTAGCTATAGAATTTAAAAGAATTCTTAATGTCTTTCTTTCACCTTCTGTCTATTTTTACCTCTTTTCCTTCTGTCTCTCTCTAGTTGAGTTTTGGAGGGATGCCATACAGTGGAAAGCCAGTGGGAGGAGGGAGGAAGAACTTTAAAGGCTGCATGGAGAGCATCAACTACAATGGAGACAATATTACAGACCTTGCTCGCAGAAAGAAGCTCGACACCTCCAGCTTTGTAAGGAAAACACGTTGAATACTGAACATGCTCATTATTGTCACACTCTGTATCTGACCCACTTGAGTCAATAAAATATTCCCTGCACCAAAAATAATTAAACAGATTCATAATTAATCAGATACAACTGACCCATTAGAGGCTACTTCATGTGTTTGCCACTTGTCTTTGCCCTCCCTCTTGAATTCATGGTTGCCATTTCACTGCAACCTTCAAAGGCAGAATTTCACCGTTTGTCTTCAACCTATTTCAAAAAAATAAGGAGTATTTTAAATTCCTTGCTTCTCCTCATCAAATACATACATCGTTGGATGTAACTTCAGCACGTTATGTGTTTTGCCAACCCTAAAATTAGTCACTGAATTGTCTTTGATAGACTATATAGTCTCAGAACTCTTATCTCTCCCTATCTCCTGTTCCTCCTCAACAGTGGACAGACAGTATATCATATTCAATCTCTGGTGAACTGACTGAACAAATAGAAGCATTAATCAATTCATTAAAGTAGCACCTCTAATTCTCTTTAACTCACACAGCTATTCATTTTTAATCAAAACAGATATATTCAAGTTTGAAAAATACACATATACACATATGCAGACAGAGGTAATCAGGTATCATCTCTAATAGGCAAGGCAGCCTTAATATTGTGCAATTGCTAATGATTTAATTAAAAGCACAAGGCTGGAGAAGCTAAATGAAAATTAGTGCCTAGATCGCCCAATAGTGTTTGTCTTCCTCCCCACACTAACATCACCCAGGTTACTGTTGAACCTTGTTAAAAAGACACTAAACTCAAAGCAAAAAAAGGTTAGTGAAAAAAATTCATGATTTTCTAAAATTTTAGGACATTTACAACATTCAGGGGGCTTCACATACAAGCCCACTTTTAAGGGATTAGCTTTGTATTTGATTCTTCTATTTGAGAACCAACTACCGACTTCCTGTCATCTCTCTAAATCTCTAAATCTCTGTATTAACAGCGTAACCTGTCCTTCTCCTGTGTGGAGAGTCACAACTTCCCAGTCTTTTTCAACGCCACCAGCTTCCTGCAGCTGCCCGGTCGAGCCAGGCACAACACATTATCTGTCGGTTTCCAGTTTCGTACATGGAACCCCAATGGACTCCTCCTCTTCAGTAATCTTGATGATGGCACACTGGAGATCTCCCTCGAGGACACCAAGATTGTAGTTCATATTAATGTGTCGAATGCAACCAGAAACCACCAGGTAGACTTATCATCAGGTGAGTTCTTAACAAATACACGCACAAAAAGAGACATCATATAGTTTAATTGTGAGGTCGATACGTTTAACATTAAATTAGGATACAGAGCAAGACACCCATACTGAAATTGTGATGAGTTCTAACCAGTATATCCAATAAGTTTCAGTAATAAGTTGCATGGAAACAAAATAATTTATATAATGATAAGACAATTAATGGCAAGTCAAGATGCCTGTCACTATAGTCTGTTCTATTCCCTTCTTAGAATGCCATTTTCACAAATATGGAGAAATTAGGAATTTTGTCAATGGCATTTAACATTCACTATCAATACTGGGTGAAGGTTTAGATAAGAGAAAATGGGAATTTCTAAGTGATACTGAAGCGAATTCCATTTCTTGTATGTGCTTGATACAGTTTCAGATGACTTAGTGCACATTGGTAACTTGTGGTGCAACTTCTGCTGCTGAAAGGCTGACTTTATTTATTTTTAGCCCAGAATTTACCTTACAACCTGTTTTAAGTCATTACTCTGTCTTAAGTTAATCAAATTCCAAAGTCAATAAAATATGCTTCTGTAGTTTTGAAATCAAAGGAACTCCTGTCATACAGACTAGTGACATGGATTATACCCATATCAGTATTGAAACAGGTGACTGGTTTTAATGTTGTGGCTGTTCTGTGTACATCTTGTGTAAATCTATTTTCATTTTGCTTTTATTTTCAAATGATTTCACAGTCCCATCTTTAATTTGAAAGCGCTAGCACATTAACTACACTATCCCATCAAAATTACTATAGTCATAGCCTCAAATTAGGATAACGTATTCCACTTGCTCTGGGTTATATTCACCTCCCTTAGTCTCCTCATTGATGTAGCCTTGATTTCTGTGGCCATGACAGCAGTAATAAGTAGTCCAATGATAGAGTAGGGTTTCCAACAAATAAAACACATAAAGATTGCTTGGAGCTTTAGCAATGAGATCCTATTTTTCTGCTTCCTCTGAAATGACTGACCGTTTACAATTAGAGAATTGTAGCTAAAAAAATTTATGATAACTGTTAAAGTGAAGCATTTTCAAAGATTTGTAATTTGAGGCTTTGACAGGCCGTTTTATTGTTTGAGTTAAACAGTAGCTCTACAGGAGACGAAAATGAACACATTCCTTTAATAAGGTAAAAAGAAGATTGGAATGGAACTCTAAGTTCAGCAAGTCTGCCTTCAATGGCCCTTTACATTTGATTTTTTTCGCTCCTATCATTTAACTTCTCTCATCCTCCCCTTCCTCCCTTGCCCATATTTCATGCCTCTCCTTCTTTCTCTCTCCTTCTCAGCCTCATTCCTTAGACACACTCATTTATTCTGTCCACTGCTGCTTTAATAGGCCATCATGCCCAGGGGTAAGGATTATTACAGAGTTACCCTCTAGGCTAATTGTGCTTGAGCCTTAGATTACATCAGTATTACTAGAATACACAGACACACAAAGACAGACTCGCACAAAAACACACACTCCTTCCATTGATTCTGTTATTAGTATCTCTAAGATAAAGCCACACTGGCTTCTTACTGCAAAAACACAGTGGGTGTTCAGCAGACTTGTAATGAAATGCTTAGTAACTTTTAATGACAAATATAGTGGAAAAGACATATAGATGCAACCAGACTGAGGAGAGGAGAGAGGGAGAAAAAAAAGAGAGGAGAGGTTCTTGCAGAGATTACACAACCCATTTTCTTTTTCCCGGTGGGGATAATTTGCTCATGAAGTTTTCTAGCAACAGATTATTCAGACATATAATCAGGCATCTGCTGGAAGATAAAACCATACAGACTGCATTCACCTGATCTTTTAATTTGCAACTTTTAACCCATCTAATTTTCATGCCGACATACTATAAATTTATAGTGTAGAGTAAATCAAAGAAAGAGGTAAAATGGTGGTGTAACTTATTTTTCAACAGAAGACACAAAGGGGGCTGCAAAATAAAAAGAAAGAGAAAATAAAAATTTTAATGCCATTCAACATTTTTTTTACAGGTATCATGTCAGAATAGATCAGGTTTTTGAGAAAAAGTCTAATTAAAATAAGTTGAATCTTAAATCATGCAAAATAAATAAATGAATAAATAAATGCTTTAATGTTGCGAGCTTAAGTTGTGCCTCTTTACTAGATCTAAACTGGGCTATTTATACCATGATGATTTTTTCAAACACACCAGGGAATGAGCCATTCTGAATGGAGACCTTGCCAGGAGGCACATTGTCAATAATATATCAGTCTCTGATTTTTTTTTTTTTTTGGTTTTCTGGGCTTGTATCTGCATTCGGAAAAGTCTTAAGGGAAACCGCAAAGTTAGGTACAGCCACTCATAACACCCCCTGATGTTTACCGCTCTGTGAAGGTGATGTGAGAACAGGTGAGCCAAATGTTTGAACAATTTCCCACTTAGTTTTCACACATAACCATACCAGTTTGTGTAACATAAATGTATTTGCTTAAGATTCATACATTAATAAAAAAAAAAATCTTAAATAGCAAACCTTTTTGACCCCCCAGGAAGTGTTTTTGGTGTAGCATAAAATCAAAGGACTCCCTGTAAATTGATGGAATTGCAAGTAGTGTTTCTGCTAAGCTCAAATTTGATTCAGTGTTTTGTTGAAAATGATAAAGAGATGCACTGAGAGCGTAATTAAGTGAAAAAAATCTAACAACTCAATAAAACACAGATAGTCTTTTTTTTTTAAAACTCAGGGGTATGTTGATCAAATCAATGTTCACAGGTGGTGAGAAATTAGACTCCAATCAGACATCTGTTTCACTCTGTGCTCAGGGTGTGTGTTAAGTTTAACTAGTCTTGAAGTCAAAATGCAGAACACTCTCAGAGACAGCAGTTGGGAAACAAATGACAAAGGATTTTATTGTAACGGGTTGTGATAACGTTCAGTGAGGTATTCAACTAGATGAGTGGGTATTCACAGAGACTATTCACAGAGACTAAACAGAGCAAGGGGAGCTGATCAGGTAAGGAGTCGCACCTTGAGACTCACACGGAGGATAGTTATCGACAAACTGGATGCAGGAACTGGTGCGATGTTTTCTGAGATGACTGGCAATGAGGTAGAAGTTGAACATGAATGAAAACAGGGGAAGGCTGGAGGTTCGTCCCCAAGTACATGGAAGCTAGAAGTTAAAGATCATAGGAAAAAAAAAAAAACACAAGGTGCAAAATACTGAGGTTGACCTTAGCATGTGTAACACAGGGGTGATAGAATGATCTGTCCAAGTTTGGAGAGTTGAGCAGGGTTTATATAAAGCAGTAGATCAGGGAAGGTAGCCAGACTCAGCTCCTTAAAGGGAAAACACAAACACAAGAGCACAAACAGACAGTGATAGCGAACATCCTGACGTCAAATAGACACAAAAGGACGGGGAAACAGAGGAGAATACACAGAAAACCAGTCCACCCTTAACACTACCCTGTTGTGCCTGCTAATGGGAACACACATAAAATGATCCCCCTGTGCATACACAGATACAAAATGTCCATGTGTATGGATGATTGGTCTTGTTTGTGTGTGTGACAGCAAGAGCTTTCCTTGAGGTTGTGTGCGATCTACTGAAAAAAAACCTGCTCTCCCCAGAAAACATCTGTCATTTCATCCACTTCCTCCTCTCAAACAGAGAGACAGACAATAAAACTCAAGAGAGGATGAGGACTTTGAGAGACCGCTGTCCATTAAAGTGATGGTGTCTTCTTAGCAATGTGTGTGTGTTGTGTGTGCGTTTATAGGGGATACTGAATCGGTATTCCTGCAGGGACTCTGAACTAATGTTCCCATGACTTTCCTTTTACTTACACATTACCTCTCGAACTCCTTTCTCATCTATTCTGCTTTCATCACATATGTCATTTTTACTTGTCATCATATCTCATCATATATATATATCTCATCATATATATATATAAAAAGGTACATATTAAGCAAGAATAACTCTTTCTTCTGCTTTGCTCTCTTCTTCTTCATAATTGTCGCACTCATAATTTCTTTCATTAATATTGCTTTAAGTTGGCCTACTTTATACCATCAGGGAAATGTGTCATCCCACAAAATCTTTCTCAGTTAGAGGTGAGGAAGATTGCAAAATAGGACAAAGCCACAGGCAGCATGACCTTTTTGATTAAACCTGTGTCAAAAAAAAAAAAAAAAACTGTGTGCGTACATGTGTGTGTGAGCACACAGATGCATATGTTTTCTTGCCTAAGCGTTGACACACATCAACTCATCTAGAAATAATAACATCAATTCCTTGGAGATGCAGGATTACTATCACACAAACTTATTTCCACGGTCCAAATAGGAAGCATAACACATTACAATAATGGAAAGGCCTGAGGCACAGATTTGACGGGAAAAAAAGACACTACAGCCACCACCAATTATGATGTTATATTGTTTCGTTCCCCCAGAGTGTGTCCCCGTGCCTTTGTACATTTTGTGTGTGTGTGTGTGTGTGTGTGTGTGTGTGTGTGTGTGTCCTCACACGTGGGCGAGGCTTAACATGTCCTATTCTCAGTCTTTGTGTGGTTGGTATATTGCCATCAATGACGACATGAAAAGTGTTTCAAACTACCGTAGAGGACAGAATATTAAGGACTAGAGGAGATGGCAGAGGATGAATTTATGAATGCTAGAGGGCCCCATACATTTATAGCAGACAAAATTCATTTATACTATACATACAAGATCAATACAGAATACAGATTAGAAATGGGAAAACAGGAAAAAGGAGAACAGAGGAGAAAAATGATGGGAAAAGGACAGTAGAAAAAAGGAGCAATAGGTAAGACAGATGAGAAGGGAGGAGAAAGGAAAGTAAGCATAAAGAGCAGCGGAATGATACTGTTACAAAAATAATATCCTCACTCTGCAGTCTTACAGAGGTTTGTTGCACAGTGTGATATTCTTAACATGTTCTCCAGGGAGTTGACATAAGAAAAAATAAAAACTCAGGAAAAGCCACAAATAGGTATACCAATAATTGACTGGTAATCAGTCAACTGCAACTGATCATTTAATTGATTAAAAATGTAGTAACAGACATTTCAGAGGACTACATGTGATTTGCTGACTGATTGTATGAGCCTCACCAGTAAAAAAGAAGAATAAAGAAAAATTAAAAAACAAAGAAGAAAGAAGTCACAGTTTGGCTCTCTGTGCTTACTGTGGCTGATGGATACTGCAGCACAGAATTGTGAAAATTCCACTGAGTTGTTTTCTGGCACCTATCTGCTGGAAGATATATATATATATATATATATATATATATATATGTAGAGAGAGAAAGTGAGAGGTATAAAGATGTGTGTGTGTGTGTGTGTGTGTGTGTGTATAAATGAACTTATTATTTTGTGATGTTTAATTTATAATCTGTAATCTATAATTTATAACACAGTCCTCACCATTGGTTAACAATTACATGGGGAAAAAAACTGCCTATTTCATAGTTTGTTAAAGATGAACTGACTACTGATTGTTAACGCGGTTTACTATCAATTAAAGAAATTGCTTAAAATTGGCATTCCTAGTCATAATAATGTTTCCTGCCTTTGAGTGATGCAAAAATATGATAATTGATTTTTCTTACCTCCTGATACCTAGTCCTACCTCAAAAAGTGTTATTAGTATTCACCTGTCTAATACAATAACTCCATCCCTATTTTCATTTTTATCAGGGAGACTCATTAACTGAACCAATGTTACCATTTTGGAATGTTTTTAGTCGTTTATGAAATAGTCACCATCTCGCTGGGTTTGGCTAAGATCCTGTAAATTTTAAAATGTTTTGTTTTGCAATTTATAAGGATTAGAAAGTTTAAAAACTAAATCAACTTTAATTTATTCGGCCAACAGCAAAAAGAACAGTTTAAATCACTGCAACAGTAATAAAGTCAATTTGAGTGTTGCTCCATATGTCCTTGTATACGCTTGACACTGACAAGTCCTCATGATTTTTTTGTTGCATTTTGATTTATGTATTTATTTCAGTTTTCTCCTGTTCTTCCCTTGGTTTAAAAATGGATTAGTCTGATGCTATCATGTATTATCCATTCTTTGTCTCCATGGCAAAGAGTATAGCTAAAATCAATAGAAATACATACCTGAACACGTACACATAGATTTACACAAACAGATACAAATACACATAAACAAACACTCGCACACACCTTCAAACCAGCAGGATATTATCTGGTCTTGAATCTGGGGTGTTGGCTTTCTGGCTCTAGCCTTTCTAACTCTGTGATTGTACTAATTTTACATGTCCTAAGCCCCTGTATTATGGATAAATCTCAAACAATTTGCCTCACAATCATGACCTCAAATTAGAAACTGCTAGTTATAAATTGCCATAAATAAATGGAAAAATTATCCATATCAGGGACATGGCTTTAAGTGTTACCCTGTTTAACACCTGTAGCAGACTGCATCTCTTTTAAGTGATACTAGCATGAGCCTAAATACAATTTTGTGTAGGGTATAGATTTCTACAATAATGGGTAACATAGCTGTCTATTTACCACAGGTCTACTTAATTCAACCACAGCTTAACACAAAGGTCTTACTTTGTATATACCAAGCTACTTTTAAACCTTTCACAGTGCCAACTTAATCAATGAAACAAGGTAAATGTAAGGCACATCCACCCACAATGACATGGATGTCCGTAGAAGCAAAAAGCACATTCAAGATAGCCCTTTCATTAGCTGTAACAGTTTATTTGCCTGTGTTCCCTGTCTGCAAAGCAGCCACTTTGTCTCCGGCTCTGAGGTTGAGTCTTGATGACAGTCAGCTCCACCCTGTTCGTGCATGTTTTTCCACTCCTTCAGCTCAGCCTAGGTGTCAGGGAATGTGGTACCGGTCTGCCCACTTGTCTGTGCATCGGCTCAAACCTTTCATGCTTTACTAGATTTTCTGTGACACTTACGCTTACTCTACCCGAGCCCTTGTCCCAGTCTGACACTACCATATCAGTGAAAGTAACAGTGTGAGTAATGGGGCTCTTGCTTAAGAAGAGGTCTGTAAGTGACTCAGGTTCCGACAGCTACTGGTGCTGTATCAGACAGACCGATTATCCTTCAACTAAATTTTAATCAGTTTCCCTATAAGATCAGGCCTTTGTTGCGTTAATACACTTTGGAATTCAAAGTGTTGTTACACTTTTCATTTCACTATGTGAAGTATGTCATGTGTTCACGTCATATTTGATGTTATCATGGTAAAAGGTGAAACGTCCACCCTGTGTCAATATCCATGTATAATTTCTATGTGTTTTTGCATGGGTCCTCGTACTCACACACACATTTTAGGTGGCAGTGGATCTGTTTTTGGTTTTTGGTTTTTGGTTTTTTGCCTTGTACAATTGTCTGGATTCATCTTGATGTTGACTCATTACCAAGAAAAACAAACAACCAAATACACACACAAACGCACTCACACACACACACACACACGCACACACACACACATACATATATATATATATATCTATATATATATAGATATATATATATATGTGTGTGTGTGTGTGTGTGTGTGTGTTAAGACGGTTCCACATCTTTGAACCATCTTAACAGTTTTATGACTGTGAAACCTCTTCATAACATCAGAAATTTTTGAAGCAGGATTTCTAGCTGTTTGGCGATTGCCCCAAAGCCTTTGGAATTGTCATGGTTTTTGATGGTGCACATCTGATGCTCACACACTGGTTAATTCATGTAATGTAAACACCAAAAATTAAGAGTTGAGTTTTAATTTTTTTTTTTTTTTAATTTTGTTTAAAGAACTAATTTAAATTAATCGAAAATGTGCCAATAATTTCAATTTTACTATATGCAACATGTTTTTGTGGTTAAGCAAATTTGGACATTTTTATTAAATATTCTAATTATACAAAGCTGGTTAATTTGCTTTTATTCCTTAAGATGTTCTAAATTCTTTGCCTAAAATTTAGGGCCGATAGTCCTACCAGCACTGTATATGAAAGATTTGTTCAATTTATGGTAATTAAGGACAGTATACAAAGTCACAAAACATGAATGAATAAACAACTCAAAAGTTTAAAAATGAACCTTTTAATTAACAAATTAAAATTACATTTGATACATCTCTGTGTATTAATACCATAATTGTTTATATACTGTTTAAATGAATGCAATGAAAGTATGACCATTAGCCACCTCAGAGTTATTCAAAATTCACTGACTACGCTATAAATTCACTGCCATCCATTCTCCATTCTTCTTGTAGAAGGCAGTGAATTTGAATTACTAGACTCCTTCGACAGGTGCTGTGAAGATATCTGCAACAGTAAAGAATAAGTAGCTTAGCTCTTCCCAACTCCACAATGTAATTGCTCATTGTGGAGGCTGATGATGAAGTTTATAAGCAATAAGATCTAACAGGGTTTCAGCTATTTTAAAACAAATAGACAGTCCAGTTATAAGTGTTTTGTTTTAATCTTTGAAATGTTTCATGTTAAACTCGCAATGATAATTCATGATTTTTTTATTTTCTTTGAGTGATGATTTTCCATTCACTGGGTTGTTGACTGCCAGACAGTCGCAAGTGCGCACAATGATTTTGAATATTACTCAAACAATCAGCTCCTACGCATTTTTTTAAAATCATACAAATAATGAATAACGAAAAGTTCTCGCTTGCATGCATTCTCAAAAGTAATGATTAGATTAACAACAACTGGTCTTATTTCTATTTAGAGCTGAAATGTTTAGTCAATTAATTGATGAGTCTATCAACAGAAAATGAATCTGCAGCAATCCTACTAATCATTTATAGGACCCATGTGTAGGATTAAGGGAGATCTTTTAGCAGAAATAGAATATAAAAATATTCATATTTATGTTTTTGTTAGCGTATAATCACCCCTTAAACTATGAATCCTTGTGTTTTCAATAGCTTAGAGCTGGCTATTGATATCGACCTATGGAGCGGGTTCTCCTCAACAGACCCCACCGTTTTGCACCGCCATGTTTCTACAGATCATAACAAATTTTTTTAGCTTGCATGTACCCCCACTTACTTCAGGAGTTCCGAGCAAGAGTGGTCAAAGATAAGTGTCTCTTATAATTTGTCTCATACAGAGTTGATGCAAGAAGTTCATCCCTGATCATATTTAGAAGGGTAAACTAATGCAATGCCCACACTAACACAGCGGGAAATTACTTAAAACATGATTTCTCATAAACGTCCTTTGTCATGTTAATACAGATGTTATCACAGTTATGCAGTTGATCAGGGGCTATCGGCTCATCTTGAAGATAAATAAAAAAAAATAAAAAAATAAATAAAATAAATAAAAAAGCTTCCAAATGTAACCAATTGACTTAATTCATCTGCTAACATACATTAAATACTGATTAAGTTATGTTTTGTTGTTGTTTTTAAAAGCCTGGGATGAATTGGGCAAAAAATGTTTTTATATAGCCTGAAAAGTTGTTTTTCCTTACAGAAAGTAAGAAAGGAACAAATGAGAAGTGCCCCAATATCATGAGAATCTCAGGGTAAAATTTTAGTCTAAAATTCTAAATTGATATAATTAAGTCCACATTTCATTATTTATTGTGAAAACATCGTTTTATTTGGCTATTTTTCCATTCAAAGAGAGATCATGTGAGTGGACCCACAGTGCAATTTCTTGATCTTTAAATCTTTAAAAATGAAAATAGAGCAAAGTGACTGGTCATTCTGTCACTTTAGAATCAAGTTCACAATTTAGGAATTCATGGTTGGAATTCATGTTCAGGAAAAAGAGAGAAAGACTGTACCACATATTTGTTTGTATGTTTCTGCAAGCTCTTGTGTCTTTTTGTGAGTGTGTGCTGCAATGAGTTTGAAGATTCAAAAACACTGTTATAACTGATAAGCTCATCTTTCAAATCTATTGCAGGTGATGTAAAACAGATGAGGGGGCACAGCATCTATTTTCAGATACATTCAAGAGATTATAGAGAGGGAGGGGATGGAGCAGAGAGTTTAACAGTGATAACATCAAACCAATATATAGTCAATAGTGTGATTGTTAGGGAAGGAGCACATCAAGGTCACTTTCTATCAGATCAATCTTTTTATTTATTATCAAAAAACTGCAGACACATCCTCTTATCATCATTTGTTCATAACTTTCAGTTCATGGCTTCTCAAATACAACTAAAATGCAGTATCATTGTATTTTCTCTTTTACAGAGCACCTGAAAATTGTTATGCTTAAAGACATTCATGTTTGTGTGTTTGTGAATGTGTTGCATGTGTACATTTTTTTGTTATTTAACCTGCATAGCGCTGAACAAGGCCACTGGGTCACATCCCCCGGCAGCTGGCCAACTTAGCTCTTAGTTTCTTTGGTCACTGCAATGATCACACTCATACACACAGACACACTCCTGATGGAGATTAATAAAGTAAGACTCCACGCTGATTTGAAAGCCATGGTATCCGTGTGCATTCGGAGAGGAAATAAACAGTGCAAAAGTGTGTTTTGTAAGCGGTGAAAAAACACGGCAACTGCCAGACATGTACCAAATGCTATAGCAGAAGCTTGCACGCTCTCTTGACTTGCAGACATAGGTCCAATATAATGACATATGCAGCATGCTAGGGTAAATACAGTTGAGTTGAAAAGTTTGAGAAAATTTCCTCATTGCTTGAATGGGAAAGTGGTCTCAGACTTTTGGACCCCATTGAAGTTGTATGAAAGTCCACGAGGGTATGCGCTCTGCCAAGACTGATTTGCACATGACCGTGCATTGAACTCTGCAACAGTGTCCTCGCTATCGATGTATTACAGTCAGTAAAGCAGTGAGCTGAGCCAAATTGAAAAAGATGGTCACTGCAGCAGATGGCCACAAGAGGAGTGGAGGCTAGAGACTGAAAAGTGGATTGCAGAAAGAAAGGAAAGAAAATAAAGATGGAGAGATGAAAGAAAGAATCAGGGACAAAGAAGGAGGCAGAGAGGGAGGATGGATAGAGATTGGTATCAGTAAGAGGTGATGTATAGACGAGAGGGTGATGAGAGTTAGCTGGCTTCTCTCTTGGCTCCAGTAGTAATGTCCCTTTCCAAAACATCATTCATATAAATGGAGCACAGCTACAAGGAAAGAGAGAGCAAAGAAGAACCTCAAACTTGTATGCACGAACACACCCACTACATTGACGTATGCACAGAGCACACCACACTGCAGACTTTTAATCCATTGCACAGACTGCTAAAAGTTTTGCATGCACAGATAGTGTACAAGCACACATGCACTCTGGTACCGAGACACAAAGAGGGTTGTCAGAGAGTAAATGGAGTTGAGACACAGGGGCCTCGAGACTAAAAGCTGCACTTCGCTAGCACGGGGAGAGAGACAGTAGGATTGAGAAAACAGAAGAGAAGGAGTTGGGGGGGGCACCTGGCATACATATGAAAATGTGTGTAGTATGTGATGAAATGTGTTAGATGTGGGTGGATGATGCTTAGCTAATATCTTATCTTCGTCTACAGCCATTTTTGTCAGGCAGCTGAAATGGAAATGGAGGAATAAGAGAGCGAGTAAACAGTGGAGTGCAATCATCGTGGGGAGAAAAACAGCTGTATGACAAAGTAGAAGGCAAAAGAGAGAGAGCCACACTACAGACAGAAATTATAGTTTGACCACCCACATATCTCATGATGAGTAATCCAGTCATCTTCTCCCCAAATCCTAGTCAGGCCCCTGATGTTCATTAATCTTCTGTACCAAAGTTAATTTAGTAATAGTAAAGTGGTAAAAGAAACTCTGACTTGAGTTTTTGTTTCTGTGCAACAGTGCAACAGTTAATACTTTTTAATTAGTGTAAAGATTACAAATAAATGAAAGAATGTGGTGCTATATTTTCAATCGATGTTAATCTAAATTGTGTTTTTTACAGTTGGTCAGTTCAAATTAACGTCACCTCACTGGGAATTCTGTTGCAAGAGATCCCTCACCTAAAACCTTGCACTAACTAAGGATTTGCACTTCTAGAACACAATGTTTTAATTTACATTTCGGTGTTTTAATTTACATGTCTGACATTTCCATCTCTACCCTCTAGGTTCAGGCCTTAACGATGGACAATGGCATTCAATACGTTTGGTTGCCAAGGAGAACTTCGCCATGTTGACAATAGATGGCGACGAGATGTATGCTGTGCGCTCCACCTCACCTCTCACCATCACCACAGGTGGAACCTATCATTTTGGAGGTAAGGATCAACCCAACACCATCACCTCACTTCTGACAAGAACACCACACCCCTCACTTCCTCCCCATATATTGTCACGTTGCTCTTGAGTGCCCATCTCGGGGGCAAGGGATTATAATATACTGTAAAAAGTCCACTGTAGTGTATGTAAGTAGGTACTCTATGTACATTGGGAAAAATGCAAAAGTGTTTGTTTTAGTGAGTCTGGCCTACTTTAGTCTCATAAAATTAGCCAAGGATTGAAACCACATCAAAAGATATATGTAGTAAGTAACGTGCTTTTATTTTAATTAGTTTTTATAGAATATTTTCGTTTGTCTGTGCACACGTGTGTCTATCAATGTGTTGGGTGTGCGGGCACCTGCAGAAACCAAGAGAAATAGTCTAGGCTGTTGTCTAATAGTTCCATCAGGCCTCTGTCCATCTTTCTCTTTATCCAAGCACAATCTCCTCCATCAAGTGAAACCATTTCCCCTGGCCAGTCAATAAAGATCTGAGCACCATACACACACACATCCAGATTGTTTTATTCTGTTGTCCATCTTAATTTCCTCTACAGTGCTGTTGAGTAAATCACCCTTAAACTGATGGAGACGCTGTACTTTTGATTTTTGAAATCAAAGTTTTTGAGGCCTTGATATGCTAATGGAGGAATCATTTAACAGCACTTTATCTTTCATAAGCTCTCATTTCTCTTTTACACCAACTTTCTTCTCTTCTTTCTCTTTTTTCTTCTTTGTCTTTCAATTTTCTGGTTTCTCTCTCCTCTCCTCTCCTCTTCTCTTTCTTTCCCTCTAGTTGCTTTTTTGATCATAATGTTGATTTATTGATTTTGGAAAGATGAGTTTGGAATCAATAGTGGCTGAGAGTAGAGGATCTCTGTAATGTCTTTACCCCTTGAAGAGGCCAGCGGAAACAGGCATAGAGAGAGAAAAGTGAAGAGTGGAATGGAAGAGAAGACAGACAAAACATAGTGAAGAAGATAAAGCAGAAACAGGGAATGACATGAAGAAAAACAAAGCTTTTGGCAGGGAAATTAAAAAAAAAGTTAGCAGATTAATGAATGCAAATAAATATGGCTTGAAAGAGAGAAAGGAATTGAAAGCTATATGTTAAGAGGGCAGAAGGGTTAGAATGAGATATAAAATCAGAAAGACAGTACCTGTACCTCATCAGAGGAAACACAGGGCTCTGGAAACATACAACTGACGTATGTGTATGTACAGTATGTGTACTACATGCATAGTTTTGTGTCTGTCTCATTCTAAGATACAAACCTTGCAAGTGGTGGCTTTCATATGTTTGCATGTGCATAAACACTCCCAAACATAATCCCTAACACATACATTACATGCATCTATACAATGCAGAGAAATAAAACAATGTTTCTTTCAGGAGGTATTTCCCAAATGACAGAGGTAGTGTCTGGGGGCAGAATTGGCAGCAGCTGTGATAGAGGTTTTACACGTTAATTTTATATGACATAATGAATGCTGAGGAGATGGGAGCCTAGTGGTAAATACAAGTTTGAAGGCTACGGGGGATACGAAATTGCTGATAACTATGGCAAGGAGTACAAACTGATATCAAGGACAATTACTACAATAATAGGGAGAAAAATTTATGAAAACATTTTGGAAATGATTTAACCCACTGATTTTAACGACTAATCAGATATTTAAATCATGGGAAAAGTAGTTAGAAGTGCTGTCTTTTGCACCTCCAACAGTGCCATCAGGGCATCTGCAGGGTCCTCAGCCAGGAGCAACCCTTCACTGATGTTCTGCTCCATTAATCCTGGAACATCTCATAGTGATGGAGCTATGTGGATGTTTGCAGAGGCATGTTTCCCACAAGTTGGGATATGGAAAAAATTGAGGGCAAAGGTGATGAGCTGGTGGGTGAGGCAAGTGATGAGTGGGTGACAAAAAAATTCCTGAAAGCAAGGTGATCTGAGCTTACATGCTTGGCTGCCATTTACATGGTCCTTTCTGTTTGGAGTTGCCATTGAGTCTGCCATGTTGCTGGCTGGCTGGGGGCACTGTCCATGCTCTGCCTCTCCATGGGTACCCTGGGTTTGGGAGTCACTGGGTTAGTCACCACCATCACACCACCAAAGTAGTAGTTAGTCCCTAGAGACACTTGTCCTCTGAAATCTTGGTCTTGTGTGCCTCTAGTAGAACACTTTTTTGTATACCCTTGTAGGAGGGTCTGGACCTGGTTTACCTCACTCTTGTGATCCTGATCTCTCTGATCATCGGGGCTCTCTGCCTGAGGCAGATCTTGCCTTGTCTGAGCTGCTGGTTGGTCCCTCTTGGGTCTGGGAGGCTGGTTTGGGGGGGATGGTCTCATGTTCCTCTTTGAGCTTCACCTTGCTGTTCTCCTGCACTCAGCTCCTTCTCTTCTTCCCAGCTCTTTGCTTTCCGCTCTTCTGACTCCTGTTTCTCTGCTGCTGCCTTCTCCTCAAGCCTTGGCTTCCTCTTCTCCTCTCTCCTTTCTCTTCTTCCTTGACCTTCTCTCTCTCCTCTCCTATCCTCCTCCCTCACCTCCCTCCTCTTCCTCCCCTCACTCTCCTCCTCCCCTCCTCCCCCCAGTATCTCTCTCCCTCTCCTCCTCATGCACATAATATGATAATACAATGTATATGCACTATAATTTGATAAGTCATCCTGTCTTTCAAATTGGATCTTATATTAGGAATATATGTCTATGTCCAGATATATTGTATATAGTGCTTGTTCTATGAAATTATTATGTGAACATACTGTATTTGAAAGTTTGCTTTAGATATGATAGCATTTTTAGGATGAGTTACTGATTGAGTGCCTTGGTGTAGAAGTGGGGCTTGACTCTCAGTGGGGTTTCTAACTTCTTCAATTCTTGTTTTTTTCTCTTGTATTCATTTTTTTTTTTTTTTTCTCATTTCCCCATATTTTTTATATTATTGGCCAATTCCTTCTTCAAATTAATTTTGCCCCTTATTATAAAGGGATATTCTTTCGACTGATGCCTCATATGCAGGAGCTTGGTTGCACACACTTTCTACAAAGTCTGAAAAGCTTTTTTTGAAAGTGAAAACAGTGTTTTCTAAAAAAAAAAAAAAACAAACTTGAAAGGAAAAAAATTAAATTAATTAAGCAAAAACAAACACAAGCACACTGCATTTAACACAACACAAAAATTAAAAAACACAAACTTTTTTTAAGTGAAATAGGTTAAATAAATTTTATGTATATGCAAACAAAAGTTAGTTTTTATCAATATGCAAGTGGTAAATTTAAAGCATGTGTTTAACAAATTTTTAGTTTTTAGTGTAATCAAATTTACATCTGTTGTTTTTTTTTCTAATGTAGTTTTTTTAACTACTGTTTGTTTTTTTTTTGTACACAAAACTTTTTGAACAGTTTTTTTTGTAAAAAAACCTTGCACTACAGGATTCCTCCCTGTATTAGTTTATCTATTTTTTTTTTTTTAAGGTTTTTTTTTTTGAATAATTTTTTTTAATTTTACAAAATTTTTTTTTTTTTTATTGATAAATAATGCTTTTAGATAGCATTAATATTAATAACATCAATGTATATAATAAATATAATTAATTTTTAATTAAATATATTTGCTGATTAATGCTTTAATAATATAATTAATATTATTAACTTTATATAATAATTGATTTTAATATATTTGATGTATATACATGAAAAAATATGTTTTTTTTAATATATATTTAATAAATTTAATAAATTAAAAAAAAAAAAATTTATTAATTATTAAAAAAAAAAAAGAGAGAATTTATTATTTTTTTTTTTTTCTCAGACTTATTTTTTTTTTTTTTTTTTTTTGCTTTTATTTTTTTCTTGAACTTTTTTGAGATATTTTGATTGAGTTTTGAGTTTGAGAAGTAGAGAGAGAGATGAGAGATGTTGCTTTAGAGTGTAGCATTACTTACACATGGCACTGCCTACATCTGTTTTTTACAAGCATACATTACACATTAGGTTACAGACTGTTAACAGAAAATAAAAAATAGTTAAAGGAATGTATACTTGCTGTAAACAGCCTCAGCTCTGACTCTAAGCTTTTTCTCTTCTTTCTTTTCTGTTTTTTTTTTTCCTTTTTTCTTTTTATTTTTTCTTTTTTTTTTTTTCTCTTTTTTCTTTTTTTTTTTTTCTCTCCAATTTCTTTTTTTATGTTCTCTCTCTCCTCCTTTTTTTCCTCTTTTCCTCCTTTCCCTTTTTCCTTTTCTTCCTTTTTTCCCTCCCTTCTCCCTTTCTCTCTCTCCTCCTCTCCCCTCTCTCCTCCCCTCTTCTCCCTTCTCTTTCCTCCTTCCTTTATACCCAAAATTGACTTTTTTGGGAACCTTTTCCTCCTGAGCTTCCACTCCTGATCATGAGCTAGAGAAATGGAGGAGGTGGCATCCCTGACATTGAGAATTGAAGAATGGGGGAAGAACTGGACAGGACAACACTACACACACACACACACACACACACACATGATACACACACACATCTTTTTACGACAGTTACAGGAAAAAAGGATATACAAATTTCTTAGTATACAGTAGTCAAGAAGTCAGTATATGAATAAAGCATAAGTATAATGGTGTGTGATAGCATTTATTTTATTTGTTTTTTTTTTTTCTTTTTTTTTTTTTTTTTTTTTTTTTTTTTTTTTTTTTTTTTTTTTTTTTTTTTTTTTTCTTTTTTTTTTTTTTTTTTTTTTTTTTTTTTTTTTTTTTTTCTTTTTTTTTTTTTTTTTTTTTATTTTTTTTAAATTCAAAAAAATTATAATTTAATATATTTTTAAAATTTTTAATTATTTTTCTATTTTTAAAATTATAATAATACATAAGAAGAAAACCTTCTCAAAAACCAAAAACTAAACAAAAATACAAAACAAAAGAATATTTACTAGATTATATAATTTATTTTATTATTAAGTTTATTTTTTTTTTTTTTATTAGCATAAACATAAAAATAAAACTAAAAAAAATATTAAAAGTTATTTCAAGAGTCATGAGATGTAAAGATGAGAAAAGAACAAAAAAAAAAACAAAAAAAATAACAAAAAAAAAAAAAAAAAAAACAAAAAAAATATAAAAAAAAAAAAAAAAAAAAAATAAAAAAAAAAAACAAAAAAAAAAAAAAACAAAAAAAAAAAAACAAACAAAAACAAACAAAAAAAAAAAATAAATAAAACAGCTAAAAAAGCCAGGCTAGTACATACCAATCTATATACTACATACAATTGAAATACATATACATCTCCTGAATGATTTCACCTACTGATTAATAAGGTAATATACTACTATAGGTATATAACTTACTGATTATCAGATAGATTATATATTGTATGATTGATCAATGATTGAAATGATGATGAATGAATCTGAATTTACATGAAATCATTTTTTTTTTTTTTCAATTTTTGTGCAAATATACCATATAACCACCAGGTGCTGTACCCAGTAGGTGTTGTCTCTTTGTGTCTGTTTTTGCTTTTGATTTTTTTGATTTTTTTTTATTTTTTTTTTTTTTTTTTTTTTTTTTTTTTTTTTTTTCTTTTTTATTTTATTTCTTATTTTATTAATGTTCTAACGTGCTTGGGGAACAAGTGCTCTGTAGCCTGAGAGCCAGCTGCCCTGTCTGAGGCTTTCAGGTAGAAGAGAGCTGGTGCTGGTCTTTCAGTGTGTATTGAAAGAGAAGCACTTTGGGTGCTGTGACAGAGTGGCAACAAGACTTCAATGGATTATTGCTGCTGTTCAGTATCCTTTGGGGTTTATGAGCAATATAGTTTTTGTTGATACTCCAGAGCATTGTTGTATTTGGAATAAAATATATAATTTTACTACAGATGTATAACCACATTTATGCCAAATTTACCAAGTGTTTGCGTCCGTTGGACCCCACCTCATTAATCTTTGTAAGCATCTACCTCTGTTTGTCAGCTGCATTACGGCTCTCTGAATGATAACATGATGCATTTTTGAGAAGCATAGAAGTTAGTTATTAGGAGCATTTTTATTTACCAATCATGGCTTCTGAGCAACAATAAGGGGTTTTGACCGCAAATAGAACTTGACAACTGTCTGGATACATTTCCTCTTACTCTTTTTTAGCTAACTAATAAGTACGTAACATGTAAATTAGTATAATGCAGTGTCCAAATAATAATTTATAGTGTTAAGTACTTCACAAGATTCAGTTATTTCTCCAGATTTCAATCTTTATTGATAATCATTTTTCCTACCTCAGTGTTCTGTGATGAAATTTGAATCCAAAACTGATCAAGTGAAGCATACCAGTTTCAGTAGAGATGTAGATGAAGACAAATATTTTTAGTTGTCTAATGTCTTAAAAATTCTCTCGATACAAAATGAACATGAGCTAAAAACAGGGGACACCCAGCAAAGAAGACTAGCAGCATATATCTATCTACCCATCCATCATTCCATGCATTGCTGTTTGTTCTGCAAAACTGTCAGAAGGCTGTGTTTCCTTTGCATTCATATGCTATCCAGAGGACACAAAGTGCTGCCAACCAGCTGTAGTCTGCATTTTTTTTCTCGCATCTTCTCTCTCCCTTTCTATCTCTCCCTCTCTTCCTTTCTCCATCTGTCTGTCTCCGACTCCTCTGGAAAGACAACAGACAGGTCTGGCAGGAGAAGAGACAGATGGCAACGATGACAGGAGAAACTTTTTGTGGTGGAAATGAAATTTAAAAGATGTGCAGAAAGGGATAAATCTAGCAGAAACACACAATCAAGCACACAAATTACAAATTTTGCTTTTCTGCTGCTTTATTTGCCAACGTGTCAGCCAGCCACATAAACTACAATTATGTTAGTACACTCAAACACATACAGAGTGCATATGTCCTTTATAATAAGCCTCTTTGGCCTTGAGGCTGATGGGCATGCTAGAATGTGACAGCTTATAACATCACAATGATGGAGATGTCACTGAGTGGCAGTCTTTTATGAGTGACCTGTGTGTGTCTGGCACAGATGGAATTCCAGGCTCTCATTCCTTATCTAGTGCATGGACACTGCAATAACATCTATAGATTTAAACACAAATACTTTATACAGTAAACTCATATACTGTACATAGGTGCAAGAAATTTGTGCAAAAGAGTTATCAAACACATTCACTTTCACCACATGCACATAGTTTTGTCCTAGTCCTTACCCCATTTCAGTCAAGGCCCAGTGCCACCTCTGGACAGGCCATTGATTTTGCATCTCATAAAGTTGCTGTATATAGTAAAACCTATATGTCCTCTAGGCTATGGCCTTAACACCGTTATTAAGGCTAATGGGCCATGTGGATAAGCTCTAAAACAAGAGGACTGATGAAGGTTTGTGGCCGTAAATAGTGACAATAAGCCAGCGCCAGGCTAGACGGTTGTTCCTCATCGAAAATGATGCTGTTGTTAAGTGTGATCTCTACTTCTACAGAAGGTCTTTTTCATAAGCTGTGATGCATTTCTGTATAATATTTTTGTCTTTTGTTCTCTGGCTTGTGTCTCGCTTTGGTTTCAGGGTATTTTCTTCAGACACTGTTCCCACCCTCCCGGCATTCCCTCCAGGGCTGCATGCAAGCAATCCTGGTGGATGATCAGCCAGCTGATTTGCATGCTGTGGAAAAAGGCACTGTGGGAGCTTTTGAAAATGTCAGCCTGGACATGTGTGCAATCATAGACAGGTAGGAATGATCATTCCTGTATGCACAGGCATCCACACAGTCCTCCACAAGTGAAAATACTCATTCAAGTCATATGCTCACAAAAAATGAGTGTCATAAATCAAGTGGTTTTAAAATGGAAGAGTCATATAGAGTTATATTGACTGTTGACCTTCTAAATTGTTATCCAGATACGTATTACTCAGGACTCCTGTTGCTGAATGTGTTTATGTGTTGTTAAATTTTGTGTGGGTTGGAGTCATCATGTAGGGATGTATGTAAAGACTATTTTCTTTCGCATCAAACTGAGAGTAAAGAGTAGATTTCATCCTTGGAAAACACTGCATGATCTTAATCAAACATCAAAAATGAGCCACTCATTTGTCTCTTTCATTGCCAAACATACTAGAGCTGGATATTCTGCACAGCAAGTTCCAAAGTTGGCTCACAGGAGGAATTTATTATTACTTGTTGACATTTCAATTTATTTCCTTGTCATGGACTAGACAAACACAATGGGGTGGATTTGCCATAAATGGAATCGACCATGCCTTGAGCTCACTTTGAGCACTTCTTTAGACTGAATTAGACGTCTTTTTGCTAGATTTTCAAATTTTGTGTATTGATGGTACCTTCAGCAACTAAGCCTCTCATATGATAAATAGAGGTTCAGTGGTAGTTAGGCACTTGGACATAAAGAAGATTTCGCTGATTAATAGAAACTGCAAGGATTGTATTGTTTATGTAAACGAAACAGTCAAGCTACAATTAGGGGCCGAACTTGTGCTTATTCAAACGATATATTCCCTGAACTGAGTGACTTATTTTCAGATCAGGTTTGTCTATAACACTTACCTCTATCAGAATCCTTGCCTGGAGAAGTAGACACCAGCTGCCACTACTTGAATTAGATTAATTTCGTCCTCACTTCAAGCGATGTCTGGCTTGTTGGCAGGCCCTTGTTTATACCACAACTTAGGCCATTCCCATACAAATACAGATAGACACATTTGAAAAAAACTGTTTATGTGTCACACCGAATTTTCAGATAATTTCCCACAATTTGAACCTGCAGCAACTGATTTTCAGCCAGTACAGGGGAGTGAAAACAAGGTGTGAAGACAGTACTGACATATTGTGACAAATTTAAGTTAATATGCCGGACTTACAATATTAACATACACTAGCTTACTTTACACATCCAGCAGACATGGAGCAACATAACCATTCATTTGGAGTCGTGTTTCATGCTGAATGACAAATGTACGTCCCTTATTCAATCTCTTAAGTTCTGTATTTGGTTCAAACTAACTCCTGAGAGAAATCTCTGGCTCCTTAGATGCTATATTTTGTGATTTGTGTTCATATGTTCACCAGCTAGTCACTTACCTTGTTTGCTTGCTGCCCTAGGTAGGTACAATGTAACCAGTTTGTAGAGCTTTTTGGCTAAAAACTGCAGACTGCTGCAACTGAAAATGATGCTATAAGAGCAGTGACAGTGCACCACCAAAATAACGTTTTGGCACAGAAAAGGACAACTATCAGCCAAAAAACACACACAGGTTTGCATAATGGCACATCTTTATCCTGATTGCAGCACAGTCGTATGTCAGCATGGCCTTTTCTAAAAGTTTAAGTGAGATTGTGCTACTCAGTTTACACACAGCCTTTCACAGGTAGGCTTTAAATGGTTGCTTAAAATATGAGGGGAGGAGAGTTGAGGGAGAGATGGTTGCTTCTTGTTTCTTTAGACACGTTTCTTTAAATTTAACAAAAAACACAAACTTTCCCCTAACTTAACCAAAGTACCTTTGTTGCCTTAACTACAAACAGGATTCTGGATACTAACAACAGTCTCTGGTGTGGCAGTCGTGCAGTTTGTCCACTGCTGTTAATAAATTTAGCACTTCATTCATTAAAAAAAAAAAATGTTGCCTCTGAACACAGTCCAGCCAGCGATTACATTTCCTACAAGGCATTTTTTATTATGGAGTTTACCTTTATAGAAATGTCATTTCCAGGAGGCAGGCTCCTGGCCTCTCTAGTCATCTAGACTATGTTTTAACACAGCCCCATTCATGATACAGTTGTTCTCATTCACATATCTGCTTCTGATAATGAACGGGGAGGAAATAGCCTGGTGATTTAATTGTGGCTCAAATGTGGGGTTGTTTCTGGGCTGAGATGGTGGAGGAAGTAAGACACATATCGCCAAGGACATGCACTCATGCTCACACACTAAGGAGAAAGGATGTGTGCAACGCAAAATCCTATATCCCACAGTGTCACTGTTATTCCGTAATGGTACAACAACAACACGTGCAGTGTCAAAAAAGCCATACACCCACTCTAGTGGTGCTCCATTCTCTTCGTAGATTTAGCTTTTTCTCATATAAAGCAAAGACCATACGCACAAATAATTGCTGCCTGATGATTATTTGATGATGATTATTTTCCAAATGTAATTTTTCAATATATACTTATATATATATATATATATATATACTATATATACTATATATACTATACTATACAATATATACTTCTACAGCAGCTATGTCTCTCCTTCATTCTACACATGCACCAGTCCTCATTTGCATGCACAAGTAACACAGGCACACACATACCTGCATTTGAATTTTATTTTTAAATACTCCATCTTTACCTGTTGCTGAGCATGTATTTTCTTACTTTTTCAGAAAGTGAGAACATGTATGGAAACAAAAAATGTTCATGATTAACAATGTTTTAATGTCCATGAACTCATCATATGTGTGTTCGTCTGCCATAGGCTCATTTTAGGGACAAATTTCAGATTAAGACCAGTTAATTTGGAAATTGCTTCGGAAAAAACAGATTTTTTTGGTCCAGTGATTATGATTAAAGTTAGGCTGGGATTAGGGTAAGGGTTAGGGTAAGGCAAATGTGGGTTATGATTTAGGTAAGTATCTGGTGCTCCCAAGAGGGAAAAGCTCAGCTCTAACCCTAAGGTGCCTCCGGACCCATCCCCACAAGGTCAAACCATATAACTTTGATGTTTTCACCAAGAACACATTCAATTTAATAACTATAAAATAGTGATTTATTGCACCTCATTCCTGCTTTGCTGCCCAGATGACCAGTCATTCCTGCTTTGCTGAACTGAAACACTAAATCAAATGCTTCTATAATCATGAAAACACCTGTATCGTGTTATCAGCTATTGACACTCGACATGAGCCATAACATTTCATCTTTCTGTTGGCTTATGTCACAATTTTGGATAAGTTTTTTGTTTTTTTCTTGCCCACACTTTAACATAATAGCCATGTTTCAGACTTGTCAACTCTAAAAACACTGATAAAAAAGCAACACTGGGTGTGGAAAAGGCCACCTTGGAGTGAAAAAATGCTCAAAACAGAGGAGAAAATGCGTTTTTAAAAAAGGGTCCCACCAGCTACTCAGTGTTGCAGTGGTTAAAGGTGGTGGAGTTGGTATGCAAATGCTATGTTTAATAAATTGAAACATTTGCAATCACTTTTAGATATGATGAATAATTTAGAATGTGTAGCATCCTTTGCATGCTAATGTACGTATGGTCAGTGAAACTGTAAACCATAGAACATGCTTTATATGCTACAGTTTTTGTGTGGAGTCTGAGTGGGATATTGATGCCCCTCTTCATCAGCCCAGATGTATACTGCTTTGGAAAACAGCCTCTCTCCCTAAACAGAATCAAAAACAAAATTTCAACATGTGAGATGGCTTTTGAGTCTTCTTAGCTGTTCGCCCAGCTCCAGGGGCAAGAGTAGCCTCAGAACTAAATCGCTCCATCTATAAACAACTTTTCTGACTTTGGACTGATGAATATCTAAACCCTTTGAGCTGACTTTGTTACTCTTTTCAGCCTCTTGCAAATCAGCAATTCTTGATCACAAGTCTTTTGAGACCACTTTTCGTTAGGCATAGTTCACATCAGGAAATGCGTCTTGTAAATAGCAAACTCAACATGTTTGAGTGTTTTTTTTTTATAAGTCAAAGTACCTCTAACTCACACCTCCAATCTGCTATGTTTTCCAACTTCTGACTCCAATCACATACTCCAATCACATTGTTCACATACCTTTTCAAATGTACTCTGTGAATCCTTGAAAGATGTATTCCATATGTATAAGAATAATGCAATCATTTGTTTTTTATTACTTCAAATAAATTGTGTGTTTTCATAATTGTAACTTAGATGAAGATCTGACCATGTGTCTTACCAAATTTAAAAAATAAATGCAAATAACTTCAAAGGGTTTGCTTACTTTTTCTTGCAACTGTATGACAGATTCAATCACCAGTTTTCCTCTACATGATGAGCCGCAAGATTTTTTCCTTTAAATTTAGTGTAATTATTTGCCCTTTAGAGAAGTTCACACTATATCCTACCTTTCTTTTACACAATATATAGGATCATATGATCTAATCTTCCCCACAGAAAAAGATAGTCAACATGAACATATACCTTTTACATGGGAGTGTCTTAGGTTTCACTATATTTTTTTAATAGTTTATTTTGTTCTCTTCAAATTAAGGCAAGTCTCCCGAAAGCCCATGTTAAGATTTCATTATGGTCAGTAAAGATATTACACATACAGTAAGTGATTCATTGGACACAAAGAAGATGGATGATGCAGAAAGCTTTCAGAGACGGGTAAAGTCTTGTTGGTAACATTTTACACTGATGTTGGAAGGTATTTGTCGTATTACCAGAGCATCTAAATATTTCATGCATTTGACAGATTAGCAGGCACTTTGTTAGATGTCTCATGTTCATTTCAACATAATCACACAAAGCAGTTCTGAAGCATTGGGGTAGTATAGATTAAATTAGTGTGTTCATAGGCTGTGTGTGTGTGGGGGGGTGTATGTGAGCTTCCAACCTTTAAAATCTGAGAACATATATTTTTACTTCATTTTAAGGCAGCATGTGTCTTTTAAATGTTTAAAAGTACTTTCTGCCTCTGTCTCTCTAGGTGTATGCCTAATCACTGTGAACATGGAGGCCGGTGTAGACAGACGTGGGATAGTTTCAACTGTACCTGTGATGGAACAGGATATACTGGGGCTACGTGTCACACTTGTAAGTATAGGAGTGTGTATGTGCATGCAGTTGTGTGTTCCTGCCCATCTGTCTTTTCCCCCTCACATTAATATCACTGTATTCTGTTCCTTGTGTTTTTTGTTTGATTTTGGCCTTCCCCTGTCTGCCTTTGAGTGATTAAGATGTTTCTCCTTCCAAAGCCACAATTCTAAGCAGAGAGACAATCAAACTTATGAGGAAAAGATGAATACAACTGTATTCTGTTCCTTGTGGGTTTCTTTTGTTGTTGTTTTTTATTTGGCCTTCCTTTGAGCGCGTCATCTGTTTCTCTATTTCTTTTTGCCACATTTCTCAGAGAGGAACAGATGAACTTTTTAAGTGTTCAGGGGCCTGGCTTTTCTGACTGCATTGTGTGCTTTGTTCTGGTCTGAGAAGTGAAACTCACCAAAAGAACTAGCACACAAAGAGAGAAAAGGCCAAAAGAGTTTTTTTTAAAGGCTCTTAAAGTTGAGAATGCCATCTCTCCTTCCATTTGCCAACAATATTTTTCTCCTTTATGAGAGGGAGAGAGAGAAAACCTTTAGCTACATTGTGTATGTTCAACCGAAAACAAGTAATTTTATATGACTTATGTGCAAGAAAAAGTTAGAAAACAACATTGTTCAGGATAGTTTTGCAGACAGACAGAGAAGTATGGATAATATCAGAAGTAAATAAAGCACGGACAATAAAAACACAGAAATGAGATAATAATATGACCGATGTCTTTGTTTGACCACATATCTCCCTGGTCATGTATGACAATAAATTAGGGACCAATGAATTAATAAGATAAAGGAATAAAAGTAACACGGAGATTAGGATTTCTTGTTTGGGACTGGAAAGTCACATGTCGATTCTGGGCACCATCTAGTATGTAGGTAGGGAGAGTGGATGAGCAATGCTTTCCCTTCCCTTAACAACGGTTCTTTACTTTCCCTTTGGAAAGGCATTGAGCATTCAAACTCTTGCTCCACTGGAAATATGTAGTCGTCAGTAGAAGAGGGCTCTGGATGCACCTTGCATGGCTTTTAACACAGACAATAAAGGGGCTATATGTAAGTTTTAACTACCGCCAAACATGCTTTCCTGCCAGTAGCAGGTTGGCGTTGATGGTCACTTGCCAAAAGCTTCAGGCCATTTTTAATATGAAGACGAGTTAATGATAAGTTATATAATGTCGCATAGCTCTACGTTGGATTTTTCAGGACTGAGAAAAAAAAGTCTGATGATATGATGAGGAACACTTTTTGATGTTTAATAGTAAAAATGCCTGCATTGTAACCTGGGGGCATGTACTTTTTTAAGATATGGGCTTTTCCTGGGCATGGAGAGTCTATCAAAAAGACAGTATTGAGTTGAATTATTGGAATTCAAGGAGTTTTAGGAGCTTGATCTATGCTAAGGACTAAAAGTCAGGGTATCTTTGCCTCAAATTGAACCAATTTAAAATCTTTCTCATGCAAGTCCCCAAAATTTATGGTACTGTAATTTTAAATAGCTGGACTCTGTGTTTATTTGCTTTATTTCATTGTGTATTGGATACCTGCTGGTTTTAGACTGTTGGTTGGTCAAAACAAGAAATTTGACTGCAGACTACAATATGTCATCGCTTCACATTTTGTAATATTATGGGTGGGCACTCTTTCATTGTATTCTAATATGTCATAGCTTAAACAATTGGTCAAAAAAAATGACGAATGATTAATAAATCACAAAAAAAATTCTTAGGTTGACACAAATTGTCAGAATTGGTAAAGCTGATGTTAACAGAGCGTAGTAGCACCTAAAAAATAACTGTTTAGTTACTGCCCAGTTATGGGCTGTAAGCTATTGATATCTTCCCATATTGTACTTATTTCTCTGGTTAGAGCGAAGCATTGTTTGCTGCTTTTATCTGGATTCATTATTTTGATAAATCTCTCTTAAACATAATTGAAACTGTTGGCACCAATTCACTTTGAACGACCAGTGGAAAATAGAGAAAATCCAACACTCAGTCAGTGACGAGCTCTGTAATCAGTCAGTCAGCCATGGACATTCTCTCTTATATTGGTTGGCCCCGCTGTTGCTAAACTCCTGGATGAGCCAAGGGATATCAGAGGAAGATGGATTTTTTTTTCTTTTGAAATTCATTGTTAACTCTGCAAGCAGTCTTGCAAGAACAAGAAAAGTTGATTCCCAAGTCACACTTTCACATTTCTCTTTTAAGTTTAATTCTTCCTCTCCTCTCCTCTCTGTCTGTCTGTGTTTAGAACAACACAAACATCAATTAGATCAATATGTTTTCAGATAGATTGCTGGAGTGTGTAGGACAAGACACTACTTTGCTGGAGGTGCTGGATACTGATTGGTAACCAAATGAATGGATCCCTGGAAGGGGGAACAGAACACAACAACAAAATTCCAGAAATTCTCCAATATAGTTTTTTAGTGCCTTCAAATACACATACACTACAAAAAAGCCGTGATACACTGATAAGATCAGTTCATAACATTATTAGTTATAAAGCTATAACTGCAATGAATAAAATTACCTGAAATTTAGTGAAAAGGTAATTGTACTGTGAAAATATGTAACTGATAAATAACCTTGAACACTATGATATAATTCCTATGTACAGTACTTACCAATAAAAAATAAGGAAAAAAAAGGAGGTACATAAAGAAAGAAATCACATTTATCCTAGCTTGTCATCCTGTCTCTTGTCTGGGTCAGGCCAAAGCTTCTTGTTAACATCACAGGCAATATTAGCCCTAGCCAGGCGGCAGGGCCGAAAATAAACATTTTATGCCTTATCCACCTCTGGAAAGCCTCAACTGTAATATTCAAATGAGGCTCCTCCATGGCCAGGAGGAGCTGAACACAGATATAGGGATCTCTGTCACAGACCCCTCTGAAGATTTTAGGAAGGTAGGATAGTTAATAAGGTAAATTGGGTTGCTCATGAACCAGTCATGAACTGATTCATGATTCATGCTGGCTACCTCTATACTAGTCAGCTCACAGACCGCTGAGGTAAGCCAGGAAAGCTGTATTGTGTTATATGGACCAAGGGCGACAGGGCTGTGAAGTACCCCTCGGTGGCTGATGGCAGCAAACATGGTCACATTCCCTCCTTGCTGGCCAGGGACACTCAAAATGGCCATGATGGCTGATTATGTTCCCTGTCCCTCTGCTAATTTGGCATGATTATATCCTGATTCATTAACAAAGACGAGTTCATGAAGAGTGTCTCTGGCATCAATATCAAAGATTATATAAGAGATGAAGCACATTACAGTAAACGACTACACTGAACACAACGCTGTAGATCACAAAAGTAGAGCATCTGTGCTACAGTAAATACCACGGTTTTAAATAACTGTATGAAATCACAAAATATGGATATTTTGCAATATATACATATATATATATATATATATATATATATATATATATATATCTCAAAATGACACAAATAGAATACGTTTACTGATGTTTAAAGTACTGAGATGTGTGCATTACACAGGACAAAACTCCTCAAAGGTGTCACAAACAATTATTTTTATCGTGAAGTTTAAAAACTAATTTAGTTCATTTTTGATTAAAGGTTGCTAAGAGTCATTAATTTGGACATAATAAATCTATGAAACAACATTATAAATCATATCATCACATCATGATTTTGCTGAAATTTCCCTCAACCTTATTCAAGTTTCTTTTCTTTTTTATCTGATGTGTAATTAGTATTACAACCTCAGTGGTTATGAACTTTTAGTCTTTTTACCCTTCCTCCTCCATCTGCTTATTTTTCCTTTTATTTCACCCCCATTCCTAGCTATCTATGAGCCATCATGTGAGGCCTACAAGCATTTGGGCAGGTCCTCTGACGCCTACTGGATCGACCCTGATGGCAGCGGACCCCTTGGTCCCTTCAAAGTCAGCTGCAACATGACAGGTAGGGATGTATGGGAGTACTTGCAATGAGTCAATCTGTGATTGTGAGTATGTGTGTGGGTATTTACTCTGTATAGCCCCAGTAACCTGAAAGGAAAGCAAACTCTCCAGCCCTGGCTTTACCTCAGACAGCAGAAAATCTACCTGCTATACCTGGGATTTCCATGGTAACACTTTCATAGCTGACATAACTCACAGGGAGCACAACCACAGATACCATTGCACACCCATACAACAAACAAATATGAAAAAGACCTGTTAAGCAAACCTAAGAGCGCATGGTCTGAGTGACACACACATACACACATGCAAACGCACGTACACGCACTAGAATAAGTAGATAGTATGGAACAAAAGCCCAAATAGCAAAGGAAAGACTTTTAATGAAATGTCACTACAGTCCACTGGCTGAAACACGTACACATTCCCTGACTGACAATGTAAATGAACTAGGATTTCTGAGTGACTAGTTCATGCTACAACAGCACAGGTATCTATTAAACCCACAGCTATAACTTAGATTAGATAGATGGAACTTCACTGCCATGACATCTAAACTGCTGTTTTGTGTGTTTGCCTATAATTAAATTCATTATCATGTGGGTGAATCTGCTGTGTTAATATTTTTCCATGTTCCGTAACTATTAAGATTTAAGAGTATTAACATGTTTAACATGTTTGTGTGTGTTTGCATTTGTAGAGGACAAAGTATGGACAACTGTTATGAACAACCTGCCACCCAAAACTACAGTGACTGGCTCCAGTCGAGAGAGACGCACCATCCTACAGGTCAACTACAGTGCTTCTATGGACCAGGTAACAAAACTGAATTTAAACTTGCCCACAAATACCTTTACCACAATGTAAAGGGATGTTATTCTAATATAAAAATAAAATGGGGAAAAAAAAGGATCTTTTAAAAACATATATGTTATTGAGGGTGACTATGACTATGAGGTTTATTTAAATTATAGCCACCAAGCTCTTGGCTTCATACTGCACATCTACATTCCCTTCTGAATGAGAATCACAAGGATTTTTCAAGAAATATTTAGCTTTATTGATTATTCAATGATGAAGATTTCATATTGTCAGAAACTTCTCAGTCAATATGGCTAACCTTTACTTTATTGTAAATGATTAAACACTACATTTGAAAGTAGGTTTATCATGGAGCATGGGAGAGTTTATTCTAGTGTCCTCAACAGGATTACTTTCCAACACAACTGTTGGTTGAACTCCTACCTCACTTCCATCAGCTACAATGTGGAAATATTTACTACTACAGCATGTCAGGCTACTCACTCAGTTGTTTGCTTATCAAAAACTCCTTTTTCACTCAAAATGCACTGGAAAGAAGCACCCTGTAACCGACCCATGGTGATCCACAGAAGACAGTAATAGCCTCCTGTGTAAATACTTGACAATTCAGTAAATATAAGCTTAACGAGATTTAAAACCAAGTTCTCTTAATTATTTATCCCGACATGTTTTCATTTTATTGCTGTTTCTAAATGTTTCAATTCCAGGCCTTGTATTTTGCCTCTTCAAAATCTCACTATGTCCAAGCACCATTAGATGGTACCTTTACTTTTTAAATATGTGCTTCTTATAAAAATCATCAGCACAGATGTGTACAAGAAGGTACCTCAGTCTCTACTTCTAGTCTACTGAGAAGATTCCAAATTTCAGTCAGTTTTCCCGTCGCACAACACTGTGGTTCAGGAGCCAAACAAAGTCAATCAATGTCTTCGGCTTATTGAAGTTTTACAGCCAATTATTCCTTAGCACTAATTCTATAGTAACAACTAGTCTGGGCAAGTAGAGCTGTGCCTTTAGTTGTTTGTAAATTTAAGTGTGATATCATAGTGGTCTTGAGAATGTAGTGAACCACGATTGCCCATAATTGCTTCATAATTTTATAATTTAAGTAAACAAGAACTTTGAACAGTTGGCAGCCTGTTCAAATTAGGTTCGGGTTCCAAATATCCGTAACATGAACAAAAAATTAAACTGTAGAAGTTAGACGGATTTACGGTTTATTCTGAAATCCCTCTTTCTACACTTACTTTCAATGAGGATGAAGCGTTTTATGCTACAAACCAGTGTGTCTGCTGTCACTGTTTCGACATACCTCTATAAACAGAAGCTTTATATACTCTTTTCTTTACTATTTCTCTACTTTTTCTAATTGCAGTCTATCTACAGCTAGTGACTGCGATGAGAAAGAGTTGATTTCATACTCATGCGGCAGCCCTCTACTGAGTCAGTCTTTATTAAATGCAAAATGATAATGTAACATTAGGTTGACGTGAGGTTTTTTACTTCATGGGTTTATAAATTATTTGTTGTGGCTCTGCTACAAACAACTCAGACTATCTGAATTTGTTCTCCCTCTCACAGTCAGGAGTCAATACTTTTATCTTTCCGGTGAGAGATTATAGATTGCAGTTGTCACACTCAGTCAAAAGCAAACTGTATGTGAACTTTACAGGATTCAAGACACCAGTGAGGAGTAATAACAGTTTCTAGCTCCTAGGTGTACAAGATCAAAGTGTCACATGAGATGACAGAGTTTGAGTAGCACATCCTCACTGTTATTATGTTCCCTCCTAATTTGTATGAACCATTTCTTCCATTTTCAGCTTCTCTAAATAAAAACATTGCAGTGTATTTAGCTAAATTTTGAAAGTCAATCATTTGTTCTTGCATGAAATAGACCTGTCTGGCTGAATAAGATAAAATGAAAATACATATCTGTGATTGTGTTTTCAGGTGACAGCCATCACCACCAGTGCAGAATACTGTGAGCAGCAAATCGCCTACAGCTGTCAAAAATCCAGGCTGCTTAACACTCCAGGTAAAGGCTGATGATGGCATCTTTATTCACCACTGACTCCAATACAAGTACACAGCACTGAGATAGAAAGAATGATTGCCATTTGTCACATACTCAGATTTTGATAGGAAATGCATATCCACAATAAAACAGAGTCTTCCCATCTTCTCTCCTGTCTGGGAATTCTACACAAGAAGAGACATATTTTTTAAGAAATCTGAATAAATGAGTAAAGACCCATAAAGAATGAAGATGAGTTTGAAACTGATGGGAATCATAGGCTATTGAGTTTAGCCCAGCAAACATCTACTTAAGTTTTTATGCCATCATGTCAGACCATCATCGTCAGAAACCAAATGCAAATATCTCTTGGAAAAATGGTGGTTCACGCCTCCATTTTGACACCCAGAGCTTTAAAAGCCATTGAGCTTTGAAGCCGTTATAGCAGCTTGTTATAACCAAACTCCTTACTAAGAGACGAAATGTGGTTTTTCCCATAATTTGTCACCCATCTGCATGTTTGAACTGTTGCCTTTATCCTGCCTTTACTGAGCGTTAGAATTACAAATGAGTGTTGAAACCGACCATTGGAAATGAGTTGTGGCCTGGCTGGGTTCATTCTGAGTTGATTAGCTTGGATTACATTCATTTGCGTTAGATTTATTCCAACTCAGTCAGTTAGTCTGTAATGTACTTGAGCAAGGCCTGGTAGGGTGTTGTGTCAATTTGGTTTGGATTAGTTATGCTGGCCTGTGAAATGGTTGTGTTGTGTAAAGTTTGTCCTGGATTAGATATATTTGATTTGTGTTATGGTTGGTTTAGTGGAGTTTAAACAGAATTTTAAATAGTTTTTAGGCAGAAGAATAGCGAAGAGGGCTTGTTTTTAAGTCTAATATCTGCTTTAGGGAAGACATCTGTTTGTTCGTGTGTGCGTGTGCGTGCCTGTGTGTGTGTGTGTGTTTGTGTGTGTGTGTGTGTGTGTGTGTGTGTGTGTGTGCGTGTTATGTGCACGTGCATTTTATGACATTATAAACACTGCTGTGAGGTTTTTCAATAGTAATATCAAGCTTGCTTTCATCAGAACTGTTTACTGCCATTCTCCTGTTTCTTTTCTCTGACCATCACACACTCACAAACACACACAGACATACACACATAGTACACACATGCATCTTAGGGAATAGTAGTTCATAAAGATGAGACGATCCTACTAATTAAAGTGAGTGAGAGGAGATAGAAAGAGGGTGATGGGGGAATAGAATAGATGGCAGGTTTGTTTGATATACTGTACGTCTGTATGTGTATATTTGTGTGTACCGTATGTGTATGTCAGTGGTAAAGCAATAGGTGGTTAGTAACATTTGGGTATTAATGCATCAGACCAAAACTTTGCAATTAACATCCAAAGCTTTGAGAGATGGCATCTAAGCATACAAATATATTCTATGCATACACAAATACGCTGTAATTATGCTATATTTTTACACTCAAAGATAAAATGCTGTTGTGTAAACACACACACAAATAACTGTCATTTCCCCTCCCTCAACCACACACGCTTAGACGCGGTCACTCAGTCCTCCTAGTTTACTCTTATTTCACTACCTTGTAAGTTAGGGAAATTCAATTACTAGTCTAAAATGACTGAAAAATTGTTTACCCATAAATATGCTTCATATATTAGCTGTCAGCTTTCATCAAATTACACTGTCAACAGTATCTATTTCCACTTTGAACCACAGACATATATACACACACACACACACACGCATGGCTATGCCCGCGCTCACACTTGCTACTCTTTTACTTCCACTTTCTTCCAATCCAGATCTCATCTATTACACGGGGGGGATTTTGGAGATAAACAAACAGAAAATTGGAAATTATTTCCCAATTATCAGTGATACTCTTAATTAAGACCGTTGGCAGTAATTGCCCTAATCATCTGACCCCTTTCTCACCTAATTCACATACTCTGTCGTTTTATCATTTTTTATCACCTCTCTCTCACTCAAAAGTATCCTGCAAACACACATACACACAGCCTGTCCCTGTCCAACATCAACTAATTCCAAGGATGAAAATAACGGGAGAGCTTGATGCTGATACATGAAGCAACACAAACACAAATATACAAATCAGAGACACACTCAGGCAACTAAGGCAACTCACTCCTTTCTCCATTCTTCACCTCCAGTTTTACCTCACATTACCTTTTTCTGTCCTCCATAATTCTAATTTTCCCCACCCCCGCCTATTTACCCTTGTCTCTTCAGACACTCTCTTGAACATAATTTCTAGCTTTAAGATGAGATCAGTACTTTTCATTAATGATTTAGCATCATTCCTTTCAGTGTAAACAACCTGGGAACAACCAATGGCACAAAGCTTGTACAAACAAGCCCCCATGTGGTTGCAGACACAGATAAAAACACACATCTATCATTCTCTGACTACAATTGAGACTGAATGACGCATCTGCTGAAGGATACTTGCCTCAAAAGGCCAACAAATCACAATTTTCAAAATGACAAAGCAATTTTGCTCTTTCTTTCATTCTTCCTTGTCACGTTTGTTTTTTCTTTTCTTTTGGAGATGTTCATTATATTTGTGATTAAGCTTGATAAACCAGTGTTCTGTACTTGAACTTATCCCGCATATAGGAGTTGATGGTATCCTAATAACAACTTGAAGTGATCCAACTCTCAACATCTCTTCTGCTTGGTATATAATGTATAATCTGTATAATCCTAGACCCATCATGAGAAGTCATATATAAACGGCTTGTTTAGAAAGCTAGTTTACTAAACATTTGATTCAAATCTCTGAAAAGCACAATCCCACTGCCATATAAGAATACTGATTCAGCAAACCCCAGAATATGTTCAAAAGTTCATTAGCACTGTTTTCATTTTCTTGCTTTCATCTGTCTTTGCAGGAAAGTCTCACATTAAAGTCAGACATGTTACATGCCTACTCCCCACCTCAACCCCCTTTTTTTCTTATTTGCTAAATAAAGGGCACACTACTTCCTGCTTTGACACTCACCCTTGGCATTGGAGATAAATTGTGAGGTGCAGAATAAATAAGGACACTTCTATAGAATTCTAGAGATTTCAGGGCTGAATTAGAGTAGTTGTGCAGGTGAAACAAAAATTGGATTACTTTATAATAACCAATTGTCAGTTGATGATCAGTAAAATAGCATTTCTCAACATAGAACAACCAAGAACCAAAAATACAAACTTAAATGTATTAAGCATGGTTATTTACACAACAAAAGTACAGACACTGCCAAATTTACTCACACACAATAAGGTACCTAAATATTTGGAATTTTACACAATTTTTTAAATTTTTCCTCTGTACACTACCATTATGTGTGAAAAGGATGTGAAAGAAGGGCGTCAAGATATGATTGAAGTGTGGACTTTCAGCTTTAATTCAAGTGGTTTAACAGAAATATCAAATTAACTGTTTAGGGGGAAAAAAAATCTATTTTTATCTAAACCTCTTTTAACCAAATATTTAGATATCCCATGGATAGCTACCAACTACAAATTCAGTTCTTGATATACTTCAACTCTTCTAGCCAGGTGTGGTGGCCATTCCTGAACACGAAACTGATCAGTCAACTGTCCAATTACTTGTGAGCCTCTGAAAATGAGGGACTACAGTATGTACAAAAATGGCTGTAATTCCAAAACTGTTAAATGGATATTTTGTCGCTTGAATTAAAGCTGAGAGTCTGAAAATCAGGTACATCTTGATTGCTTCTTTTCAAATCAACTGTTGTGATGTACAGAGGAAAAATTATGAAAATGTGTCAATGTTCAAACCTTAATCTATGTCATTGTAAGTATACACATTCACTTTGAATCGCAGAGATTTTTCAAAATGCATGAAAACACTTGGTTTTCTCTCTTTATTTCTCAGACTTTCCTGAGAAAATTGATAACATAATTTATAGCATCCAGGCTAATGAAGAGCAAAATATTTCTATAAAGTAAATGAGCTCATTAATCCAATGAGGTTTGCCTGAGGAAAACATAACTATCTAATATATGCAACGTTTACAGACAACACAGATGCACACATTCTCTTCTTATGTGAAATACATTTTGCTTAATTACTATCCAAACTAAGTGTTAATTCAACTTTTTTCTTTTTTTCAGAAATCACATTTTGTAAATGGGTGACAGGGACCTGTATTGTAATTCTGTAACAAACTGTGATATAAGAAGTGCAGATGTCTACAATAAAACAATAAAGGGATTAGATGAGTTCCTCTGCCACTAGCTGCAACAAGTTATCGTATAAATTACTGACTTGACTTAAGCATGAAAGTTTCACTTATTGACTGGATATAGCATTGCTGGCTCAGACTATTTTGTCTGCAAAATATAATAGTATAAAAGTAATAGTATATAATAATAATGTCATCTGTTTGTGCAATCAAAGCTAGCTAAAGAACTTTGCCATAATATATATATATTAATAAACATGTAGTGGTCATGGTGTGTGATGTTTTAATATATTCTTTACTGTCAGATAAGGTAAACATAAAATGCTACCTGACCGATGTCTCAACAACACATTTTGTGAATGGTTTGACTTTAGGGATATCATGGCTCAAGAAGTCTGGTGTAAAAGAGTAGTTTGTGTTTGATGTTAAAAGATTATGAGAGACAGAGGAGAGCAAGTTAGGGACACAGAAGGAAAAGAAAGAGACAGGGGTGGTCAGAGGTGATTGTAGTTCAGGATGATGAGGTTGTGTGTATGCGTGGCATTGTTAAAGTCCATTTCTTGGGCGCTTATGGTCTCAATTAATTCCTCACAATTCAAATCAAGCCAACCACAGTTATATTCCACAAACACAAATACTCACACAAATGCTCACAGGTCTTGTAAAACCCATTGATGACTTATTCAGGACCACAGGTTAACCACTTGTTTCTCTTTTTCCTCTGGTTATTAGCTTTAGTTGTTTATCTTTCACTTTTACAACTGCGGGGATTTGTTCTCTCCCTCTCTTCTCTCTCACTTTTACTCTTGAGCTCATTTGTCCCTCTACAAATATACCAGACCCCAATAATGGTGAACTGCTGTGAAGTGTGAACAAGGTTAGCTGAGATCAAGCTGAACTACAAAAGTCTGTCTCTGATAATCTTTTGTTGTAAAATTTACAGTCTTTAACCAGCCTGCAATGAGTTATGCTCACTCCTTTACAGTGTCGCCTTTAAGTCAATTCAAACCTGTTATCTTCTTTTTGGTTTTATATTTCTAGTTCAAAAGATGGATGGATGGATGGATGGATGGATGGATGGATGGATGGATGGATGGATGGATGGTATTCTCCCTTATTATTAGCCTATTGTGCTCACACGCTGCCTGGCTGTCACATCATTCATTACCCAACTAATGTTCTAGTTACAGTGCCATTAATTTCTGAAAGCACTCCAGGCAGGAAGCAAGTTGGTGGCCAAGAGAGAACATGAGTTAGTATATTGAAATACAAGGGAAAGGAGAACTATCACCAGAGTCCTCAGGCGTCTCTCTCACTCTCCCAGTCACCCCAGTATCCACCTTTCTCTTCATTTTCTTTCCCCCTGTAGTGCTAATTAATGTTATATTATTGTCTCTATCTTTCCCTGTTTTAAATGGACTGATGAGAAACAACCTCCCTTCAAGGTGTCAGCCAGCTTTTTGGCCCCAGCCCTAGGGGCAGGGGTGAGGGCGAGTTGATAATAGGCACTCGAGGCTGACATTTAAAGTTAGGCTTTATATAGAACAGCAGATAAACGGATGGAATTGTCTGGACACCTTTCTCCAGCCTTTAAGATAGGTAAGAAAACAGTGGACACTTGAGGACAACTCTGGTAGAAGGTTTGCTAATACCACACAACAGGGGTGTGTGTGTGTGTGTGTGTGTGTGTGTATGAGTCTCTCTATCCGTGCGTTGGTCGTCAATCAAGTGATATTTTTTGGTGACAAAGTAATGTTTATTGAGAGAGACTGTACAAGAAATAGACCAACAAAGTGTGATCCATCACAGAGGAGCCCAAATCATTTACATCCTTTAATGTGTGCTCACTGGTTGCTGTTGCCTTGGTAAGGCATCATTGCCTGAGATAATGCTGTCATATGTTGTGCCGACGGACTCATGTGTCTTTTCCGACTCCATGTCTGTCTACCTGAGTGCCACACTTAAGGCTTATAGCTACACAGGCACAGGTGTCGAAGGGAAAAGAGTATAACACTTTACAGTACATTAAGTTCGAGTAATAAGCTGTTTGTCAGGGCAGCAAATCTCTTTTTTTCTTTTATTTCCTCACTTTTTCTTCCTCTATATTTCTTCTCTCTCTCATTGTGTTCGTCACTTTCTCTCTCTCAGTCTCCCAGTAATACAAACACATGAGAGTCCTATTGTTGGCAGAGTCTTTTTGTATGTATATGGGAGTTCCCATTTGAGTGATGACTAGAGTCTAATCTATATGAGGTCAGTCTGTGTGGATGGATGGTATATGTGGTGTTGTAAAGACAACATTAGCTTCTAGTGAAGCTTTTAGTGTATGTTTTTGTGTTTGTGTGTGGTGTGTGTGGTTGGAATCTGTATAGTTTTCAAAGCTTGTATGTCTCTTTCTCACTCAGGGCTTGTGTTTGTTTGCATGTGTGAGAGAGTTGTCCATGCCTGCCCACATGCTATAGCTTGCCCCCATCGCCGACAGGCTTTAGCGTTCCCCATACACAGAGCACAAATTGTGTTTTAACACAAGCCAAGGCTAAAAACGTAGCCACCATGGAATTTATCTGAGCAGAAAAACAAAATAATGTTAATATGTGCATACAAATGTTTGAATTAATCAAGAAAACACATATCTTAATTCAAACAGGGTCAAGATCTTCCCCTAAAATTTCTAAATGAACTCAAAATGTAATGCTAGAGTTCAACTAACTTTCTATTTTTAAATTCGTAATACATTAAAAGGCAAGCAGAACTATTAATACTGCGATCAAATTTAATTTAATTCGATCTTAAGAAACGAAATTTCAACTTGAATTTGCAAGGTTTTGTGTCATTGGTAAGAAAAGTTATAATTGTTAGAGCAATACTAGACCGCTACTCATACATTTCCAGAAGAGTTACTTTCAAATTACAGAAGTGATTGGCATAATGATAATTGCTCAGTTTCTTAAATTATCCTCAGTGTTGAAAATATAAAATGTAAAGAGGAGTTTTCACATGCCATGCAATTAGATATGCAAATGAAATGTGTCTTAAATAAAAACAGGATTGTTTTTTTTTTCCTTTATGCTGTACACCACACCTCTGATGCGGGCTCACAGACTGTTGTCTCCTGCCTTTGCTGATCTCAGGCAAAATTAGACATGAGCCAATATAAAAAGCCTAAAAGGTAGTCTATTATCCTCACCCAAGGGCAGCACTCAGCACACAGTATAGTAAACAGCATGCTAATGGTTTTTTTACTGCCATTGTGTGCATTGCCGTTCAACATAAAACATTAAAGTTGTTAATGGTCTCCTGGGAGTGAAGTAAAAGCAGTCCAGGTGAGTTATGGGAGGAATGACAGTATGTTTTTCAATTCATATTTCAGTTGAGAGAGTATAAGCTGCACAAAGCTGCAACTATAAAAGAGAAGACATTCCAAAAGCATAACGATCTTTCTAGAAAGAGCAACAAGGTAGGTGCTGGACACTCCTGCCCATTATATCTCTTAACAAAACCCGCATATCATTAAAAACACACACATCAATAATAGACATATCATTAATAAAACATACACAGGTTTATCATCATGAGCAAGTGTGTAAATGTAATCCCACAATTCACACACTGCAACAGCCACTCCATGCAGTAACACAAATATACAGAGAGGCATGCCTTATCTTTATTTCTGTACCATTTATTTATGTATTTTTTTTTATGTTTTATTCCTGCAGCCCCTCACTGTCATCTGTTTTCTTTTCCATCTCCCATTCATTATTATCTGATCTCCTCTCCGAGATGCCCCATGCTGACTGATGTGTTCAAGGCACTACATATCCAAAGGCTCACATTCAAATACAATATATACACAGGCATGCATATTAATGCATTGAGAGCTTCCAGCAAATCATACTAACAACATGTATTATTCAACATGTAAAGAAAAATTGTCAATGCACTAGTGTTGACTGTATTTATATTGGTGTTTGTATGAGTCTAAGACTGCGTGTGTGTGTGTGTGTGTGTGTGTGTGTGTGTGTGTGTGTGTGTGTGTGTGTGTGTGTGTGTGTGTGTGTGTGTTTATACTTGTATGACTATACTTTGTGAAGACCAGAGTGTGCATGTTTCATAAGGCACTCCAGCTGATGGACGAAATATGTATTGAGGATTTTATTACTATCCATTATTTATTATCATTGTCTATTCATTAAATTCAATGTCAATACCTCTGGAAAGGATTGCGAGTGCATGTCTGTGAGTTCGTTCTCAACTGCATGTGTGTGTGTGTGTGTGCATGTGTATTGGTTATTATCATTGTGAGTGTATCCCATATGGATGTCTATGTGCTAATATTACTCGGTGGAGGATATTGTTAGACAGCAAGATTAAACTGAATCTTCTGAGAGAACAAACTCTGCATGGTTAACATTCAAGTCGGCAAGATTTCTGATGTAAGCATACTAGGTGATTTGATAGCTTATTTATCTCCTTTGGGAATTTATTATTTTATTTTTAAACTCTTGGGGTTCAGTGTGATGCTCAAAAGAATACAATGAGTTTTTGTAAATCCTGTCAGTTCACCTACCTTATAAGTGAATAAAATTTACATAGGGTCATTCTCCTCAAAACATTTTTTAGTTATACATTGTGCTGAGGAACTACACCACAAGCCTGACATTGGTGTTAGCAACTGAATATTGTTAACTCAATAAAACTGTTTTCGGATGAGCAAATACATAATCATGTACTTTACTGTGAAATTGTTCTACCATCAACAACTGTTATTTTTCAAAATAAGCAAGTTAGGCAGAAGTAGAGACATATGTGGTTAAATACTTTTTTGTCCATATAAAATCCGTGCCAGAATTTACCCTTGTCTGTGAATCAGTTGTCAGCCTTCATATACTGAGCACTGGTTGCTTCCCAAGTAAACCCATATGCATTTAGCAAAAGTAGCTAATCCAAGAGTCTCCTCTCTCTGCTGACTTTTGACAAGCAAAATGATTTATGAATAGCTTCATAAGGTGCAAACTGCCTCCTCCAGTATACATTATTTTACTGCTGTGTTTCCATATCTATACAACGCTTGCAAGAGCAAAGTTAGCAAGACCCAGTAGAATAACCTCCAACTTGAATAAGCCAGGATTTTCCTTTAAATTACAGGGGGAAGCTGTTAACTGTGTTATATTATCCATATGTATATTCAGAGAATAATGAGTAAATATTTCATCCAGTGTCCTTTTCTAACATCTGTATTAACATATTATCATTTCTTGGTACATGCAATAATAGGGCAAGAAAAAAATTAACTGTGAGATGTAAGAAAGGAAGATGCATTCATACAGTGTTTATCAAAATATAAGATTTATTTAATGTATTAATCATTTGAGGGAAAAATGAAATTGGATTAACTGTCATGTGCTGTATATATGCATGGCTGTTATACTGTACAGCAGGAGCTGCATATCATTTTAGCTCAGTGCCCCTATAAAATTTCATTCTGGCACTTCTTCTACTCAGAGATTCTGCATCAGTGTTAAGAAAAAGCAAAGGGACTGTTCAACCTACAATGGACCATTTGTCTGTGTTCTTTGTACTGTACAGTGCTATATCCTGTGAAGTGATGAAAAGAAAAAGTAACCTGATGCAATCTATTAAGATCATCTCACCTGCACAGATGGTTGTCAAAACACACAGAGGACATGTCAGACTGATAGTTATTCACAAATATTGATGAGTTAGGATATTATGAACCCCAGTCATGTGTAATAATGCAAATTAGAACTATCAACAACACTGTCAATTTAAACCAATGCTCCAGAATTTCTTTCAGTTGTCATCATCATTTCTGTCCTTCCTGCTACCTTTTCTGTAGTTTCATATATTGTGATCTTGCAGTGTTAAAAAAAGACATGTTATTTTTACTACACCTCATTTGTTCTGTAGGTAATGTGTTTGTATATAGTAACCCTATTATACTTTGCATCTATGGTGTATTACTGAAATCAGGGTAGAATCAAGAAAACAAAATTCCATTTACTTTTATGTATCATTCTCAATACACAGCCCCTTTCATACTGACAGTCATGGGGTCTTTGTGTGAGAAGAGAAAAAACTGTTATGCAGCTGTTACAACAGTCAGCATGTGTGGCTTCAATTTATTGCATTTTATATATCTGTTTGTTTCTTTTGTTTTTCAAGTCAGCAACTGAGAACAAAGCAAGCATCTGGATTGTAGTTTACACGTAGCATTCCAGATATGGGACCAGGACTTGAAATGTCGCAGCTGTTGAACACATAAAAAGGTGGAGAAATGTTAATCCAGAAACACCTTTTTTCCCTTTTTTTGTTTACAATTTGACATATTGACATAATAACACTATGCATAATTGGAACCTGTGTGCAACTCCAAAAAGCGCCCTTCATTACTTAGTGATACAGACTTTAATTGTGTGAAGAGAAGGGGAGAAAATGACAGATAGAAAGAACAAAGGGCAATGTTGAAACTTGTGCGGCCATAGAGATGATAAGATGGACTAAATGGAGAGACAGGGGCGTGTAAGACAAAGACTGATGTAGAGTATCACAGAGAAGAAATAAGTAAAAGAGGGAGAGGAGAGAGGGGAAGGAGGGTGGAAAAAGAAACAGATTAGTTTGTTTTCTGCCACTTGCTCTGACATTGAAAGATATGTTTGTACTAATGTCCCAGAAATCCCTGAATAACACTGCAAACCAATGCATATCCCCCTTAATAGGATTTGCTTAGTTATACTTTCTTCAGCTCGCATGCGTACACATACACACACACACATAAAAACACACTCAAACAAGCACACACACAAAGACAATACACCATATGGCTGCCGCCTGGCAGAAAGATAAGAGGCAAATGGAAAAACAGAAACGGCTCACTTGAGGAGTAATTATTGCATTGTCTTCTCATTTGTGACGAGATGAAGGGCTGATCTCAATTATGAAGCTTTCTAAAGAAATCCTGGCCCCTACATTTGTCCTCCCCAAGGTTACCCAGTATAACGGCTACACAGTGATTTGTGGCACATGAGCACAAACTGAACATAGCATTTTTACGTGTCCCTCCTTCACACACATCCATATATATCATGAGCCATGAAGTAATTCCGGTGTCATTAGTGTTTATGCATTCGGCAGTGTGTCTGCCTCAGCAAGCACACAGTTTATTAGTATCTGTGAGTGCATGGCAATCCCTGGAGGCAGTTTTAACACAGCTCTCAGATTACAGTGGGATATTGGGGCACAGAAAGATTAGACCAATTGGAAAAACAACAGGAGAAAAACAGTGGAAATATCACTCAGTGGTGCTAATGAGGCAACACAGAGAGGAAAGTTGATTTATCCGACTTGACCTTGAGGGGTTTTTGAATTAACCCAGGAAAAGTTAGAGACGCAAAGTTGGAGAGTTTTCACATTTTTACAGCTGACATACATAAGCGGGGGACACAGTGTCTGTGCATTTGTGTGAAATGAATTTGCTCTAAGTGTCCATTAGTTTGTACCTACTGTCTGCTAAAAAGGTTTTTTTGAACTTAATGTCTGTGTATGGCAGTGTGTTTAAGTCAGTGTCTTTATATCAGTGTCAGTGAATTTCAGTGTTTTTGCTCGGGCCTGTCAGGGTGTGTTTTTTTGTACCGATGACACATCTCCATGGAGCAGGTTTTGTCTTGTCTCTCACACAGGGAGAATAAACAAACTAATGAATGTTCATTATTCTTGTCCTATCCAATGTTAGTACACCATACGACATCCTTTTTGTAATCACTCAGCTCTAATTGTTTGTTTGTGTTTTTGTGTGCATATTCCTCATGTGTCACACTGCATGTTTGCCACAGCCTTCGATTCCTGAGTGTTGGTGCATCTGACATTCACCTGTATATCCACAAAAAAAAGCATTGCGTCTTTTTGTATATCTAAGTCATAGAAGTAGGCTCCTTAATAATAATCCCTTAAATTATTGTGCATTACTTTCATCTAGATATACTTACTAAATAGGCAAGAGAGTGTATGTGTCACAGTAAAACGTTTGGAATTTGTGGTCTACTATTTTTTGATCAAGTATCCATGTTTAAAGGCCCAAATGCAGGCTTGTTATTAAAGAGACACTTGATCTGAATGAAAGCAGGTTTTCTTATGTGAAGAAATGTAAGATCCAAAAAGATAAAGTTTTTCTCATGCGTCCTGGGTGTATGCTCTGCTCAGAGGCATTTGAGGGTTCTCAGTCATACTTGTGTAGTCCAGTCACAATGTTAGAAAAAGTTTCAAAAAACTAAAAGATGGATTAAAATTGCATTTGGTTGCACAATAGTTGATATTTTCTTCTGCTAATTTGCATTCAGCTATCTGAATATGTTGATGTACATACATTGACTGTTTACCCTAAAATCTTATTCACATTCATTCACTCAGCTTTGGATGTTTTTGGTCAAACAAGTTTTTAGTTTTTTATGCTACAGTTCCATTCATACAGACCTAGGAAGTCATTTATTCAAAGGCCCCTGAGAAAAAATCCAGCAAAGAAAGTATCTTGACTCTATTTAGTGTTTTCTCCAATTCCAAGGGAGCAATTGATGTCCATTAGGATCAAATAGCAACAGTGACCTAACGCAACAATAACAGAACCTGAGCATTAGCTTTGTAGTTTTTACTCTTATAGCAAACAAAAAGCAGTTGATGTTTGGCATCAAGAATGCCAGGGTGGAAACTAAAATGTAACAGCCGTTTTTCCATGGATGGAAGCTGTGATACTCATTAACTCATTAGATGGAGAAACAGCTGGACACCCACAACCATCTGCAGTGCGTTTCCCTTCTAAACAAGATTCTTTAACCTCATTTCCCCCTCACACACACACAACACACCAGCACACAAACATAAATTGAACAGACTTATTGCTCTCACACATATAAATCTGTCTGTACCTCTTCCTTTCCCATACACAAACTAATTGATGTGTACCTCTCTCATTCTGTCACCCACATATGAACTCACACACATACACACACTTTCTCGCCCCCACAAGTCCTTAATTTTCCAGCTGTGTAGGCAGGCAGCAGTGGGCAGTTTGTTCCCCTGACAAGGGTCACTGACTCGGGTAAGAGAACTCTCCGTCTCTCCCTTGACTGCCTGGATGAATGGAACGCAGGCAGTGCGATAAACACTTGAAGAGGGAAAAGGGAGGGAGAAGGGTTACAGGGAGTAAGAGAGAAGCGGAGGTTGGGAGGGAGGGAGGAGGAAATGGAGTGCAGATGGGTGGGATCAAGGGAGGGTGGCACACAGAGTGAGGAAATGAGAGAGGGAGGTGAGTGGGAGGAGGACAGGAAGGAGAGAGCCAGGTCAGAGGAGCAGCTCGAAGAGTGGAGGTGAGAATGAGAGCGGGGGACTGTGGTGTTGGTGGAGGGGTCCAATGAACCACAGCGTGATGGAGCACAATGTTAGCAGATAAGACAGATGGTAAGAGGGGACAGGTTTGCTTGTGGAGAGCAGCTTTTAAAAGCAGAAGGGAACATAGCAGCACACACGTACACACACACACAGTCAAACCACCACCAAGGGAAGAGAAAGAACAGGAAAGTAGAAAGGCCAATGTATTTCTTTGGGAATATCTAAGAAAAAAGGGTGAGTGGTAGGGAGACAGAAGAAAGAGAGGGAGAGTAAGGCCACGCTTGCAGAGTCCTCTCTGATTTATGTAGAAGTGTGAAAGGGAATTTATATCTAAAGGCAATTTATATCTAACACACTGCAGGGATTCCAAGATTTGAACCTGCCTTTTATGCAGATACACTCCATTACTCAGGAAAGTGCTCTGCATGCAGCTTCGCTACCTTCACTGTCTATCACTTTAACATACATGCATATATACACACACACAAACACACATACACACAAATTATTGACCCAACAAAGGTTAGAAGCCAGTTTCAACTTAGGTTTTATTTCTGTTCATCCTAGAGTCATGCAATGCAGATGGCCTCCCTTCATACCCTTCCCTTAACCTTGACTGTATGAAACAAAACCGCAGTAATAGAGCTGAGGTGAAGGATGATTGGGACATCGTATGACTTAAGCTTAGTGCAGTGTAATCACACAGGAAAATTGAAGGATTTTCTTTTCAATATCAGGTGTTAGAAAGTTCCTATTAGCACATATAATGAATTTGAGAGTCCTATGTTGGGTTTTTGGGGTGTAGAAATTGTCTGTTGAAAGCATAAAAAGAATTCAAATCATATGACTCTAGATTATGTATATTTTATTCAGAGTTCATGCTTGAAATGTACAGAGCAACAAATTTGTGCTGGTAGTACATCTACATATGTTGTTAGTGTACCTTGTTTTAGCAGATCAGTATAAGGACCCTTACACACCAAGCTAAACTCAAATGCTTTGCATCCACAAAGATTAACTTATCAAATGCTTTACATTCTCTTATTTTTTCTATTTAAACTTGGACTTGAAAATTCTTCAAAGACGACATCTGGTGGCCAGCTGACCTCTGCCATGTATGTACATTATGCACCTAAAACAGAATAAAATAACTTGGTTGTCTGTATTTTTAATTGAAAAAACATTGTGAAAAAATAAATAAAACAAACTAGAATCCGATTTTTACACCCATAGGAATCTGTCTAAACAGTTATATGAGAACATAAACTGAGAATATGTTTGGTAAAAAGTTTCAGTTGGCTCTGTCTCTGTGCACTGGTTTTTGGCTTGTGGAAGAAGAGAAATGATGCAGTGAAAGAGAAAAATAAGGAGGAACGGTACTAAGCGGTGAACCGATTATCTCCACTCTGCCTGGAAAGCAAGAAAGTATTCTCCATCTATCTGCCTTGTTCTATAAAAGACATACTGACCAGCACCTCCTGTTCCAAAATATCCAATCTTTAATTGTGAGCTGCTGTGTTTTTCATGAAATATACACTTTTTCAATTGAGTATAATTTAACATTGCAAAATCTCTCTGACCATGATATGACTTTCTCATCTTTGTTTTGTTTATTACCTGGACCCAACCTAATTAAATCCCCCACTTATGTTACTCTTTTTCTAAGACACTTGTTCTAAACATCTATGGTTTTTAATCATGCAAATTGTGTCTGTGGCTCATTCATGTTTTGGGCATGCCTCTGTCAACCAAGACTAATCCCATCCAATTACGGGAGCAAAGAGTTTGTGAGCGCTCCTTTACTTGCGTATGTCTGTTTCAACCAAGGCCAGTGTTTAGTTCACAAAATGAGTCCAATCAGGGTGCTAAGCGCCCAATGTCCAAATTACTTCCTCAGAGGATAAGCCTAAAGTCAGACCACAGAGGTGCTGAATTCATAACCGTGAATGTGTTCAAAAAGCAAATAGAGAACACAAAATTAACAATTTAAAGGGCTAATCCAGGCAAATTTGTTCAAGCTCACAAACTAAAAGACCTCCTGCACTAACCTCATTTCTTTGTGTCAAACACAACCAGGTCCTGTACAGTCCCACAGTTCCAAGCCTCAGTCAGTCTCACGAAGGCAGCACGTGATGCTTTTGTTGAAGTTGTCACAGCCCCTGAATAATCAGGAAAACCACACAATGGGGGTCATTGTTTAAAAACAATATTTTCAGAGTATTGTTGTTTAATTTTACAGTTAAGGTTATCTTTTCTCTTTAGCTGTAGTCGGTATGTATTTTGATCAGCGTGTACACTGAATGCCAGTCACCTGGCACTCATAAACTTTATTCTATCCAAATATGTTTAACCATGTTAGAATTTTTGTTTCCTTTTTTGTATAGTAAAAGCTGGTTTTTATTGCTTTAATTTATTTCTCCTGTTCATGTTCCCCTTAAGACACACTGAAATTCTTGTCTCTCCATTTGTGTCCCATTTCCTCATTGTCTCTGTCTTAGCCTTACCATTGGCCTGAGAAAAATGTCGTTTACAATAATTTGAGAAGGGACCCTCAACTCTCCTGTTCTGTACACGGTGCTTTTTTTGCCTTGTGGAGTGGAAAATAGCGAAAATAGCACACCATCACAACATTCATAGAAATATTACTGAGATGCTGTGTCATGCTCCATCTGTTGTGCCTCACTGTGAAGCCCTTTTTTTGTTTGTTTTTTTATTGTCCTTGTTTTTAGCAACATCGCACACTTACAACAGGCGTCACAACAGTACTTGATGTCGTCAAAAGGCTTTCACCCATTTCAAAAGGTGCCATTGCTGTGTGCGTATCGGTGAACATGTATTTATAATGAAGATGTGGAAATTTTAAAAATAAAGGAGTAGACTGTGAGAATGGAAAGAAGGAAGAAAGGTAGACATTGAATAAAATGCAGAACAGAGAAACAAGGAGAGAAGAGGAACATGTAAGGTTGTGCAGATATGTATGAGTAGATCTCACCGATGATGTTTCCTGCTGTGCACCTCTGCAGGAGATTACAGGGAGGCTACTGATGTTCCTTCACAATTCTTCTTGACTGCTTCTTCTCAGACAGTTATGGTATTATCATAATCCATTTTCAGGGTGCAGTGGAAGACTCATGCTATGTAGTGGGCTGGAAATTGAAATTAGATTCACAGCTTGATATCAAGGAACCTCTGTGCATGCAAATGTGTATAGGATGTTAGCAGAGTCCCATTTTGGGAGCCAACTCCTTCAAGGGACATGACATATGACGGTTGGTGGTCAGGGGAACCAAACTGTGGAATGAGCCTGGATCTATTAACTAAATTGGTTAACAAGAGGTAAAAGGTGCATTTGTGCAGTCTTTGTCAACTTGTAGATTCAGAAAATCATTGGTAAACCAATGCATGAAAAGGATACACTGGTTTTTGCCCTCCAAATTTGGGGGAAATAAGAACAGTATTTCAACCCATTATGATTCTTCTAGTCTTCGAATGCTGATTTAAAAAGAAGCGACCCCTGAAATTAGGGAACAGCAAGTGTGTGCTTGTACAGAAGCGTGCGTGCATGTCTAATATACATGTCTCTCAAAGACTGTTTGAGTATGCACTCTCAGTATTCGCGTAACTGTGTAAGGGTATTTATCTGTAGCTCCCAGCTTGCCTTGGGCCATCCTGTGGTGTTTAAATCTGTGTATCATCTGTCATTTAGGCTTCTTTTCCTTTCGCACTGAGAAGTCTACTGTCTCCTCGGTGTTTGCCGCCCCATATTGCTTACAGTACAATAACCCAGGAAAGCTAACAGGATTGCATAACATAGCATGACTGTTGCGAACACCAACAGTTGAATTCGCTTTGTTGTTCAGTCTTACTGTATCTTCAGAATGTTCCAATATCCACCTGAACGTCTTTCTGTGATGTCTCAACATCAGGCTTTCTGTTTTGTCTCTCTCTTCTTTCTTTTGAGTCTCTGCTCTCTCTTTATCTTCTGGTCTGTATTCTATATGTATTCCTCAATAGAGAGACTATGGTGTTGAATAACCTGATTCGAGGAGCTAAACCTAACTAAATGCATTCTGTTTTAATGTTTTTATAAAATGCAAAGTCTGATCAAAAGATTTTCATAGGTGTTTTTCCAGGAAACATTATACTATGATACAAAAAAAAATTGGAGAAAGATTTACTACTGTCAAAAGGAAGCTTTTAGCTCTTTCTAAACAGCTAGCAGTTTGAATGGCTTTCAACATTTTAATAATCATAACCCTCCAAATGATTTTGCCATCATTCATTTAAAGACAGTCTGAATTTATTCTGAACATAAAAGCATGGCATGTCCTTAAAGCCCTCGGATCTATATTAAGACATTCTGTAGGAATGATATAAATTGGGTCGACCACAACCTTATATTTCCAGACAGCTTGTTTGAAGAATCTCTGCTTTTCTTCCGGGGAGTGATAGCTTAACTGCACAGTTTAGTATTAGAAGATGGCGATGAATTGCAAAAAGGCAGAGAACTGAAATACGGCTCTCTCTTTCTCTCCCCCTTGGTGGTTAGCTATAGTCACTAGTGGGCTTTAATTTCTGCAGAGTTTCAGGGAGGTGGAAGCCTGCAGAGCAGACAATCATGCCTATGTTGTCACCCCCAAGGCCCCATGCTTCATCTCAATAAGCCCCTGTCTTCCTCCATCTCTGTCTGCATCTGTGCCTGGATGTTTATGTATGTTTTCACTTACTTAACACAAAGATTTCATGGATTTCCGGCAAAGTTAAAGGTCATGTTTCACACTGTCAGATGGAATGCAGAGGGAGCAAGAAAGAGTGGAGGTGGAAGAGAGAAAGCAGAAAAAAGAAAAGACAATTCTTTAAAGTATGGTATAAATAAGAATGAAGGCAAAAATATAATCAAATAGGGAAGTAAAGAAGAGAAAGAAAACCTGGAAACAGAGCAAGTCAACAAGGGCAATAGAGGTGTGAGTTAGGTTCATCTATCTATCTATCTATCTATCTATCTATCTATCTATCTATCTATCTATCTATCTATCTATCTATCTATCTATCTATCTATCTATCTATCTATCTATCTATCTATCTATCTATCTCCATATATATGATTTATGTTTACTATTAACTGCTAAACGTTTTGGCAGTCATGACAGTCCATCACATATGCTGGCCCCTGTTCTCCCTCACACAACCTTTATCTGTCTGGTGAATGTAAATTAATATTTCTATTATTTTGCTGTATTGTGTTTGTGTTTAAGAGTGCATCTTTAAGGATGCTGCATACACACCATGGCTTCTGTTGTGGCAGTAAAATGGCAGTAACATCCCAGGACTGTTTTCTCATACAGTAACATAATTTTCTATTACCACTGATTTTGTCCACCTTGTTACAGGTGTCAGTTCCAATGTGTGTGTTATGAATACTTTGCTGACAGTGTGTCCATACCCCAGTGTCCATCTCATGACTGTATTAATCTGGATGTGTGCACATGCGTTCATGCATGTATAACTTAATTAAAAGCTGCAGAGGGTGATATCGCACTGATAAGGTTGCTTTCATACTCTGAGGAGACCTCTTCCACACTGAACACTGCCTATCACTCATCAGCCATAATCTTTCTGGGAATGATATCCCTGGAATGACCCCCAGGAATATGACAACGGCTTTGCCATTAGGGAATATCAGAGCTTCAGGACTACTGCCATTTAGCAGCCAGTGATCATGTTCCAACAAGCAATCATTCCTCACTCCTTGTCTTGTATTTCCCTCAAGCACTCAGAGAATTGCATTTTCATTTTTGCTCCAAGCACCTTGATGCATCGCTGTAATCCACCAAGTGGCTGAAGTATATCCCACACAAGGGTGAAGCTGAGGCTGTATCTAAACTACTAATATTATAAACCCATAATTGGAGAGTGAGTGAGGTCTATTATTTAACTGGGGTTCAACATATAGGAAAAAAGGACAGTACTGTATTTCATGTATGTCTTTTCATAGTACCTACCAGCAACGGACTGTGTTGACAGTAAACATTGCAATTATGTTAATAATATCTTTTATTAAATTACTATTTATAACAGAGGATAAGTCTAAGTGGCAAATTATGAAATCCCACTTCTCAAATATATAAACATACTTGTTGCTGCTAAAGCACTTTGTTGAAGCAATTAGAAGAGTACATTGCATCAATATTTATTATACTCCCACTTTGTATAGTGTTACATCATGTTGACATACGAGTCCAGTAACTAAACTTGTAAAGACAGATTTTGTCTTCTTCAAATGACGCAACACTAAGAACAAGTTACTAACAGGCACCACAGACTGAGATAACAGGGAAAGATTTTTTTCTCTAATGATTGTTACATTTTTGGATTATTATTTTATTTAGGATGAGTTTTGAAATACATTGAAACAGTCAAACTGTGTCTCCAAGAGACCAAGAGATCTGTTACAGTAGCAACTAAACAGTGTTAAGACACAGTGTGGGAAAACATCACTTTAAAAGGGCACAAGAGCATAAAGCAACCAGATCAGGAGCAGAAAGAGGATGAGAGGATGAGGACAAGAAGACTGGACACTGAAAAAAAAGAGCAAGAGAAAGTAGTACACTGGAAACATACATGGGTTTGCAACCTTACAGATGAGCTACCAGACACTGATAAGTGCACACTAGATTAACATGTTTGATTGTGAATGGATGATACTGGGTCTAGCAGACATATAAAACATAAACTCTGCATATAAAGGAGCAAAAAACAAGAAAATGTACGTTGTTAATAAAATGCAGTTTCCTAAATTGTATTTTCTATTTTTAAACAGTCTGTTGACAACTTACCTTGAAACCTAGAACTTAATTAGCTAGATAGGTTAGTTGTCTAACTTGCCATAGCTGCCATTGAGGGCACCAAAGACACATCTTTGGTAACATTGCTCAGCGTTCAATGGCATTAGAAAAATTTAAGAGGAGTTTAAATTCTCTGATTTCACGGATATTATGTGCATGTCTTTTCATGGCAGACTATCATATTCTTTAAACAAAATATCTAAAAAATAGAAGGGATTAAGTGTTTTTCACCAGAGTTGCATTACATATGCACCACTAAATGTTTTGACATGAAATAAGGGGGGGGGGGGTCTGGCTCTATTTAAATACCTTGAAAATTTCATTTCAATTTGGTTGGTGGATGCTTATATTTCTAAGGTTTGTTTGGGAAAATTTAGACACATGGCTTCTGTCTGTTAAATGTTGATGTTGAAAGCTAATACTAATGTTGATTTCATTTGCTACACAGAACAACTAAGAAAAACATAAAAAAAAAAAAAAAAAAAAAATTTCTCACCCATTTTTTATAGATTCCAACACAGACGCACAGCATAAATATTACAACTAATTTATGATGCGACCATACATAAATTTACACCCACAAATGAATCAATTATGTTCTTGTTTAGAAGTGTAGTTTGAGTAAAAGAGCCTTTTAACGTTTTAATGTAAATCACAGAGCATATGTGCGAGGGAAAAGCAATGGAACAATCGGAGCAATTTAATTAACTTTACAAAGAAGTATGTACATCAGTGGACTTGCGGCGGCTGAGATGGACCTTTTTTATAATCATGAGTTAAGCTTGAGTTAGGCTCAAGCCAAGGTGAATTTTATTGGAAAGCACAAACCAGAACCTGGAACAATCGAACCAGGGAAAAGACCCACAACACAACAGACACACACACACACACACACACACACACACACACACACACACATACACACCCACCGTTCTCCAGTTACAGGAGTAGGTTACTACAGTCATGACAGCTCAAACTGAGTCTAACTTCCATGAGGGATCATAAACTGACAGCTTCTTAGACATGTTTTGATTTGCTTTTTTCCCTTTTTGTTATTTTTTTCCTCAAGACAGTATTTTTATCTTAGTTATGAATGGGTTATATTTATGTGTCTGGAGTTGAAGTTACATGTACTTATTCACACACACCTCTACCTATATGTAGATCTGTGTTAATACTTCTATGCCTACAATGTTATTTATGTAAATATAGCTTAGTACTAAGTGACTCTGCTCCCGGGAGTTAATGTGTGTGATCTGGACCACCCCCCAGCTGTAAAGTACACATACATACAGAAATGAGTGATTCCCTGAAATTCTCTCTGAACTCAGAGCGTGAACTTGTGTGAAAGTTTTAGTGAGATGTGGGCAAATTATTCATCTGTCCTTTTAACCATCCCTTTTAACCATCCAATTGGAGCATAGATAATGGGAAGAGGGTTGACGGATCATGGGATATTAATGATGTTGTAGAATTTGCAACATGTTTTCTCCTTGTTACATGTGTTTACATTAATCAGCCTACTTGTATGGTCATTCCCGAGATTGCATTGGATATATATGTTGCATTAAGGCACATGAATGTTATACGGGTCTGTGAGCTTTTGTGTAAGCGTTGTCCCTCAGGGAAGGTCAGGGACATTAGTAAGATCAGTAAAGCAGTCTTGTTCATTTTATTAACTGTCTTCCTGATTACATCTTTCCTTTGGGTATGCTGCCTCCATTAGCCAGGTCAAAGCATGATTACTGCAGAATAGATTAGTGTTTTATTTTTTCTCAGTTAGAAACCACTGCAGAGTAGTCAAACCTTGGATGAAGTTACTCTAAGGTAACCAGAAATACTAGGGTTATTTTTTTGGCAAATAAAGCATATTGAAAAGTAAAAGAATAAGAAATGTAGCATTTAGATTTTTTGCTTTTTTTGCTTTTGAAAAGGTTTAATCTATGTTCAGGAAATTAGTAGCCTTGGCCTGCAGCAAAGAATATAAAGATTACTCAGCTGGTGATTTGAAGGTTAGCACTTTTTTTTTTTTTTTTTCAAAAGAAGCTGTCAAAGAATAATGGCAGTGCCTGTAAGCTTCTACAGCAGCTTTAAATTTCTTAAGAAACACAAATAGAAGTATCTCAAGAAAAGGTAAGCCACCTGTCTGCTAATTTTGAAATCAGTTACATAGTAGTAAAGACAAAAAAGGAAAAATGTTTGTATTTCAAAGAATGACATATTACTACAGTACTGCAGTGTGCCTGCATTCCTTCTCATATTAGAATTGCCCAACAAGCGCCATGTTGAAAAATGAACAATTCCCCTACTGGCAACTGACTCAACTGACTAGAAGGTTGCACTCTAGATTAATAGGTACTGTCAGGCTTCTACATGCTGTGCACCAATGGGAACTTCCTGGCTTGAAATTTAGATGAACATGTAGATATGACATTTCTAAACTCAATTTTCAATTATGGAACAAGGTCCCCTTCCAGTTGCCTACAGTGTGCCCTAATAACTGTCTGACATCTCCAACAAAAAAATCAAGGCCTGTCTTGAATTGACCTTTTTCATTATTTGCACTCCCCTGCAGCGAGACAGGACCTGCAAACTTCAACTCAATCATCCTGGTCCACATTAACTAGCATATCTCACACTCACACACATATACTTACCTAAAACTCAAAGAACTTAATACACTACATACCTGCTACTTTCCAGTGATTTAAAAATGAATCTAACCTTGTAATAGGTACAAACATGCTTTTATATTGTAATGACGTTTAAGTCTACAGTCAAAATAACCTCTTTTCATACTTATACTACCCATCACCATGCATGACAGTTAATACTATGCATTGTGTCTGTCATATACAAACATGAGCATAAATTTTCATTTGTGTGTTTTAAACTACAGAGATTTTTATGCAGTATTATCTATCTTGCAAACAAAGTCTCAAAAACAAACTCACTGGGTCTAATTAATCATTTAATGTTTTAGAGGTTCTCATATTTAATTCAGTTCAATTCAGTTCAATTCAATTTTATTTATATAGTGCGATATCATAACAGACGTTATCTCAGGGAATTTTTCGTATAGATCCTGACTGAAAATCCTCAAATAAACTATTATTATGTAAAAAGTCACACAACTGGTTGGCTACAGCTTTCTCAAGGATCTTTTAGAGAAAGGGAAGGTTAGATAAGGCTCTATAGTTGGCTAAAACATCTGGATCGATGGTAGGCTTTTTAAGAAGAGGTTTAATTACAGCTATCTTAAAGGACTGCATTACATAGACTGATAATAGGGACAGATTAATTATGTCTAATAGAGAAGTGCTAACTAAGAGTAGAACTTCCTTTAGCAGCCTGGTTGGGATGGGGTCTAAGAGACATGTTGATAGTTTAGATGAAGAGATCATTGAAGTTAGATGAGGAGATCGCTGAAGTTAGTTGGTGAAGGTCGTCGGTGAAGGAGAGAAAATGTCTAGGAATGTATCGGGTTTTACGGCTGTTTCTAATGTTCCTGTGATTGAGTAAAAATTAGTCCTGGTTGAGGGCGGGAGGAGGTGATTTTTTTTCTAATAGTTAGAATTTTATCATTAAAGAAGCTCATGAAATCATCACTAATCAGAGCTACAGGAATATATGGATCAATCGAGCTATGACTCTCAATCAGCCTGGCTACAGTGTTGAAAAGAAAGCTAGGGTTGTTTTTATTTTCTTCTATTGAAGATGAGTAATAGGCTGCTCTGGCATCACTGAGGGCCTTCTTGTAAATTTTAAGACTGTCATGCCAGGCTAAGCGGGATTGTTCCAGTTTACTATAGCAGCATATTTTAAGTTTTCGTATTGTTTGCTTTAACATACGGGTTTTGGGAGTTAAATCATGGTGTTAACCTCCTTTGTTTTATTATCTTCTTTTTTATTGGGGCAATAGAGTCAAGCATTGTTCTCATTGAGCCTGAAGCGCAATCAACAAGCTGATCAATTTGGGAGGGGCTAAAGTTAGCATACGAGTTCTCTGTTATACTGTGATATGGCAGTGAATTTAGTACTGATGGAATCACCTCTTTAAATTTAGCTCCAGCACTATAAGATAGACATCTAGTAAAGACATTTTTGCCTAATGGTGTGTAATCCAGTAACAAAAGTTCAAAGGTTATTAAACAATAGTCTGAGAGAAGAGGATTCTGTGGAAAGACAATGAATTGTTCAATTTCTATGCCATAGGTCAGAACAAGGTTGAGGGTGTGGTTAAAACAATGAGTGGGTTTATTTACCCTTTGGGCAAAGCCAACTGAGTCTAAAAGTGAGATAAATGCAGCACTGAGGCTATCACTATCAATATCCACATGAATATTGAAATTGCCTACTTATTTTGTCTGTACTAATGACTAAGGTTGATAAAAACTCTGAGAATTCAGATAGAAATTCAGAGTATGGTCCAGGAGCACGGTACACTATAACAAATAGAACAGGCTTTAAAGTTTTCCAGGTTGGGTGTGTTAGACTAAGAATCAGGCTTTTGAATGAGTCATGGCTGATTTTAGGTTTAGGGATGATTAACAGGCTTGAGTTGAAAATGGCTACAAATTCATCTCCTCGGCCAGTGCCTCTGGGAATATGAGTATTAATATGACTGGGGGGATGAATTCATTTAAGCTAACAAATTCATCATGACACATGTTGTATTTATCAGTCTTAAACCCAGAACAATTTCCTGAATAAATGAATTCCAATGCTTCTTGCCATAAAGAGCTCTGTAAAGGTGTCCACAACATAACTTAATAAAGTTATGTTGACAGGTGTTCCTGTTCATTTTGCCAACACATTCAAATCTAAAAGGGTAGGCTCAACAACAGACACACCCTTCACCATAATACAATACAGTTCAACAGCACCATGGACTACATCCTCCAGACTAAAGCAAAAAATGAATAAAATAGCCCTCCTGAAGGGAGGATTTATTGCAGTTCTGTTGTAGTAGACTGCATTGGTTTTACCGAGGTATTTCTGATAAAGTTACAACTGAATATAAACCGTACAAACCCACAGTTGCATCAGTCATTGAAGTCCCAGGCCAGTCAGCCTACCGCAGAATATAAGGGAAAGTACAGTATAGCTCAGTAAAAAAAAAAAAAAGGCAAATACTCATCTGTGCTCATTACACACATTCAGTTTTAACTAAGTTTTCAAACTTTCCAGCTCCCTGCTATTAACTCACTCTTTCTCATATCCAATTATGATCCTGTATGCATCCACATGTAAACGCCTACAGAACCTTCCACTGGCACATCCAATGAGTGCTCACCAGATCTCTAAGACGCTTGAGCTGTCAAACCAGACCAAAGCATTTGTATTTTCCCTACCTAATGCAGCAACCACACAGGAAGGTTGAACAGTAAGCCAAAAAGTTTCCCTATTATGGAATGCAGCACATCATTAAGACTCTGTAATAAGCTTCCACAAGCCAGGTGCAGCCTCACCTGTCAGCCATGTGCTTATTACTAATATGGTCATCGTGTTTCCAAGGACATCGTGAACAAGTTATTAGGGAATGATGGGCAGGGGAGCAACACTTAGTATACTGCTGCGTTTATGAAAAAAAATTGGCAATTTGTTGGAAATGCTTCATATTTTAATCTAGACAACATGAGCTATTCGTTATACAGTATAACTGATTTATTTTACAGTCTTTTTATGTGAAAAAGTTTTGAAAGGAAATATTTTTGAAAGGGAAATAGTTTTTATTTTATCTAAGTTTTGTGATTTAATATCCCATTATTTTCAATCAATAATGTCCTGTGCCTAAGAAAATCATCACCCGTCACAGCTATGATAATAAAAGTGCAGCACTCAATTCATTCTTTTAAGTGTAAGGTAAACAGTATGGCTATTGTTTGAAAGGCCCTGGTCGATTTTGCGCTACATTTGCGATTAATGTTTTTCTGTGTTCATTTACTGTAGAAATTGAGGTGAAGAGCAACAACTGTAACTTTACACATTCAGGCTGATGATGTGCTTTCATTGATTTGATTCTAACTAGATTTTATCAAAAAATCTATTGCATATATAGCTGACAGGAAGTTTACACATCTGTAGTGTCTTTAATTGTGACATTAAAATATGAAGGTATGAAGTATCTTCAAAACAAGGGGCATTTTTGCTGCCTAATGCCCTGAAATAATCATCATGCAGTAATGTATATATTACAGCATTATGATTGATGATTTACATATGTATATGACATGTATGTAATAAATCTGTAATATACTTGTAATGTACAAATTAATAGTATACAGTACTCCATCCTCCTCTAACTTCCACTCACTTTGTCCATTAATACACTAATAAATATTTATGGGCAACCTTTCCCCACATTTTTGGCACTAATATTAACTAATATAACTCTGTATCTGTAAGCACTTATCATTACAGCCGGTTCAGTTGTATCAGTTTTTTGTCATTAATTTGCAAATTTACGTAACAATTTCTTACAAAATCTATAGGTAAACATCTGAGGTAAATCTGTGAATATGAATGAGCTCATTAGAGGCAAATAAAGGTAAATGTATATTAGGTCACTGATTTGGACAACTTTCACAAATTACTGGTGCAATAAATCATGGTGAGGGCCTTTACTTGAGGACACAGAGTATTCTAGATATAAAATATAACCCTAACCTGGTTAAAGTCTACCCTGGATAGAGGTTTAATAAGCTGTTTATACACATTTCGGTCAGATTTATCTTCTGTTAAATTCATTATGTAGAAAATAAGCTGTGGGACTTCTTGTCGTTCCCTTTATTTGTAAGAAATCAGTTGGCAGTAGGGCCTTATCAGAGCAAGATTGGTAGACTCATTTCTCTATAGACCCATTTCTCTATTCTGCCTTTAAATTTCCTCAATGGACTGAGTTTTTTTATGTAGCCAATCTATTAGTTGCCTACATAAACCAATACATTTTTTAGTTGTTCTGATCATTCTTTTTTGTTTCACATTACTGTCTTTGGTGATCTGGCTACCATTTGAGAAAGATTTCAAAATTATTTTCCAAATAAAGAAAAATCTTTGAAGAGGGTGTAATGATTGTGACAGACGTATCTGAGTAAATTCATGGGATTCCAGAAAACAGAAACTGTCTGTCCAGTGCTCCATATTTTATACCAGCACATTCAAATGTCAGGCAATGTGAAGGTGGACTAGTGGTAAGAGATGAAGGAAAAAAATACAAATGTAGACTGACAGTCTTCAAATTATTGCCCACGTTCCCCATCCTAGATAGAAACAATAAGGAGTGGAGAAGACCATTAGAAAATATGGTGACAGACAGAACCAGAACAAAAATTTGAATAAGTAAATATATATAGTTGTAGGGTGAAAAATAGAAAACCAGGAGGTGAAAGAGGAGGGATTTAGTTTGAGAAAAAGTGAGAGAAAGGCAGCAGGAGTAGTCAACTACAGAAATCAATAACTCAACCTAAGATGGAGACAGCATGGCGGTGAGGGAATGAACAGAAGAGGGAAAAGAGAGACGGGGAGACATGAAACAGAAATTGAGGGTGTAAGAGCGGTAGATTACAATAGAGAAGGTTACTGAGTTCTTGTGTGCTCATGGAGACACCCAGTTGGATAGTGTCTGACCCGCTGAGGTCATCCTCTTCACCTGCACATCGACTGCAAACAAAGACCAGGGTAGGAATGAAGCAGAGGAGTAGAATGTAGCATGCTTGATGAAAGAGGGGTGTCGGAGGTTATTCTTTATTCTCCTTTGAAAGGCACCATGTATACCTCTGAAATGTCTATGCTGTCTAAAGGCGCCAAACCGTTTTTTCACAAAGCTGTGGCTCTCAGCATCTTAGAATGTTATAAATTCTTGCAAGAAATTTTCAAAGTTGATGCAACAATTAAAGCATCCAAACATAATACGCTTCACAGGCAACCAGCGGAGCCATACTGTATACCTTAGACTTTCCAGGCCACAACATTCTGATATTTTAGTGTCAAAGATTCTCATTCGAGCACACAGTAAAATATCATTATGTAAAATGTAATGTGTGGTTAAGCCAAAAGCAAGGCTATATCTCCATACTACCAATTGTTTCAATCAGTATTTGTGGGAATAAAGAAAAAAGAGATCGACAAAAGCCACAGGAATCAGCCCTCATCGATGATTGCTGGCAGCATGTGTTTCTCCATCTTTCATAACCAGTCTTGTTTCTTCACTCAAAGAAATTTTACCCAGGATGGGACTGGGTTTGGACTATACTTCGTGAAAGTATGAAAAAAAGCAAATGAAAATGGAGTAGCAGTCGTTTGGATGGCAGCACAGCTGGACTATAAAAGGGAAAGGGTACAATAAAAGTCAGAATTAAGAAAAAATAAACACATTTAAGGATAAAATCCTGAAATCCATCATGTTTCTGACAACAAAGTCAGGTAGTGATGAACATAGCACCTGAACGTCAGCAGGATGCACATCCCCTTCATGAGCAATACAAAGCCAAAATCCAGCAAGAGCTTTGATGGCAATTGATAGATGCTAGAGAGACTTGTTTCTGTTGTTTCGTGTCACATTGACATGAAAGTAATTCAGACTTTTATCATAGGTGTGTCGGTCCCTGCTTGTTTGTTTGAGTGTGTTGGCACATATAAACAAGTAGTTAGTTTATAGCTTATACATACCTCAGTGCTCTATATGATGTCTGAAATATTTGGAATTTGGTTTGTGAAAGGGAATTAGTTTATTATGAATTTCCTCAATGACATCAACCATTCCACTGACTTCTTGTACCAGATTTTTGTGCATCACAGTGCCATAAAATGCCATTTCATCTTTGTACTTCATATAATCTTAATCCTCTTGAGTCTTTTACAAACAGCAAAGTGTTGAATTGTTTTGTGCCTTGATGACAATTTTTAACAATTATTATTCCTCTTAAAAAATTTTACACTCACAAAGGGAAATATATGCCATTAGTATTTGCTTTGGCAGAGAGAGGGAAACTCAAATCCCTGTGGATGACATGACCAATGCTATACCCATGCTTTTCTACAGACTTTTTGTTCTGTGCCAACCCTTTTTCTTACTTCCTGTACAGCTAAACTGCAACAGAAAACACCTCTTGTAGAAAACATGATTGCTGGCTGGATTATTTTTGGATGGAACATATATTTTTTAATGAATGAAACGTTACATTTATTAACGGAGTTGCTGGGGGTTGCTTGGGGTAAAAAGTGGCTGTGCAAAGCACACAACAGTCACAAAATAGACCAGAGTTTGCATCCAGAGTCTTGGTTGGCTGTGGTTTGGGTTTAACAAAAGCACTTTGGTTAAGGTAAGTGGGAAGTAGTGGTTTTTTAAATGTAAATAAGTACAGTGTCTGAAGTCACTATAAACTTTTTTCTATTAAACCAGACCACAATATTTCTTTAACCTTAACTAAGAGCTGTGGGAGTCTATTGTATTACAATATCCAATATTTTTCTGAAAAATATAGTGTTATTTTTTAAATTGTTGGTTCTTAACATTTTATTGATACAATCAGTGGGCCTATCGACGTATTTGCAACTTGCCAAATTGTCATTATGTTTATAAAAAACATAATCTGGTTGCAAATACACTTCCTGAAATTAATATTTTGTATAGCACCGTAGTTGTCTATAGATTTAATGTTTTCAGAAATGAGGAGTTAACATTGTTTATATACTATCAAAAAACATAAGATATTGTATACTTGAAGAAGCAAATGAGAAAATGTCTCTTGCTAACATCCTTGATGAAGTCTATTTTTGGAATTATCAGAGCCACACTTGGAATTTTTCTTGCCAGAAAATCTTGACTGATTGCTCAGGGAACAGCATGAGAGCTTGCTCAGTTTTTGGCCAAATTGTTATCTCATCTTTATTAAATAGTATCTGATCATTAGAGTGAAGCCAAAATTGGCTGGTGAGAATTCCCCTATAAGTTCGACATCTTAGCTGCAAATTTTTTCACGACTCTACAGTTCTGTCATCATTAATATAACTACATGTCACTGAAGGACTGCGAAGAAGTGGTATTTGTTTTCCCTCTCTTAACTATAACACCTAAAAACATCTCTACCGCAACTGATCCCTTGTCTCTTCTCATTTCTCATGTCCTCATCTTGTGAGTCTTGCTTTCTTTTTTGTCTTTCCTGTTTCCGATTCTTCTTCCTTTTTTCTCTTTTTTAACTGCCTGTTTTCTGAACTTTTTTCCTCTTTTCAACAGCCTCTCTCTCTGATTCACTTTTTCTCTCCCTCTTGCTCTCTTCCTCTTTGCCCTTACCTCTGTCGAGTTGTTTATGCCCTGTTCATCCTCCTCTGCCATGAGTGTTTTTCACAGTATCCCCATCCATATGATGAGCCTCAAAGAGATGGAGGGAGATAGATGGCATAAGTGAAGAGGCAGAGAAAAACAAGTTTGTCTTGGCAGAAGTCATTTTCCTCATAGCACAACTGTCAATTGTCCTCGACCTGAGGAGTCACTAAACACTAAATCTGACTTATAGTCATAAACACAGAGACACACAAACACTGATTGAGATTACCCTGCAGTAATGATGATTATGGTTGTTTATGGTCTTCAGCCTACACTTTTGTCAGTTACAACGGCCGCCAGATGTGTGTGTTTTTGTGATTGTACACATTCTGCTTAGTTTGTAGCTATGTTTGTGTTTGCACACATGCCGGCTCTAGTGCTTACTTTAGAGTCAAGGGGAGTAATTGCAGCATAGTCAGGTTATTGTGTCCTTTATCAAACAGACAAGCCAATTAGGGGCACAACCAGTGATATTAATTTTCACATCCTTCCCCTCTCTCTCCCTTTAGAGGTATTTTTATTTAATGGCCAGATACACTCAATGATGACCTGTGAAGAATTATAGAAAGCTGCATAGGTATGTAGAGTGAATTCACTAGAGTGTAACGTGCTAAAGAGTAGGTGGGGGAAGGAGGTTTGGCTTCAGAGCAATCAGTGAGGTGGATTCCATTATGGGTGCTCTCAGAAACAGTTGAAATAACTCATTATACTTTCTTGGCCTGTCTGGCCTGTTCGAATGTTGACAACGAATATGTAGACAATGGATATGTCTCATCTGACGCTGTTTGCACTGTGGACAATAGCAAACTAATTTCTGCACTGTTGCTCTTGAACCAAATTACAGGGTTTATAGATTTTGTTTGTGCTTTTGAAACAGAGGACACAACAAAAAACAATAGGTGATATTAGACATGCATGTTTTACCATCTATTTATATTTCGCTATACTTGTGAAATGAGCATAGAAATTATTGATTAATTGATTATTTGGTACCTGGATTTTTTTTTTTACAAAGTTATGATTGCATTAGTTGTGCATAGCAGATTTTTGTAAGAATTAAAAACTTGCACCATTCACATCCCTGTTCACATGCTAGCAGTTCCCCCTTTTCTTGCCTTTGGTACTGCATTGCTACATTTCTTGGCCACTTATTGCCAGCAACTGTTATCAATTGTAATCAAATGAAACCACCGACTGCATTTTTCACAACACCTGATGCAAACCTTATGCAAACCTGATGGCTTGATGGTGTCCTTGTTCACGATAAACTAACAAAATTGGGACCCACTGTTAAAAACATTTTTCCATTTTGCTACTAGTGGTCAAAATCTCCACAGAGTACTTTTAAGTTACCTTACAATATCCAGACCTCCATTTCACCCAGCTTTACTAAACCAAAAGTAAAGCATTACAAGTACTTACAGATCACAAGCATTTTATATTTTGGTATGCATTGTAGCCCCTCACAGAGCAAACCATAAGGGACAGACAAGGACGGCGGGATGCGTTTCAAATGCAACTTCAAATTAGGATCAGAGCAAGGGAAGTTTGAAATTAGCATAGACTAAAGGGTAGATTATAGTGGGACTAATGAGAACATAAAGAGATTAGATGCTGAGAAAGAGTCGTTGAGACATGAGATAGATCGACAGATATTGAGCATGAAGAGAGAGAGAAATGCCGCTGAGACCAACTGATATGAGATTGCAAGAAAAAGGGATGGAAAGCAGATACGAGAGAGAGTGTGCAAAAGAGTAGCCTGGTAGAGCAGGAAACCCAGGAGTGCAAAGATAACTAGAAAGACATAATACTAAGAGAGATAGAGAGAAGAAGGCTGTTGAGACCAGGGCATATGAGAGAGCAAGGTGAAGGTGGGGAGCATGAAGTAGAAAGGCCTAAATATGTGAAAGCCATAGAGACGGTGAAGATGGTGTTAAAGCCTGGAGGTAGGAGGGGTTCTCAGAGTAAATTAATGGATAGGTGGTCTGGGAGAGGAGAAAGATTGTCACAATAGAAAGAGACAGGTGAGCCAGACAGTCTCTAAGACAGATTAAAAGGAGCAGAGAGGAGAATACGCAAGCCCACATGCACCTGCACTGATAGACAAAAGGACCCAGACTAAGAAAGAGGCATACACATACTATCTTTCTCTTTTTCTCATATCCACACCCACAAATGCTCGATATGTTATCTGTAGGCATGGCTAATATGCCTCCCTACAGTCTCCCTAAGAAAACAGAGAAGTTAAGAGGATAGAAGGCTAACAAAGACAGGGAGATGCAGATTTGAGACATCAGGCTTTCTACACAACAAACAGAAACGCAAACAGAAACCAACAGCACACAACACAGACAAATTGATCCACAATTTTGTATAAAAACTCTCCAAGAGGTAATATACAGGTACAGGTAAGTGCAGAATATATGGACAGGGACACAATTTTCACAATTTTGCCTCTGTACAACAACACTATGGATTTGAGCAAATCAGTCAAGACGTGATTGAAGTGTTTACTTCACCAAGGGTTTCACAAAAATGTTAGATTAACTTAGATTAAATTATTCATAGTACCATAGTACCTAATTTTCAGGGTGTTTTTAATACTTGGATGAAAATCTTTTGCAGTCAATAGCTACTTGAAGTTTTGTTAAAACCCTTGAATTAAAGCTGAAAATCTAAATTCCCATCACATCTTAATGGCTTTTTTTCACAAGCATCATGGTGGTGTAAAGAGGCAAAATAAGGAAAATTGTGTCACTGTTCAAATACTTATACGTATAACTGTATATGTGTGTTTGTGTGTTTGGACATCTCTTGTCCTGTGTCTTTGTCCAGAACCCTTCACAGTGAGACCAGGGGCATGAATGTGTATGAAATGTTGTGCACATTTTTATTGTGTTCACCGACTATTCTGCCAAGAAAAGGGGCAGGCAGTGTCCTTAAGACTTATTCTTGCATTTTCCTTTTTCCAAAAAATACAGTAGCTGCTCTTGTTAGAGAAGAGAGAAGAGAGAAGAGTATTGATTGACTTTCACACTCCTTAGAGATAAGCGTAGACAGCAGATGAACTATTATCTGTGACTGCTTCCAACACTCATGTTTGCACCCACTCTGCTTTTGCCTTCTGACAGAAACCTTTCACTCAGAAGGGGCAGAGAACGAATTCAGTGTAAATGGGAGTCAATAATGACCACTAATATAGGTGTAATTGCTCCAGAAAAGGTGCAAATTTAAAGGAGATGTCAGAGAGAGGTGCATGAGAAAGCCAGATCTAAGGGTTATGAATGCCATTCTGGCATTTCAGCTCCAACTCACCACCTTTCTTAAAGGCCATTATCTCCCACACTATGAGCGACTGAGCATGTCGACTGCCATTTTGGATCCACTGACCTTTCAGTTCACCCTCTGCCAGGGGTGTGATCCCCTGATATGAACAAAGTGTGGCCCATGTACTGTGTTATGTTGGGTACTAGTACTCTTAACAGACAATATGAGTTTTATGGAAATAACTATGATTGGAAAATCTGTGATAAGTCTGAAGCAACCAACCAATCTTCCCTCCCCTCGTGGTAAAAAATGTTTCTATTGGCTATAACATTACAATATATTATAACAAATTTACTCATTGAAGTAAAAACTTAGAGCTGGGAAAAGGAAAACTCAGGACTTTTGTACACAATCCTCTAGGCAGTGCCCTTTCCATATGAACTCTTCGCCAGTACGTGTCTGACCACACTAATTTGCCCACATTTGAAATGTTATTCTTTGTGCAAGACTGTCCAAATTTTTGTTTAAATTTTACAAGTGTGTGGTTGTGAAAAAATGAAGGCAATTTCGAAAATGGATTTGGTCCAGCCATTGAATTCTATTTATTCATGGGTCAGAACATTAATACGTTGAAAGGCATTGTGGCTGGTGTGATCCCCTCACAAAATGGTCTCTGTTTTGAATTTGCTTTTGAATCGCTTAACTTGAATAATTTCATTGAAAAACTGAGTTTTAATCACATTATTTGAATTTGTATTGTTTAACTTGAGTAATTGTGTTAAAGAACTGGATCTAAATAGCATAATTACTTGCCGACGACTTGTGCTTCTTTTTCTGTGTGTATGTGTGTGTAACTACCTAATTTCTTAGAGTGGATGGTAATATTTAAAAGTGATCCACAACTTAAAATGAATGCGGTCCAGAGGTGTAAATAGGCACTGACACTGGACACCTTTCCTAATTCCAACAACCCTACTTCAGGCACCCTTGCTCGGATATCACCCATCTTTGAATTCTGCCTTAATTTTGATAACAACTGCACATTCGTAAAGTTTCATGACTGTATAATTCACAGTTGTACTGCAGTCACAGTGACAAAAATCTTTCCACAGACAGATAGACACATGAACACCTGCCAAAGTACACAAAACTGTCCCCGTGGTCTAAGACCACATTTTGCCATTGTGACACACACACAAACACAGGCACACGTGGTGAATACCAGCCCTGCTGTTGCTTTGAAAAAATATGGTACCCTCCGGTAGCCTACTGGCAGATTCAAGGATGATGACATGACACTTGCTAATTGAGTTGGGGGCAAAATGGATGGTGTGATGGTAGACTTGATGCTTAGCTAGGTTGGCTGTGGTTCGGGACCCCACTGACCTAACTGTGAAGGTCTTAAACTGAAAACCGGTTCTCACTTGTGTAGAAGTGTTGAGGAGAAAGTGTTAATCCTGTTGACAATAGCTTGTCCCGACAGTGGCCTTAAGAAAGATGAGGCTAATTCTCTTTATGAGGACAATAAACCCACAGGTCAACAAGGCCTAAGACACACACACACACACACACACACACACACACACACATACACACACACACACACACTCACACACACACACACACACACACACACACACATTATATATATATAGCACACATCTGTAACTTCTTCTTGGAGTTTATCCAAAGAAAATCAATCAAGTATAATAATACAGTATATAACATCTCCAATGGAACTGTGCTGCATCAAAAGTCTGTTTCAAGGCTCTCCTGTAAGAAAAAAAGAATGGCTCACGAGATTTCATTTTCTCTGAGGAAATTTGACAAAGTGATATTGACAAAGAAGCTTAGTTTCCCATTATAAGGAGGAAAATGTAATATTGTTTCACTGTCTCTTGCTGTTATTGAGATATATTGCCAGGAACCAAAATATTTACACCCATCTCTCTGCCTAGATACTGTCCCATGCCAGGGTACATTATCCAAGGCAAAGTAAACAATATTATATTTCTTATTGAAAAATGGCAATCCCTCACCTTTTATCCACTCTTTAAATCAAACACACAAACAGGCACACATGCACACAAAGAGGCATTTGTGTCACAACAGATGTGCTCAAATATGCACACAGATTCACATATGATAATGCAAGATAAATGTAGTTTGCAGCGCTGAAACTGTGTAATTCACAGGTGTGGGGATCAAGTGATGCATTAAAAGGATCATATTCGCCAGCCCCCTATCTTGAAGGATGAATATTTCTCGTTTTTTACCAGTTAAACCACAGCTACTTAATGACTCTAATGGGAAAAATGTCTAGACTAGAAGGAAGCACTTTGAGAAGAACACATTTCAGTGTAAAAAAGTCACAAATGGCCTGCTCTGAGGCTAGCATGGATGATGGCACCAGTGTGTTTTGTAAGAAAAACGTTGCTACATTGCTAGTGCCAAGTTATGGAGAAGATTAGTGCCCTGATGGAGCAGATATTCGCCGAACTACAGTCCATTCTGGACAGACAGAATGGCTACATTGAAGACAACACTAAAAGAATAACTGGAACAAATAGCTATGTTTCTGGGGGCAAATATCACACAACTTCTCATGAGAGGATGTCACTGAATTTTAGCAAAGAGTTAAAACCTCCATCAACTAAGGCAAGGACAGTGAAAGAAAAAGGGGGGGGGGTGCAACATATGAGTCATCAGTCATTTTCATTAATTCAATGAAAAATGTATGAACAGCTTTTCCATAGAGGAGTACAGTTTGTGCTTCCTGGCAAGCCAATGTGTCACTTTCAACATAGAGGAGCACGCCTTCAAAACTCAACACGGGGAGTGCTAATTTTAAGGAATTATTGATCTGATTATACAGCACATGCAGCACAGGCAAGAACTTAAAGTTCACGAAATAGGGGGTTATGTTTGAAGTTTGTCTTTTTCTTTTCCTTTTCTTATTTTTTTTTTCCCTGCCCTTATGTGTGTGATAACTCAATCTGTCGCTTTCATTTATCTGTGTTAAGCTTTTGACCACCTATCAGTTTCCACGTGCTCTACAAAATGTAAAAAAGATAAGAGGGACTGTAAAATTACTTCACTTCATGTGTAGGGCATTAACCATGTCATAAAATGCCAGAAATTTCTGTTGTTTCAAAAGAAAGAGATATGTCAGATAGCTTTTCTCCAAACTCACTTTTTGGATCTGGATGAGCTGGGTGGGCCAGTTGTTCTACTCATCACACAACACAACAGGAGGGGTCTGTTATTCTCCTACATTGCTCCCACATTGCCTTTTACCCTTGATAAAAACAAATACAGATAAAGAAGGTCAATATGTACTTTGATCTTGCTACCTGTGTAATGAATATGTCATTCTTGGATGTATATATGCTCCAAACATATATGAAGTCTCTCATCCACAGTTTCTATCAGGCTTGGAAACATCTCTCCGTACATACTTTAGAGAGGTGATTTTAACTGTGTTCCAAATCCAAATAATGATTTGTCTCCCTCCCATTCTACTCTCTCCAAAAAGGTGTTAAAATGTGTGAATTTCTTACGGACTGTGATTTGTATGATGTCTGGATGGTGCTACATCCCTTAGATAAATATGCATATTCACAATCCCATGTCAAGTTCTTTTAAAGAATATAATACCTTCTCTCTTCTAGTAGCCTATATAGGTGGCACCTAACCCCACTCTTATTATTCCCCTATCAGTGTCACTATTCCTCCACTTGATGCAGTCCAATTAGCTTTAAACCAGGTATTAATCAGGAGCCGGAGACGCAACATTTTTCAATTAACACAAGTTATTTGAATCAAGCAATAATCTTATCTGGTTACCTTATGTCTTCCTTGCAGTGAAATACACCTGGAATCCGCTAATATTAATTAGATAATGAGGTAATTTTATGAAGACCTTTATAGCACAGAATGTACAGACAGGTTATAAATTAAAGGAAAAAACCTAAATAAATGAGTGGAGAAACATAATGAATAAAGATGCAAAGTTTACTAAATGGTACAATTAAACAATTAACATTCAGTCATGCTCTGCGGTGTGTATTTTTATACCGAGCAGACCCAGTTGATTCTGATTGTATCAAGATGGAAAGAGGAAAAGATCTGAGTGACTTTGAAAGAGCGTTCATTGTTGAGTCACTGGTTTTGGGAGCTTAAGTCCCAAAGACTGCTCCACCAGCTAGTGTTTCAATAGGAACAGTGATCAAAGTGACACTTCTATGGGAAAGACATCAGTAAACAGGGTCAGAAATTGTGGTTGACAATGCGCATTTGATGACTGTGATGCTTGCGCATTAGTGCAATATATATATGAAAGACAGAATAGAAACTCTTTTTCATATGACTGAGAATGTCACTGCCAGAAATCCCAGTCTGTCAACAATCAAATTGCTCAGATATGTAGTGGGGGGAATTCTAGGATGATACTGCCCCAATCCATAGGCATGAGGGGTGTCTGACTGGTTAGATGAGTATGATAATGATGTCAAACATATGCTATGGCCTTAAAAGCCAACAGATTTCAACCTAATTGAACTCCTAAAGGAGTTTTTGGACTGACGTGTTAGACAGGGCTCTCTACCAACATCATCGAAACACAAAATGAGGGAATATCTTTTGGGAGAATAGTGAACCATCTCTCCAGTAGAGTTCTAGAGACTTGTAGAATCTATGCCAAGGCACGCTGAAGCTGTTCTGGAGGCATGTGTTGGCCCAACACCTCACAATGACACTTTATTTTAGTTTAACCTTTAATTTGTCATCAGCGTGTACATCTTCTGACGAAGCAAGAGCAATATTTCTTAATAAAATTAAGTCCTTATCTGATGAGCAGCCTCACAATTATGTGTTCAGATTCCTTTAGCAGGGTTTGTCTTCCCAAAGCCCGTTTCTTTCTTAAGTGGATCTGAACCATATGTCATATTGCCCCACACCATATTCACAAGTTTTCTGGGACACATATGGTCACATTCTTTTAGCAGTGTGTACCCGAATGTGTCCTTGGCTGGGACTGAAGGACTGCCTACTCAACTGATGTCCTCTTTATAAGGAAATACGTAATCAAACACAAACTCATTTGCAAACAAATACAAGCCGTTCAAATTGCATTAGATGGCTTTGTCCTCAACATTTGAAAATTGAAAAATCCCATCGAGATATATCTTGAGTGCGTCAAACATCTTGGTTTTGCCTGGAACGCACCAAGGAATAGACCAGTTTGTACTGTTTTGATTTCTTCTTCTTTTAATTTCCAGAAGAATAGGCATGGGAAGTCCGACAAAACAACAACGCATTTGGTCTTTTAAATTGTTTGTATACAGGATTAGGAGGAGAGATCCAGTCACAAAGGGTCACTCAAGACACATGTGGAGAGTCATCCTATTGAACTGACCTACTTAGAGCTGTCCACTTATAATCGGATCACCCAAGCCACATGTTAATGCAAAGTATGAACAGGACCTTAGAGTGAGGGCATGACCTACCACTGCACTTGACCGGTCTAATCAGTTTCATTAGGATGAATATCCTCCCTCGACGTTAATATCCCCTGCAGATGATCCCTCTGTTTTTATTCAGAAAAATTGACAGAACTCAGAAAAGGCATTCTCTAAATTTATTTCACATGTCAAAAAACCTGGACAGAGGATCAGAATATCACAACTACCTACATATATGGGTGGCCTGATTTGGTATTTTAAAGTTGGGCCTGTCATGAAACTTCTAGTTATGGTTACATACATATCCTTAGAGAGAGCCAATTGATTCCTGGTATGGTTCTCCATACTCCCCATGGAGTTACTTTTCGGTTCCTGTGACACATGAGTTGCCAAATAGTTCTCATAAATGGGAAAAAGATTTACATGCTGAATTAACTGAGAATGATTTGCAGGTGACTATAGACATGTTTAAGTTTAACAGACTGGGGGAGACTCGTTCCCTTTTCTCCTCTTTGCATTAAGGGCCATTCTTGCAAGGAGATGTATTTCCATTGCTTCTGGGAGTGTAAAACTAATTTCCGGAGTCTGGGCATCTATTTCTAAGGTAATTAGTGGGATATATAAAATTAAAAAAGAGCCTGGTGTTTTCTTTCTTAGGTCCTTTGTCCAGGGTATTGCACCTCCCATCATCATGCTACAAACATCAAGCTCCTTTCAATTGCTTGAAAGTGCAAGATTTTTAACAACCTCTCCTATGAGAGATTGCAGGCATCCCTAAAAGTTAAAAGAGTAACTGTTTATGAAGGTTTGGTCACCTTTTCTAGAGTATTTACCTGCAAACTATCCTCTGAGTTGTAAGCACTGAGTAGAAGACCCCACTAACCCAATTATGGGACATAAAACAGGATACAAGGACTGATGATTGGTTACCCTACACTCTTCACTGTACCTATGCTGGACTGAAAAACAATATTTCACACAATTTCATATGATTAATCAGCATACTTTTTTGGTGTTTATTTGGGTTTAACTCTGTGACTTTTTAAAATTTTTATCCATTTAATCTTGTTTTTTTTCTGTTGGATGTGCTATAAAGTCTTCTAGGGTCAGGGTTATTGTGGGTTATTGTGTTGTGCTGTTCTTTGTTTAAACTCAATTTAAGGTGATCTTAAAAAATTAAATCACCAGTGTGATCTATTACTGAGTATGCTTGTCAGTCTCAGAGGCATCTATCATCCAGCTATATAAACTCAGTAAATGAATTACATTCACCAAGCACTAGCTAGTTGTCAATATAAATCACTTTAATGTGACAAAAGCCTCGGTTAATGATTTATCAATTAATTTAACAATTAATCATTTCTAATGGGAGGAACAGAACTGTTTATCAACACAACTTTTTAGACGCCACAAAAGTATGTATTTTTGTCTCTTCTATACTTTTCTGTGAGGGACACAGTGGGTGTCATAGCAGTCGGCCAAAAACCCACAAGTTATTTTGTTCTGTCTGTCTGTGTTTGCTCCTCAGATGGGACCCCCTATACATGGTGGGTTGGACGGGGCAACGAGAAGCACTTCTACTGGGGGGGCTCAGGGCCTGGAATCCAGAAGTGTGCCTGTGGCCTCAACAGGAACTGCACTGACCCCAAATACGACTGCAACTGTGATGCTGACCTCACACAATTGTAAGTCTGTCTATCATATAAACATGCAGGAGCACAAACAACCTGTCACCTATTGATTAACTTCAGTTTTAGCTTGAATTGACTGTAATTCCACCCACTACAGTAGAGCATAGTGGGTCACACAGGAGCATTAATAGAGCTGAGTCAGCACGCCTGTTTACTTATGTCAGTTATGGTTTTCAGAGGTTCTATGGCACATACGCTGTTTCATACACATATACCTCTCATCATGATTAAAGAAATAACGTCTTGTTTTATCTTCAAAAATGCAACTTTCTTTTTTTAGCATTTCCAAAACCCTAAAAATCCAGAATGAAAGTTCAAGGAATGGGTTAAATAGTGTATTAGATTTCTAACACAAACATTAGTTTGTCTGGCTAACTAGGTTGCTAGTAGGAGACTGATTTTCTATCATAGGCCATAATTTTGCACATCATTAACCCAACATTGTGTGGGATTAGAGATTAGCTACATAAAAAAGACCTGTTCAGCACTGACACATCCATTGGGTAGCAGGCCAGACACAGGAGCTACATTAGCAGCTGTGTACCAATTTTACACTTGGAATTTTACAGCAAAACTCATTAACTAAGATGGTATTAGGTGTTTCAGATACACTGGTTAGTCGTGATCCTCTTTCGAAAGAGGAAACATATTGCTTGAAAATACAAACAGCAGTTCATAAATCTAACATCTGTAATGCTTATCCACCTATTGTATGTTTTTCCATAGTAAGATAAACGCTCAGAAAGAGTTATGTTAGAATAAAACAGTCTGATCTTTTCTCCTAATGCTATACTTGTCTACTTCTACCCTGCAATACAACTGTTTTACAACCATGTCTTCTATATGAGTGATCAGCTAGAGGGAAGGTAGACTTTTTGTCGCTAATGTGTTGCCATAGCATTTGCCTTTTAGCATTATATCCAGTATGTGACAATCAAGAGCATCAAACCCATCAGTCAAAGCCGGAGTTTTCAACCATCTCACATACTTAATGATAATTAACTAACTAACTAGCTAGAGTCGTTGGCCATTGTGCCTATGAAGTGCTAATGACACTACATGAGTATATTCTGTCACAAGTATTTTGATTTTAGTTGCCATTCACATATAAAACATCACATAATCCCTGCATAGCCCCTCAAAGAAGTCAAGTCAAGAAAAATTTTATTTATATAAAAATCTGCTTTAAGATGCATAACAATAGATCAAAAGAACATCTTGCCTGTAAGGCTGCAAAATGACTGCACTGTTACTGTATATTAACTGAACTTAAAAGTGAATTAGTGTATATCACACCCATGGCAATTGAAATACAATTTCACTGTGCTGAAGTTGAAATTGTAACTACAGTTAATGACAATGTTTGCAGTAATCTACTAACTCTGAATCTGCCTTAGCTGGACAGTCTCATGAGGATGTGTAATTTCAAAGGCTGAAGAGATTGAATGATGAATGCAGCTATCAATGATACATTTATTTAAGATGGATGTTTGCCTCAAGAGCAGTTTGTGTTCCACAGCTCTTTTAGCTAGCTGATAAATATTCTCATTAAAGCAGCTTCATCATTGTCTATGCATATGTGCATGTGTTTATATAGTGTATATGAGCAATTGCTTTGCATTAGCAAGAAAAAGATTTCATTTGCTTTCATGTCTCCCTCCTCGTCTCTAAACTGATGAAATTACAAATAAGTCTAACTCTGTTTCATTCTCCCCATTAATATTGTATGCATTAATGTCTAATTGTTTGGCTGACTGACTTTTTGAAATATTACCCATACAACTCTATTTCTACTGATAACCCATATTTTTGGCAGCACATGGAAAAACACACACGTGCATGCTTAAACACATGCTCACTCAGACACATATACAGCCAGAAATTATATCTGGTTTCCAAACTACATAAGTACAATCAAGTAGTTCTGTGAAGAATTTAAAACTGATACTCATTAACAATTTAAAACCTGTGATTTACATATTTAATGTTTGTGCTGTCATCTGTCATGATAACATGAGTGGATCTGTTAATGTAATAGCAAGAGAAAGCATATATTGATCATTTAATTATCCCTTTGTAATGTGAGTAGACTAAACACCTCTTAACCTGAATTCTCCTCTTACCTCTCTATGCATTTTCTCTTAATCCATTGTACAGGAGAGAAGATTCTGGTCCCCTGGTATATAAGGAACACCTACCAGTCAGTCAGGTCGCTGTTGGCGACACCAACAGACCAGGATCTTTGGCCAAGCTGACTGTTGGACCACTCCGTTGTCAGGGAGATAGTAAGTCAATTTGAAGGTGTCACAGAAGGCTATTGGAAGCTGTGATTTTTAACTCTTTTCATATGATTTATAAACCAAATGCTTAAATAGTTAATTGAGAAAATAATCTGCAGATTAATTGATAATGAAAAAAAAGCATTTATTACAGCCCTTATGTAGATTTACTAGTAGTAGTAAGTATTCATTTTTGTTAAGAATGTGTTCTAGCTATACTAATTATAATAATAGAAGTTGGGAAGAATTTGATTTAAAAACATTTCATAAAAATAATACATAATATACAATAACAACAGAATTAAGATTTTTTTTTTTTTTTTTTTAAGAACTGCCATTAGAATAAATCAATAAAAACTACTGAACTCATTTAGATGATTTAAGATCATCCACAATATTGGAACCCTAAAGGAGACCTGATTCCCATGAGTCCAGAGTGTGGAACAGACTGCATGGTCCTGCACAAGGATATCCAGATGTGCTCTGATTCAAAATAAGTTAAAAGGTCAGTATAGCAGGCGGAAGCTAAATCACACAGGGCTTTATAGCTACCAGTAAGGTCTCAGAGAAGGTCTTAAAGAACTTCAGACCTTACAGGGAGTCTGCACTGGAAGATGGAAAGTTGTGTGCGCATTTTGGATTAGCTACAGGTATTAAAAGGAGCTTTGAGTGAGGCAAGAGGCATAGTTGGAAATATATTAATGACCCTCTCTAAGTTAGCTACTGAGAGGACTGGTTTCATTTTCAAAATAATTCCGAGCATGTTGCAAATGTTTGACCTTGTTGAATCAAGAGAACACCTCTATTCTCTATAGCCCCATTAAATCTTGACAGTGTTTGCAGCTATCGAACAGTCATTAGGAGCAAAAGGAGACTTTTTTAATGTTAAGTTGTAGGACATTTCTGGACAAGCAGTTAATGGTTCTCAAGCAGACTTTTAAAATACTTGTGAAAAGAATGCATGACTGGATAATTATTCTGTGTCAGAATTTATAAAGAGCATGAGACTGTGCTTACAAGTCACTAGGCTGTACAGTATATCAATAGATAAGGTTTTGCTCTATGATGCCTGTTCAATCATGGTATTGTTGTCTCTAAAAATGCCAGCACTTTGCTAAAGAAGGATGTATAACATGGACAAAGGAACTCGAAGATCGTTCGCCTATATCTTAACAAACCTCTTTTTAGTATAATAACATGCTGCTGTTGGTTTGGATGGGGTCTATCGTGAAAAACTATCGTGAGAGAGAACAAGCGAAAACACATCATGTATTGCAGGAAGATTACAACTGAGTTTGAAAATAACACATCTCTAATGCTCATATTGTGCAGATCATTCAGAGAAACTGTTGCCTTATCTTGACAGTCCTTCTACTGTGGAAAATAGCTATATGTGTATGGGTTTGTGCATCTATTCTTTTCATTGTGAGTGTAGGCATAAGCATTTGATGCAATGTACGCTTTAGTGGCCAGATAAAACAGTGTTTAAAGTATCAGATCTGTTCAGAGGCTTTTCATCTAAACACTCATCCTATCATACTTTTCTTTTTCTCTTCAATCTAGTCCCTGTTGTTTCTAAGGCAAAAAAACAGATGTCAGATACTGCAGAAACACGCACACAAATACACACTTTGAGAGGCAGTTTAATCCTTGCTGTTTCTCTTCAAGTCTCTTTTTCCAATCTTTGTTGGCACACTGTTCTCTCTGGGATATTGGGTTAACTATAAGACACAGACAGATACTGCAATCCAGAGGTCTATCAAAATGACCCCCTCTCTTTCCACACAACTGACGAACCTGTTCTGTTCAGTTTGTCCTGAATCTACCTGCACTTTGTCAGTCCTGCTGTGTGTATTGTGTTTCTGTGAGGTCAGGATTAACCGCATCACATTCCTGATGCATCTGTTATACTTGAATAAATGTATTTTGCTTTTTGCATTCATAAACCTAGTTGGCTTTCACACAAACTCATAAAGTTAAATGGATAATGGAAGCTTTATCCTAATGATGTAAAACAATATAACCGCAGGAGACAGCTCCAATTACGAGGGACTATTCTGTAGCTGAAGCGCTGTATTAATGGGTATGTGGTATGCAACGCACATCAAAGCGGTATGTAATGCACATCAAAATACCTGACACTGACATGTCAAGATACAAAACAATCCTACTTCACCACGCATGTCTATTCAACAGAAAAGTGTAAAACATATTTTTGCTCCCCAGATCAGCCCTTTCAGGTTACTGTACCTTAACTTCTTTTTGATGTCAAATTATCAAAATATCAGACAGTGCAATGCCACATGGCTGGCATGTGCTGCGCTAAATTCTTTTCTACAACCCAAGTACAATCTGTTTGGAGGCACCCTGGAGGCCACCAGGAGCCAAGTATCTAATTTGTTTCCTTAATCTGCCCCGGGCCAGCTATGAGTCTTCTATCTCATCCCTCCTGATTGTGTCCCGAACAAGGACAAGACTAGAATTAGAGTAAAAGGCAAAAATGTATAATTTTTCCATAGTCTAGATTCTGACTTCCCAAACATATTACCCATTGACAGATTAAGAACAGAACGGTACGACTTCCTCAATTATGTGGTTTTGTCTTTTGAGATTTCTCCTGCCTCTCCCATCTTCCCTCTTTTTCTCTATCTCCCAAAACCTTGACGATTAAAACTGCATAGAGCAGAAGTAATATCTAAGTAGTATCTACTGTGTGATGTGACAAAGCACCAGGGAGGTTTTGTGGAAAGTAATATCCCATGGAGAGGAAAAGCAAACATGGATTTAATCTTTAGTGCAAGGCAGCATGATCATTACGATGATAGAGCTTCATATATTATCTATTGACTGCTTATTTTTCATACTAAAGGGGATAATAGAGTGTAGCTATGCAATCTCAGTGGACTGTGTGTGTAGATATGTACATTCAGCACGTTTTACAGAGAGACAGTGATGAATTTAAAACTGCAGAGGAGTTTTAATACATCTCTAATGCCGTTCTATTGGTCTGTCTGTCCAGTCATCTGATCAGCCAGGGAGTATAGAACATGACAGCAAAAACCTGCCCTTCCTACTCACTGGTGTCACACTCATTATGGTCCCCTCATCAACAATCTTGTGCCACTGTCACTAAAGTCCCTTCATCACAGAGCTGCCAACATACAAATAAACCACGATTTGATGAATCGTGACAACACATCTGTTTGTGTGTGTGGGTCTATCATGCAGCAGTATGGCAGGCACAATTACTAAAGCTGGATCCCTCTGTCATTTTGAGGGAGCCATATTCTCTTTGTCTTGCTTTATTATCCACTTGGTGTGCCTGAGTGTGTGGAGGAGACAGGGAGTTTTCTTCTTTAATATTGAGTGACCAAATTGACAAACTAACTTTGAAATAAATATGACTTTGAAGTATGTTTTAGTACTAGTACTAGCCAAGACACCAGAACACGGAGCATACATAATAAATGTGCCCATTAAGGCATATTAAACGTATATTAAGCATTTCACACATGAATAGGTACTCAGTGCATGATTGATGCTTCTCCTACTTTTCATGGAGCTCTGTCTCAGTAAGAGCAAATGATTGGCTGCCATATAATGGGTTTTCACTGCCAAATGACATTAGTCATAATGCCTATGAATTCAGAAAGAGTTTTAGTAAGGACGAACTTACATGTCTGTGTGTATGTGGATGTGTATGTGTACTTCTGTCTTTCTTTCTTTGGTGGGTAAAAGAGCAACTTTCTACATCTATGTGGATCAGCATACGTGTGCCAGCATTAATGAAGTCCATTTCCATGGCTAGTTCAATGACAGCCAATACAGATACAGACGGACAAAGAGAAATTAGTCTCGAATTTAGATGTTAAAACGGTTCGGACATTTTAATAGAAGGGAATGAAAATAAATGACTGCAACTGAAGCAAAGCAGCATGTATTCTATTATTATAATGTAATGTACCCACTCTGAGACATGCTTTGCCTCATGACTGACCAAGGGTCACCTACGATAGTTCAAAACTTATTAAATGGTTTGTATCCTTTTGTCACTTTTCATGTGCCCACATTTACAATAATGTACAATTATAATTGATGTCATTCCTGTTGTTTGTTTGTTTGTTTTTTTTAACCGAATTAAGCATCTGAAGTCTATAATTAGCCCACCATTTATGTTTTCTCCGTATTTATTGCTTTATTTTCTTTTACTTTTACTTTCACTATTTTCTGAGCTCATCACAGATCATTGTTTACTGTAAACTATGGTGTCTTCTTATAGCAGGAAAATGTGTGGTACATTACACCTTTTCCAACAAAGTGGCTATTTCTACTGATAATAATTTTAAAATTTAAATAAATAGCTTTTGTATTACATAAATATTGTAAATGAATGTTATTACAAGTAGATGAGTACCTGCCCACGTCATAATGATCAAACAGGTGATCAAAAACAGTTGACAAGCCTGTGAATGGAATGGTTTGTTCTCTACAACAGCCAACCTAGCAACAGAAACTCTACCTATGTCAGTAACCCTAAGAAAAATGGGATCATAAGACTGTTTCTAATCCACATAACGAAATACTTGGACACTTATGTACAACTTGGTTCATATTTTAACCCAAAGCATTTTTCAGTCCAATATGTGCATGCAGTTTTTATTAATTGATGTATTCCGTATTTCTGATCACCTTTTATACACTAGCAATTATTTACAGGGAAATTAGATTTTAAAAAAATTAATGATAATCATTTATCTTTAATAAACTTTCTTTGGATCGTTCCATTTACACTCAAAATATCTGAGTGTTTTTTATACAGTAAAACAATGAATCTTGAATCTTGTTTAAGTGACGGGATTCCAGGTTTGAATCCACCTTTTGTTGATGTCATTAGCCGAGGAGTTCATATACTTTCTCTAACCCACACTGTTAATGTTTTAATTATGTATTCAGTATGAACAAGAACAGTTCAAACGTGTGTGTTATCACTTAGAATAGATTGTGTTGGTTGATAATCGTAACTTAGATGAAGATCTGACCACATTTTTAAGACAAATTTATATATAAACCTCAGTAATTCCAAATTCCTTATCCAATTATTACTTACTTTTTTTGCCACAGTGCTGTGAAGATTTGGTGCTAAAATGTATGTCAAGCAATTTAATCACAAAATGAGAATGGAGGGCTTTGCAGGTCTCAAATGACAGACACAAGTAATTTAGATGAAAATTCAAAGGCTACAATTACTGTGAATACACTTTAGCTAAACTTTAAAACACATACACACAGATGAGATGAAACACAGGTATCAGTGGAAATCTGAAAAAAATGAAAGAAAGCAATAAATGCTTGATGTGCCACAGTTCAACAAATTGCAGAACAAATTATGTACTGTAGGTTCAAATGTTTAAAAAAGTGTGTGCCTTCAAATATCAGTGCTACCGTTTCTACTGTTAGATAAAGGTATTCTTATACCTTTGATGAAAAAAGCCTCCAAACAACTTTGCATGTGAAGTATGTAGCAGAATAAGCAGTGAATGTAAAAGTTAAATTAGGTTGCATAGCTTGTGTTTGCTCCAGCAAACTGAGTAATAGATGCTCTAGCTCTAGCAAATGTCACAAATCTACTGTGATATTACACTTCACACTCTGCGCACATACAATATGTGTGATGATGAGGTAATTATTATGAGCTGTTAAGTGTAAGTGTAGTCTATGCTGCCTGCAGCCAACAGTGTAAATGAATTGGAAGGTTTACTGTGTATTTGTAATGTTTGTGTGTGTGTGTGTGTGTGTGTGTGTGTGTGTGTGTGTGTGTGTGTGTGCGTGCGTGTGTGTGTGTGTGTGTGTGTGTGTGTGTGTGTGTGTGTGTCTGCTATGTCGGTATCTGCCCTTGCCCTTGGTGACAGGATTGAGGCAGGGAGGAAAGGAGCGAAGCTCAAGGGAACGCTTATCGCACTGAACCAGGAGACATACATAAACACACAAAGATGCATGGACACCGGTCCATACTGTACCTACACATGCATAACCTCACAAAAAAGATACATAATACATGTATATGCATTTGTACACACTTGAAAGGAAGCAAACTGGTGTTCAAATCCATTTACTTGAATTAATTAACTAACTAGTTCCTCAATAAAAAAGCTTGAGTTTAATATCAATGGATGAATAATAATTGATAAACATTTGTAATTTGTATCTATCATTATATTTAATATATTAAAAACTAGCACACACACTAGAACCTCAATTTTGGAGGTTTTCTGCTTTTCTTTGTTTTTCAGTTATTATAAGCTGAATACTGTATATATGGACTGTTAGTCAAACAAAATAAACTGTTTTAAGATGTCATTTTGAGTTCAGAGAAATTGTGCTAAATATATTTTTTACTCTTGTGCAACATCTTGTACATGTATAGATACACATCAGATCAGAAATATCAGTGAAGAGTTCATTGATAATTACATACATAATTAGTAACGGCCGTAACACACACTTCTTGCACAAAGAAATATAGTCCTCCCCTCTGCTCCACTGTTCCTGATTTTATCAGGAACTGTTATGGTGGTTGGGTTATGGTGGAAGGTCTGAGGCCAATCCTCTGAGACATCAGAGATGTCTCACACAACTGATACAACATTGGCCTTGACTCCCCTCCCCTTCCTCCTGCCTTACATATGGCCCCAGCTCCATCTCTCCTGTCATCTGCCTTTACTCTCCTCTTTTCCACCACTTCTTCAATAGTCACCCTCTCACCCATGCCTTATCTTATTCCTCTTTTCTGTCCCCTCTGCTAAGCTGTCCTCTTCATTCCCCCCTACTTCTCATCTTCCTTGAGTGATGGGAGTGAGACACAGACATGCCGAGGGAAGAGGAGAAAGCATTGATGTCATTCTATCAACCAGTCTGATAATTCATCAGCAGCTCTTTAGCATGCTGCTACTTTGTCTCCATTAGCTGTTGCTGGTTTGGCTTCATTCAAAAGGCATTAGAAAAGTTGATATAAAAAATCTAATATTTTCTCCATGTACGTTTTTCGCCTTCTCAGGTCTTCATTTAGTAGGAAAAAAATTATTATTTTGATATAATCAATTTTCTATCGAATATTATTGAAGTTGCAAGAAATTACAGGCTATATTATGACTTCTGCATAGAAAGAGGTTTAGGGGATGGAGTCATTTTTACTGAGAAGACATTAAATAAGCCTCATTAAACAATAGATGGGAAATAACAGTTTTTATCCAGAACAGATTGATTGCTCTTTGGAATAAAATAAAAATGCATAACCTTTTTAAATGAAACCATTTTTGCAATGAATTTATTCTGCAGCTCATTGGATCTGAGTGGGTTATACACTGATAAGCCACAAACATTAAAACTAGTTACTGGTTTTAATGTCTTGGCTGAATAGTGTATATACACAGTGGGTTCTAAAAGAGTGATTACAGATTTGTTGTAATTTGATCAGTGCAGTGTTTACCACAGTGGTAATGGAGGGAAGAGTAGGTACTAGAGAAATGTGGAATGAGTTAGTTCAAAGTTGTACCTTGTTTTGTTTTTTTTTACAGATAACTACTGGAACGCTGCATCATTTATAACCCCGTCATCCTACCTGCACTTTGCCACCTTCCAGGGGGAGACCAGTGCAGACATCTCTTTCTATTTCAAGACCAGTGCACCCTACGGTGTCTTTCTGGAAAACCTGGGCAACACTGACTTCATTCGCTTGGAGCTCAAATGTAAGATGCATCTGAATGATTATTAGTGTACATGAGAGTAATTTCTCTATATGTTTGTGTCTCTTATTTTCTCATTCTAACTCTTTATCAACCCTTGTGTGAGGTTTAATCCAGCTGTCAGTCTGATAGTGCTGGGTGCAGTCTATCACCACAAACACACATACAAACTCTGAACCATATAGACATACAGGCAGATGCAGACACACACATTAGTAACAGCCATTTGGCTTCCTAATTATGGCACACTACATTCTGTGATGGTAAAAGAGAGCAATTTTTTATTTAAGGTAATTGTTGTGCAATTATTATTTCCATTATGAACCTCTCTTTATCCAAATCCAGCCATTTTCACAGATGACAAAACACAAGTTCAACTCCACAACATTAAATTTTCAGTTGAAATCTGTATTTTATTGGCTTTTAGGATATAAAGATATAAAGTTAAACACAATAAGTCTAAAGTTTGTTAAGTTGATATGTCAAGTTTGATATTTATAATCCATTGCAACCTGACACAACCTAAAAGAGTAAAATAAATATTTACTGTCAAATTCTGACAAATAAAATGAACATCAGGCAGTTACATCCTCTAGATCATTTTATCAGAGAGGACTCACAACTGCATTAGTACAGCTGAACTGTTAAAACACCCAGTTAACTCATATAGAGTGGTGTTAATGAAGGAGTACAGCCACTGGCTTGCAGGGAGCACAGTATCTGGTCAGGACTCAAGAGTTTCATTTCTGCCTTTTGTTGAGTTGCCTGCAGAATCAATGTTAATAAGCTACAGAGGATGTAAGCTGCAGTTTTATTTTCATTTCGGCCTGCAAAAGCAATGACCAGCTATAGCTAAAAATTAATTGTCTATTACCTGAATGGTGTGCATACTGTTGTGTGCTAAGAAAAAATGAGGACAGATAAAATATTCAATAAATTTCTTTCACACACAGCTGTTTTATTAAATGAAATGGAACTGGTTATCTGAATACAACACTACAGTATATACTGTATGTGCTTTCACAATACAATGCCCATACATAAAGGCTTTACTGTTAAACCTAGAATGAAATGGAAGAGGGTGCAACAGAGGAGAGGAGAACAAAACAATTAAACAGTTGGATGGTTTTGCACAACCCCATTTCACATTCTCTAAATCCTTTCTGAGACTTATGATTGACATGTCATACAACAAAATTTAATCATAAAATCATTTAATTGCCATGCTGCATTGTGTAGGGGGTTCCTGTCACAGTATGGCGGCCAATAGATGAATAACTGCATTTCATTGGGTTTCAATAAATCTGAAAAATTGGTGTCAAAGGCGCCAGCTGACCATTTCCTGCTGGTGTGCCTGACCTGACATTTTGCTCCAAAATGCCAACCAGTGAATAGACACAGAGTTGGCAGATGATATTTGAGCCAAGGTGCTTTCTAAAACCATTCAACTGAATGACATCATGTCAGCCAGTATGTGGCCTAAAAGCTCCAGATGCTTTTTACTTTTTTTTTTGTTGTGCCAATTCTCTTAAATGGTAGACTAGGTTCAAACCTACACATGCACACATTTACTCCTGCAGAAAAAAAATTACATTGCAAATATGCATAAACACACACAACACAGTTAGTATCTAGTCTGTCACAGCTGCCCAGCAGGCCAGCGTGTGTTTGTATGTGTGTGTGTGTGTGTGTGTGTGTGTGTGTGTGTGTGTGTGTGTGTTATTGTGTGTTATCGTGTGTTATTGTGTTTCATTGGCCACTTCTGAGGACAAATGTCAGACTAGTTAATTAGGGATAGCTTTTCCAACTGGGGAAAAAACTGGGGAAAAAACAGATTTTCGGGTCAGTGGTTAAATAAGGGTTAGGTCAAGGTTAAGGTTAGGGTTTGGCAAGTAGTTGTTAAAGATGGGATAAGTCTCTAGAAAATTATTGCAGTACATATAGTCTATGTAATGTCCCCTAAAGTGACCAAGGTCAATGTGTGTGTTTGTGCGCAAGCCTCAGTTTCCCGAGGCTTTCAGAATGCCCCCACATTGATTTCCTCTCTCCGCTCCCTTGCTATCATCTTACATTTTGCCCCACAGCATACATTTAGACACACTATTGCAAAATGACTCACATGCACTGACACACGCTGGCACACATAAGCACACACATAATCTCTGCCCTCTCGCTGGTGTAAAAAAATGTATCTGCTGCAATCCAGTCAGGGCATGAAATGACTAGCATTAAGCCAAAATAGCATAGCTGTGCCATTGCAGGAGCTCAAAGCACATAAACACATACTCAGATACACACATGCAACTGCACAAAACACACTTGACTGGGACTTCAGCTGATTCAGAGTCATCAGGTGGCCACTATTCCTCTTGAATCTTAAAAAGTAGACATAGAAACATTTATGAGGTAGCATTAAAGCTATTTTCACAAGCATGTGAACTGGACTGGTAACAGGATTTAGGACAGATAGAAAGGTCCCTAAATACAGAAATGCCTGACATCTGGAGTGCTCTTTAGCTCAGTGGAAATTTTGTATGTGCCATGTTTTGAGTCTTTAAGAGGCTGCAATTTTCATGATATTTGTGCCCAAAGGTTAAAAACATTTTCAGCCTGGTTTCCAGCTGAGAAGATTACTTACCTACAGGAGACCTCAGTTTATATAACTGTATTACTGCCCTCTTATATGAAGACCAGAGTTTAGCAGCAGTCTGTGCAGCTCTGGCTTTGTCTGATGTCTCCCTTAACACAACTGTAACCACAAGTGGGGATCTCCAATGAGAGAAAAAAAGGTAGGAGACCGAAAAATAAACAAAATAAAAAAAGTTTATTTTTCTCTGCTAAGTTTGACAAAGTTATATTCGAAGAGACTTTTATCATATAGAGATGCTTGGCTTTTAAGAAGTTCCTAAAAATCTCGTTACAGTGTCAACAACAGCAGGCTTGCTGCGGCAAACTCAATTCGACTCGGATTTAGATTCAGTTTCCTCCTTCAAGAGTCCAGACTTTTCCAGGCATCCCCAGAGTTCAAAACACAAAGCCAAAGACTAATAAAGCAAATGAGACAAATAGCAAAGAATTAGCAAGTATTAGCAAGATGAACAACAAAATGGAACATCACATTAGACAAACGCATGCACATACTGTATGCATATCCTCACAAACGGTGATTTTCACCCAAAACATACACAATCTCTTTCACTATTTTATCATTGTTTGATTGTGTTTTACTGGCGCATAATTTAGAGCTGACTCTATGCCTCCATATTAAAAGATTAATAGAAAAACAAATCACAAAAATAAAAGCTCTTCTGGGTTTTCCCCAGGCCAACATGCTAGTGTATGCGCACAAACCCAAAATTATATTCACACACACATTTAAACTTCTGATACCCATCACAGATATGCAAATAGATGAGGCATTTGCATAGCTGCCTGTGGACAGCGTATGAAAAAAATTTGTAAGGCATCCATCTTGCCTCGCAGTGCCACTAAAACAACAGGCAAATAATAACACACAGACTCACATGTTGCTCGATGCTGCTATTGCAACATGTCCGTACTTTTGTTTCTATGTGGTATTCTGATATATTGTATGCCTGGCTTTCTTTCAGCATTTAAAAGTCTCATGTTGCTCCTACCTGCCCATACAAACCTGCTCTGTGCATATAGACATCATTAACTCAGTGCCCTAAAGCCAGTCTGATAGCATACACTGTGTGTGTCACTCTGTGCATGAATCTGCCAGTCTGTTTCTTGTGAATAGATGAATATCAAGAACTTTTTCATATTTATCTTATAGGTCAATGTTCTCAGCCCGTCCAGACAGACATTTGCTGAGATAATTTGTAGTGTCTTTGCATTGCATCTAAGAGGAAGTGATACTGTCTACAAAAAAGGAATCGAGGAAGAAAGTGAAGAAGGAAGGGAGGGTGGGTGAAGTGACAGAAGGAATGATAAGAGATGGGTGAGTGATTGTAAGAAAGCAAGTACTAAATGAAGGAACAAATGAAGAAATACAGGTATGAAGGAAGGAATACACAGGGAAGAGTGCTTGATTTAAGGGACGTGGGGGGGTAAAAGAGGTCAGAAATCAAAGTACAAGCAAATAAAAGAACAAAGGATACAAAATGGGAGAAAAATAAAGGGATGAACAAAGAGGTGATAAGAACTAGAAGAACTGTGCGTACTGTAGAAAAGCTGCGAGAGGACAAAGAATGGAAGGATATGTGGAATAAAAAAAGATAATTAAATGAAAGCAATGGGAAAAGAAGAAACGATGGCAAGTTAATTGAATGGGCAGCAGAAAGACTAAGGTGTATTTTCCCAATATTTGAGCCTAATGAAGACAATGAAGCAGTAACATATAGAGCTATGAAGTGGTTATTTATCATCTCCATGACTGCAACACACTGGTGCCAATAACCACCATATTTTACCATCCGGAATACAGCTTTTATACAGCAATTTCACAGTAGTACCAAATACTGAATGGGGTCTTAATTTGACAATCGCATATTGTTCTTCCATCAGCAAAAAATTTCCTTGTTGTTTTCTCATTGTTGCTTCATCCCTTCATTGGTCAGAAATATTCAACTGATATTTTGCAGTGGCAACCATTCACTGTAGATCTCTCATCGATACATGTAGTCAGAAACACTGACATATAACTCTTATTAAAATTTAGAATTTCTTGCCTTGTGGGAATTATTTACCTGTCTGTATTAAGTTGATATACAGTTGGATAAGAACACAGGTTGTGGCTGAGGTGGTAGAGCAGCCGCCCACCAACCGGAAGGGTGGTGGTTTGATCTCCAGCTCCACTTGTCGAAGTGTCCTTGGACAAGATACTGAACTGGAAGGGTGGTGGTTTGATCTCCAGCTCCACTTGTCGAAGTGTCAGTGCTTGAATGTGTATGTACGAGAATCATTAGCATCAATGTGTAGAAAAAATGCACCGTGTGAATGGGTGAATCTGAAGTAGTGAAAGCGCATTGAGTGGTGAGAAATATTTGAAAAGCACTATATAAGTATGGTCCATTTAACACACAGTCATATACTCAGCCTCCTTTTCACTTATAACCACACATACAATGTATAGATTGATCAGATTTTCTATGGAAGCCTATAAGGGACTATATTAAAATGATAATGTGAACTTTGAAATGTAATTTCAAAATAGCAATATAATTTTCCACATATTAATGTGTTGTTTTAGTAAAAATTTAAATGAAAATTCAATAATCCAATTTGCATTTTGGGCGTTCCATAATAATATTAAATTATAAAAGGAAAAGCTTTTTGAAATTTCATTTCAGATATATTAATGATCAATTTGACCTGTCAAAGTTATTTGAGGTGTTCCCAGTTATTGGAAATATTAGGCTATTGAATTAAGGACTAGCAATGAATATTTCAAAAGCCCTAATTTCTCATACACTTCCCAAACACGCACACACACTCACACGTACACACGCTCAAATTGGCTCATTTTAGGATAATAAATTAATCATGCAGAAAAACAAGGCCATCTTGCACTCTTTCATCTTTTGTCTGCAAAGCCTACATTTCCTGGCATGTATCAGTTGCCTGTGAGATTACTCTTGTCCAATGCTGTGAGCAGTCATGTAATGCAAAGCTAAAATATATATATATGAGCCAAATGAATGGCCTAGAAACAAATGAACCATTAGATTAGAAATTGAATGTATATTTACCTGCACAGTGGACTATGACAGAACAGGAAGTTTAATGTGAATTTATAAATTACTTCTATAACTAAGATTTCTTTTTCTTACACTCTATCCGCAGCTCCTAAGGTGGTCTCCTTCTCCTTTGATGTTGGAAACGGACCCGTGGAGTTGACAGTGCATTCGGCCATGCCCCTCAATGACGACCAGTGGCATCGTGTGATTGCCGAGAGGAATGTCAAAGAAGCGGTCCTGCAGTTAGATCAGACCTATCGGGCGTCTCAATTTGCTCCTGCGCAGGGGCACACACGGCTAGAGCTGTTCAGCCAGCTCTACGTGGGTAAGACACTTGCGCATACTCCCACGCAATACCAAAAAGTGACAGCTCTTATATATAAATGTCTCACATACACACATTTGATCTAAATTTGCAATTTTAAAATCTGGTTTGTGTAGGTGGATGCTCACAGAGACAAATACTCCATAATTACAAACTCTGATGTGCAGAAAGCAATTGCCTAAGTACACGTCATTCTGTGTAATCATAATTGAATTGATCTGCTAAATGAAAAACTTTCTGTACCATCTGTACTTGAAGTACCCTCAGAAACAGACGTCCACTTTGAGGACATCTGGTTGTTTCATAAGTTAAGGATGTACCAGCCTTTACTGGAAACTGCCATGCTCTTTCTTAAGAGGCTTCAGTTCAGCTTAGCCACAGTTAATGTTAATCCAACACGCAATTTCACATTTTATGATATGCACACATGTGGGCACATACAAGTCCAGAAATTCATCCACTTTAGTGATCATAGTTTTAATAAAGTCAAAACTGAGCCTCTTTGCTGACTTTGAGGGCATGTGACTAAAAATAACTTGATTCACTTTCAGAGGTAATTTCTTTTGAGACTTAAATACTTTGACACTGCATTTATACTACTTTGGATTAAGAAACTGTTATTGCACAAAGAAGATATCAGTCTGCTGCTGCTTTCACTGTCTCACAAACACATCCCGTTTCAGCTGTTAGACAAATGAAGCCCTTATTATCACATCATTTATGCCTACATTTTTTAAACAAGTCTGGTATGTTCCTTATGGCTTCATCAACCTCTCCATATAATGTCTCTCAGGCTCATCACGAGTTCAAACACCCGATGATCTGGCCAGTTTTCGTCTTATGTTTTAACTTCTCTGTCACATTCTACCTATTGTGCTGAGCTGTCAATACTCTAAAAACTAAACTCTGGGGCTAAAATAGGGATTTGCGGATAGAAGGAAAAGTGCTGAGGCAGATAACAAAGTTCTTACTATCTCATGGAAAAAGTTTTGCCCAAAGGAGAGTGTTCCAAATTCCAATCAGGCATCCCGATGTGATAGCCTTAACCCCCTGATCCCCATTTTGATATAATTTCACTGTCTCTTTACTTGCTGATTCAACCACTGCCGAAACATCCTCACCTTATCATGTCAAAATTTGCCTCTCAGTGTATTTTAACTTTCATTTAGTGAAAAGAAAAGAGGCAAGAAAGCTTTTGTTATCGTACAACACAGAGCTATGAAACCAGGAACATAATTGTTTCCGTATAGCATGTTGGCCTCCATCTCATTTGCATGTGTGCATTCTGGCTTTTCTGCTGAAGGAAGGCAGGGGAAGGCTCAAGCTCTTGCATGGCACATTTCTAGAAACACAAAAACTTGTGGAGGATACAGAAATAGAGCAGAAGAAGAGTTGTGTGTAACAACAGCCACAGAGGGGACAGCACCTTCTTATATCTGATCTCTAATCCCTGGTTAATCCTTATCGAGGATTACTTTGGGAAGTTATAGTATGACACACAGGAAGTGAGACAACCACTAAAGGGAAGTGGTTAAGGTTTGGCCTATGACACCAGGAAAAGATAGAGATCTTTTTGTGTTTGATGGAGAGATTTGAAAAGGAGAAAGCCCTGCAGGCATCAAAACTTTGGCTGAACTTGCCTGATTCTTCCTTGAATGTCTGGCTACTTCACACATTTTCTCTGATTGAAATTGATGTGGCTATTTTAAGATAGTGAAATAGAAAAAACAATGCGAGCAAGAAATTTAAAAAGAATATAACCCTGAATTCCGCTGCAACCTTGTTTGCAATATTAAGATGGAATAAGCAAAAAACAAAAGGCAGTTGCCCTAGAAATCATCCTTTGAATGATTCTACATGAGCACACAATGGAGAACTGCAACAGGGACTTATTTTGCTCACCTTGTTCTCATATTTGTCTCTCTATCATCTCCTTCTCTCTGTCTCAGTCAATCTGCTCCACATCAAACATTTGATTGCTTTAGTGTTTACTGCACAGTGGATCATTTGCTGTAATGGCCTCAAGAGTAAATGTTATACCAACAGCCTGCTGTCATTTACTTCACACTGTTAACTTTTATCTCTCCAATTCACTTCATACATGCACGTAACTGTAAAGTTTGATACATTTTGTTAATTTAATATCATAATTTGTTCTTTTGATTTCCCTCTTGATTAATGCTCACATCACACCTTTTTATGATTTTGCATGTTTTTGCTCAATTCTCTCATGGTCGGATTGTTTTGTCTTTCTTTTCTACCTTGGTCATTCTTTTCCTTGCCTCTGTCGTCACGGATCGACATCTTGCTTGTTGCTACTCACTGCATGTGATGCCAACCCTGTCACAGGGAAACCAGCCGTGCTCAGCTGCCAAGACAGTAGGTAACATTTAATGAGTACAATGAAATGCCTCTGTGATGCTGATTCAGTAAAATAATTGCAAATTAAATTTTTACAGTACACAACAAAACACATTTAAGAAAACAAGAACCCACCTACAGTTCACACAGTGTGTTTTGTTGTATCTAATTGAGTTGCATCTCTACACTTATGGCGATTAAAGTTTAGCCAGAATTAATCTCCTGAAACATAACTGCTTACATTCCCATGCTGCTACTTTTTTGATTCATGTTATACATTAACACAAAGCTTTGAGGAAATACTGTAGATGCAGGCTTATTTCATTACACAAGTACATTTTCCATGCAGGGCTCCATCAGAAGCAATTCCAATATGGACCTTAAAGCGAGATAATTGCAAAAACAAAAAACAAAGAACAAAAAAAACCAACTGTAAACCAACAGATATAAAGCACTGGGCTGGTAAAATGGGATCTCTATGATAATACCCCCCCCCCCGGAAATGTCTTTTGGTTAAGAAGTCTTTTGAAATGACATGTAGACCATATTAATCAAAAAACTCATTTAAAAGCAATACAAATTGCATTCTAACTTGTATCCTCCTGGTGGGTAAACACTGCAGAGAGGATTTTCTCACTATTGAACCGTAAACAGAAAGAAACAGACCACACCACAATTCTTTTAATCCACTTATACAATGGTAATGGAGGAACAGGAAGAACAACAGTGCAGCAAATATTTCAGCCTGCTGGTATACATTTGGGAATTTGTCCGCATAGTTGGATCAGGCTTTCAAAAGAGCAGTGCACATACATGTTGCACATGCATACTATATCTATTCCCTTAAGTGTATACAGTATATAATTGCATACTACATGTTTATTCATTATTTATTCATCACTCAGTGATGTAGAAGCCACACCAACACATCCGCATACATTGCAAAGGTCAAAGGTCAAATTTTATAGTTTATTTTTTAATTAAGAATTTTAATGTGCATATAGTATGTATGTGTGTTTGCCTCTGTGGGCTGTACATAATCTAATGAATATAAATGTATCATCTTAAGTACATGATTATAGAGTAACATATCCTTGAGCCACACAAAACACACCTCTGAATTAATAGGTGCAAATACATGCTATGTGTGCATTTGCGTGTGTATGTGTGTGTGTGTGTGTGTGTGTGTGTGTGTGTGTGTGTGTGTGTGTGTGTTTGTGTGTGTGTTTGTGTGTGTTTGTGTGTGTTTGTGTGTGTTTGTGTTTGTGTGTGTGCGTGTGTCTGCGTATGTGTGTGAGGGTGTGTGTGAACCCTGAAGCAGTGTCAGTATTTCTGTGCAGTCATGTATTGATGTGTTTCTAAGTGTTTTTTGTATGTTTGTATACTGGATTATACTACTGGATTGATAATGATACTGTATTTTTAAGATTGATGCTAACACTGATAATAGGAACAATAAAAATCTGATAATGGCATATCAGCCAACAAGCACAATAAACATGAACATTCTGGCAAGCATCCCTCATATATGGTTACAACAAAGGGTATTTTAGAAAGTAATATACAGTAAGCTTCACTGTCAAAGATGACAGCAAGTACTGTATGTTTATAAAATAAAAAGTAAACTGCAGTAAACTGCTCTGAAAACTAAATTAATTTAAGTAATGACAATTACATAAACAGAAAATAAACTAGAATGGTACTCAGTAGAGCACATAGGTCCGCCAAGGCCAAATATTGAAAAAATGTCAAACCTTGCCCTATCTTGCCCTATCTTGCACACACACACACACACACACACACACACACACACACACACACACACACAAGGAAAGTGATTAAAAAAATCTGCATGCAACCCTTCAACTGCAACAGTGCAAAGCAGTTCGGTACTTTTCGTGTAATCCTGCAGACAAACTATGAAACAAACAAATAGACACAGGTGAATACATAACCTCCTTGGCTACAAGATGATCAAAATTTATCATCAAATAACAACAAACAAAATCAACATAATATTAATTGCTTCAACTTATAGCACAGCGTTCCTAATTTGCATCTGCCACCAATGTAGCTGTGATAAGCCCTTACTGACTTTGGTCAGTGTCAGTCAGGCTCTAATAAACACCATTTGTGAGTTATACAGAAGCTGTATGCACCTTTGTGTGCGTGTTTGTGTGTGTGTGTGTGTGCGTGTGTCTTTGTGTGTTATTGAGTGTGTGTGTGTGCTTGTGTGTTTGTGTGTGTGTGTTCATTTTATGTTCTTGTCTCCACTGGTCTCCACAGGCTCCAAAGCCTGCTGTCTGTTCAATCAGAGACTGATTTAGACCAGGGTAAACAGGTGGTAGGAACCTCCTGCCAATCAGTGATACAACATAGATTAATTAACAGGTCTACGAAAAGTCATATCCTTTGTGGGTCCGGAAAGTGGAGAAAGCATGGGGTTTTAGAGTCTTGCTGCATCCTGAAATGTGAATAATGTATTTTCTAGAGAGAATGTACATGTTTTAGTAATCGAACTTGTGCGCGTGTGTGTGTTTGTGTTCTACCTGTGTGGTTAAACTAGTAAATGTGTTTGTGAGAATGCTGTTAAGGGAGGAAACTGTATTAGCAAGAGTGTGCTGTATGTTCAAGTCTCATTAACATTGCTTCTTGTAAAGATACTTCAATGTAATCCAAAATATGCAACTGAGAGGTTTTAATAACTAAAATGCCCCTCGGGCCTTGTTAATGATAATGGGCATAACTGTGCATACATATGTGTGTATCCAGGCAGTGTACCCGTCATCTGTGGGTGTGCTTGTGTACATTTTAATCTATACTTGTGGGTGTATGTTTATGTGTGTTTATTGCTATAGTAATTTAGGTGTCCATTAATCTATTTAATACCCCTATTCTGTCCAAGTTAATGGACAGTTAGACTGGAATGGCGCAAGGCCAGAATGACGATTGAGGTACTTTATTGACACCCCAGGGCTAAGCATTATTGCTTGAATTTGACTCAATCAAATCAGGTACAATGTGTGTGGTCTGTTTAAATATGTGTGTTTGTCTGTAGCATAGTAGTTTTTTGTGCATTCCTGCATCCATTTGCATGTGGATGCTTATGAGATGTTCATTTAAACACAGTGTTCGTTAGGTGAATTCATTATTGAAGAAAATCAAATGAGTTGAAGGTTGTTTCAAGTGCGGCGTCACAGCCAGAACAATTAACGTGACATCAGTGGCTTCCTCCAGGCGTTGGGATAATACATTTCAAAACATTTCAAAAAGAGATTAAAAAAAGAGACTCTTGCCCTGAAAATGACTTCTGTGACCCTGACTTCCATTTATCTTCCTTTTATTTATTTTGGTTATTTCCTTTTTCACCTATATTCACAATGCTGCACATCCTTGCTACACTGACGCCTCCTCTCCTCCTCTTCTGTGTATTCACTGCTTCCCCTCTCTCCTTCCCTTGGTCCTCAGGTGCTGCCGGGGGACAGAGGGGGTTCCTGGGCTGTATCCGGGCCCTACGGATGAATGGCATCACCCTAGACCTGGAAGAGAGGGCCAAGGTTACACCTGGGGTCAAGCCTGGTTGCCAAGGCCACTGCACCAGTTTTGGGATGTATTGCCGAAATGGAGGGAAGTGTGTGGAGAGGTACAACGGCTACTTGTGTGACTGTACCACCACTGCTTATGATGGCCCATTCTGCACCAGAGGTAAGAGGCATTTTAGATAAAACTGTGTCAGTCTCTAATTGAACAGGTAGATCATTCATCTATAAATGCCATCAAAGGTGCATCACATTAGTCTTCATCTTTAAAACTGCCACTGCAAAACTAATGGATTTCTCCTGTTGTTGGCTTTCAGGGTTTTTGTTTTTCTTTTACCAGTACTGCAGGATGTTTTGCAGTTCTCTAAGGTATCTAACAGAAGTAGATAAATGAATATTTTATTTTTTTTTCTTTTATTCAATTTCTCAAAGCTAGAAAACTACCTCTCTACTCAGAATTTTAGGATGGCAAACTGAGTCCTAATCTCTTAGCTAACAACTTTCCAAAAACTTTAATGGGCATCTTTGTTAAAGCATGTTATCTTAGTTCACACCAGAGTCAAATATTACCATGGTTAATGCTGGAGTAATTATATTTGAAGGAGCTTCATTGTCTGAAAATCCATTGTGATTTTTGCTGTACTCTGTGAATTTCCTCACTTCCTATTCAGTTTAGAGCTGTAAGTGTTTAAAGTGTTTGGGCTTATGATAAAACACATTGATTGAGAATGATATTGTGCTTATCCACCGATTTTTCCTTGGCCTTACCGTGCACTCAGTGAATGCTAATAGTGAAGATACAGAGCTAAGAGATCAAACTAAAAAATAAAATGCAAAATCCCTTCACTATGTGAGGGGTAGCTTCAGATTTTTGAAGTCCAGAGATGACACTGTAACTCTGTTTCTGCACTGTTGCATATAACTAAAGATCATATTTGTTTCATAGGGACTCATTACATACAGTATTGAAGTTTTAATTCCCAAACAAGTTTGCATAAAATGCTCAGGGGGGAAGAGCAGCACTGCTGTCAGAGGCTTTCTGTTAACTCCTAGTCAGAGAGTTGATCCCTGACACATGAATTAATTTGTTTCTCTAAGCCTAATGGTGTTTCTTCCCTGTGCTCTCAGCAGGGGGTTGACATGATTGACAGAAAAGCAGTGTGTGTGTGTGTGTGTGTGTGTGTGTGTGTGTGTGTGTGTGTGTGTGTGTGTGTGTGTGTGTGTGTGTGTGTGTGTGTGTGCGTGTTTGTGTGTGTGTGTGTGTGTGTGTGCGTGTTTGTGTGTGTGTGTGTGTGGGAGGGGCAAAGTGGGTGGTGTGGTGGATGTAAGAGGGTAACAGTGTGTGGTGAAAGGCTTGTGTAAGACATTTAAAGACGTTCTCTGAATTCTGTCATAACCTATCAGGCATTTCATTTCAGGATTTAGAGAATAGAGATTACTGTTTGTGTGAAGGTGTGTGTGTGTGTGTGTGTGTGTGTGTGTGTGTGTGTGTGTGCGTGTGTGTGTGTGAGATGGTTAGTGGAAATTGTGTCTGTCCGTGTGAGACAGACACACACGGAGAGAGGCAAAAGGCAAATAAGGGGAAGGAGCACAACCTTGTGTCTGCATTTGTCTTGTACATTGCATGTGACTCTCTTCTTCCTCCTCTCTCTCTTCTTTCTTCCTTTTCACTCATTTCTGCCTTTGGTTCTCATCTCCTTTGTTCTGGTTTCTGTCACTCCTCATATATGTTCCTTCTTTTTCTTCTCTTCCCCCATGACATTTATATCTCCTGTCCTTTTTATCTACAATTCACGCCTTCATCTTCTTGTTTCTCCTTGTGCTAACTTTGCTGCCTGTCTAAAATCTTCTCTTAATTATCTTCTCTATTTCATTTGTCTCCTCTCATCTTCATCTACTCTACCTCATTCCCTTTACCTATTTCTCTCCTCTATTCCATCTCATCCATCTCTGAATCTGCGCTTCCTTCTCTTTCCTTTATTCCAGTCTCCTTTTTTTTACTCTCCTCTTTTCTCTTTTCCCATTGATTGTAATTGTGCAAGGCCAGAATGACTTTTTGCAATTCCCTCTTTTAATTTCTTCCTTGCCTCTTCCTTCTCCTTCTCCTTTTCTCTCTCCTTTCCTAGTTTCCAGTGCTGTTTCAGCTTTGTTTCTCTCCTTCTCCAAATCTCTCCCCTTCTTTCCCTGTGATCTCCCATTCTCTCCCCTGTATTCCCAGCGAGTGAGAAACACATGAAGCAAGTCATAATTCCATAGTGCATTTCCATTGTATCCATATTCACACACTGCTCAGGGGAACCCATAGTATTATTATACATTTCCATGTTGGTTTTTCCACCCATCAGAGTCACAACGAGTCAGTGTGTAGTTTTGCATACATATACATGGACTTGGGGCGGCTGTGGCTCAGGTGATAGAGTGGTTGCCCACCAACCAGAAGGGTGGTGGTTTGATTCCCGGCTCCTCGGGTCCACATCTTGAAGTCTCCTTGGGCAAGATACTGAACCCCAAAATTACCCCTGATGTGTGTGTCATCAGTATGTGAATGTGGAGGTGTGTAGTGTGCTTCAATGTGTAGAAAAATGCACCCTGTGCATGTGTGTATGTGAAACAAACATAAGGAGAACCTGCACTGGAGATGAGTTTTCGCGTTTCCTCTTATGCTTATGAAGACAGCAAGATGGAGGCCTATTACACAAGCTCTTCAAGTTCATACTGTCTCATTCAGTTTTTACTTGAGATTTAGCTGCCGCTGAATTAATAGGTTGCATCAAAATTCTTCACAATAGCTTCATCAAAAGGCTTTACAAAGGATTGACAGTTAAGTTTGATGTATGCCTGCCTAAAAGGTGTTTTTTGGAGGTTGGCTAACTGAACCAACTGACACAGTTAATATTAACTTTTTCTTATCACCCTTTTTTTGCCCTTCTCACTGAAAGTCTGTGTATGTCTAAAAATCACTGATATTAAATAATTAAGCTTTAAAATTTTACTTTAAATGGATAACAGACATAAATTACATACCGTTGAAAGCTTCCAATCAGCACTTTCAACTGGTTATCTCCACCTGCATCTGAATTAACGCTGTTAATATTAATCAAACATGCTCAGTCGAAATAGATATATATGTAGCTGTTTGGTAGGAATTTCCTTTTATTTTGTTTGATGTCCCTTGTCCAGGATAGGCTTTATTGAAGCCTGTGACATTTTGTACATTTGTACATTTATTATTTGTTTATTCATATACTGTTTTGTAACTTATTTGAGAAAATTCAATCAAGCATGGGGATACTGGCCTCTGCCAAATTGAGTCTGATTCAGTTAATACTCAGCAGCATGAATCCCAACAGACACTAAACAGTCAAGCCGTATCAGGAAAGGAGTTCACGTTTTCTGCCTGGTTAACACAGAACAATTGGTAAAATGGGTCTCTCCAGACTTCCAAAGCCTGAAAGTACATCACTGCAAAATAGAATGAAGGATAAAATTGTGAGGCAAGGATTTGTCAATGCACCAATACCAGTCAGGGGGCTTGCCCATTTTCTGGTAATAAGCGTTCTATTAAATTTAAGTAATGTAGCTTGAAGTATTTATTATACTGTGTCCAGTGGGAGACAATGGGTGAAGTGAAGCTTTAAAATAAGATGCTGAAATGTGTTAGTATTCTACACTCATAAGAGCTGTGGTTATACATTTTCACTGCAGCCAGTGATGGAACGCAAATATGCCAAAGCATATTCCCTGGCCTTTACACACACATCCTGTAACCATTCTCTTTCATTTCATCCACATCATGCCTTTTATTCATTTGTAACTGATACGCAGATGGTGTGTAAGCATGCACATAAATACAAACAGAAGTATAAAAAAAATAAAGTCCCTTCTACTCAACACTTGATTATGAGAATCAATATGTCATCTGGAATGGCTGTAATATGCCATTAGGTCTGTTAATGTACCAGTAAACAATGTATTGTTCGCTGGAGCAGAGGAATTTAACATCCACTTTACTATACCTTCTTAACGCAGCAATATTTATGTGTGTGGTTTAACCGCACTGACAAGCAGCATTATTGTATTTATGTGCGTTCACCTACTTGAAATATATGTGTGTTTTTTCTTATTTTCTCTTTTTATCTCATCAGATGTGGGGGGTTTCTTTGAGGCAGGAACGCTGATCAAATACAACTTCTTGCCCGAAGCAGTTGCAGGTGCCAATAAGGACACAAAGATCTTGACATACCAGCTGACGCCACATGAAGTGAATCTGACAAAAGAGGAAGTAACTCTTAGTTTCAGCACATCCAATGCTCCAGCTATTCTGATGTACGTCAGCTCCAAGACACAAGACTATCTGGCTGTGGTGCTGAGACAGAATGGTAAGATCTAAACATACATGCAGTTTTGGGTTAATCAGTAAAGAGAAGTCTGCTTGGAGCTATGCTTGTTAGTAATGCAAAACATTTTTAAAAGCTATCCTTGCAGCATAGTTTGAAATTTTTCATTATCTCCAAAAATGCTTCTTAGTTAGCAGCCTGCCACTGAGCAGCTGACAGGCAGCGTAGCCTGGTGATAAAATAGAAATAATAAAAATTTGACAATGCCATCTAGTGTTTTAGTAATTGATACGCACTATGCGTAATTGATTCGCACTATATATAGTGTTTCAGTAATTGATTCGCACCAAAATAATACTACAATATACCCACATTGTTCAGGAGTGCTAGAAATTCTTAGAACTCCTGTTCAGGCAGCGCCCGAGACAGTAAATATATAATGCCCAAGCTGTGGGTTCTCTGAATCATTGAGGGTTTCCCCACTATTCCTCACTCCTTGCACCATTTCTTTAAAAAAAAACTATATTTTGGCCTTAGTTTAATCTGATTGTTTTTAGAAGAAAACAATTACGATTATATTAACCAAAATGATTTTTTAAATGAACATTAAAAATGTGTCATCATGTAGTAATACACTTACTACCTATGGTCTTGTCAGCAATTTTGAGTGCATTTTTTTTTTACAGCCCCCACTTGAGAAATAACTTGAAAATTAGTTTTATGGATTAAGGTATTCATTGATGAGAGGTCATGCTTGAATCGTTTTAGAGAAGTCGAAAAAGGAGTTGTTGCCAGAGATTTGAGGTTTCATACAACCAGACCAAAGCATGGACTGTGTGTCTTCAGGTTCAATGCAGGTGCGATATAACTTGGGAGGTCTGAAGGAGCCATTTGCTATTGATGTGGACCAGCGTAACCTGGCCAATGGACAGCCTCATAGCATTAACATGTCCCGTGTCAACAGAAGCATCACTATCCAGGTACAGACCACGCATATGCACATCCAAGCACCTTGCAACACATATTTCAGACTTTTAGTTTATGCTCAGAACCCAAAAGATTAAAGTGTCAATTACAAGATCCGACTTACAACGATGGAGTGCAGGGAATTACTCATTCAGATACTCAGTCACAAGTACACATTCACCTACACAATCATACAAGCCCAGATGGTTTGCAGTAAGTCAGAGGGGAGTGCAATGTCCATTATGTCTCATGCTATGCTGACACAGTTTTTCCTCTGCTACTGTTAATCCACAGAAGACAGCCTAAGTAGAAGACCAGAGAGAATGCTTCAATCGTTGTGTTTGTTAATGCTGTTGAATGCGCATATATTTAAGTGTGTGCATGTGTGTGACACCGAGCAAGGTTGCATTGTTTGTGCATGTGACGGCGCATGTTAGTATATTTGCGCATATGTATATTTGTATGTATCCGAGTGTGTTTGTTTGCATGGTCTTGATTTTTGTGCAGCTAAGCAGTATAGTGCAGATCAATACAGCCAAGCGCCAGTCAGTAGCTCTCAAGGCTGGAATGAGAATTCATCTAAACTATTATATACTTTATTTTGGCCCAAAAAAAAATAATAATTTAGCTGAGGGTTTCAATTTAAGGATGGTCACCACCTATAAATCACCACCTATCTCAGAGACACACCATATTCAGAGAGGGGGAAAAAACTAACTAATCAGACTATGACAGATTTAATTTGAATCGATTTAGAGGAAATAAATTGTTTCAACAGTCTGAACCTGAAAAAAGGAATGAAAAAATATACAAGTATAAAGCAAAAAGGGGACATTGTACAGATAATGCAACCATCACTGTATTCCAGCATTCAAACAAATTAAGAATTTTCATAATGTAAAGGCTGAAAATACTGTAAATGAATGACAACATGTTTGCAGGATGTTTATATGAAAACATTTACATATGGAGTCAAAAGAAATTAATAAAGTACTATATATAGGGTATGAATACATACACAACAATAAAGGGAAGTTCTGTTGGGTCTTTAATTTCCAAGGATGCGTTTTTCCTCTTGTATTTGACTTTGGACATATAATCCCCAATCAGCAGTGAATATTTTAACAGTTGTGTTCTTCACAATTCTGGCAGCAGCGTTCAAGATGTTTCCCTCTCTTGTGATAATTAGCATCCATTACAGCTCCACAGCAGTGGATTTCATTAAGGTGAAATAAGACCTTGACCAGTATGAATCACAGTACATTTGCAAAAATAAATACCAACTGATCATATCACCTCCCCTACATAAGTCTTCAGCCCTCTTTTTCTCTCTCTCACTGAATGTACATGGAGCAATGACCCCATCCATTCTGGAATCTCATCACCTACATTAACATACTACAGAGAAAAATTCTGACAGCAAGAAAATTAAAGTGAAACATCCAGTGGAAATCGTCTTCATTTTCTGAGCAAATCACATCCTGCAGCTGATGATCACTCCAGTGGGAGCAATTCAAGGGAACACATCTCTTTTTACTGGCATAGGAACTGATTGTAAGATTCCTTGCTCATCACTCATTCACACACACTAACACACACACACACACACAGTGGATCAAAGCTTAGTTGTGTCTAGATTGGCAATATTGATGTTCAGCCCAGTGTTGTGTGTGTGGCTTGATTATCTATCAAGTGCATATCCCAATTTTACCCCTCTCGATGTGCCCAGGCTGAACTCTAAATAACAATCCTTTGAATCTCTTTGTCACTAAATGATATGTAGAGCACTTAAACATTAAAGAGTGTTGAGAGAATTAAGCGGAACACTGGTGGGCATGATGTGGCAATTTGGATTTAAGAAAAACAGAAATCAGAAAGTGAACTGTTGGGAAGGATAGAAAGAGAAAGTGGATGAGTTTTAGAGATAAGGCATGAAAAGTAGTGCCTGAAGGTTTGCTAACAAAGATAACTTTGATGAGTGAAACTTTTTCATGTTGCCTTACTGCCTCAGGGCTCTTTTCAAGGTACAAACATCCACTTAATATCCACCCGTAAACAGATGTGGACATGCATACCAACAGACATGAATGCACAAGTGTGATCTTGTCCGGTCAACTCACTACTGAGGCTTCACACTGCTACAGTACAAAATCAGCATTATTCAAATTTATCTGTCCACTCAGCCTCTCTCTCTGTATCTATCCATACCTCCCACCATCTAAACTCTCTCATATACCCCTGAGGCCTTTTAATAATTGTTTATTTATTTTGAGCCAGCAACCATGACTGCACTCACACTCACACTAATTAAATAAGAGGAACAAGATTAAATCTGCTTGAAATATCAACAAGAGCAACGCTGAGCTAGAAGAGGCAGTAAGTAGATAGCACGGAGGGTGCTGGTCTCTTTACTTAATTCTAAAATATAGCATACAAAAGAGAAGATGTTCATAATCAAACAGCATTTTATTTTGATGCAATGCCATGAGTCACCAATAAATTAGCATACTACCAGTAGCTAAACCATATTTATAAGAGAAAAAAGGCTTGTTTCAAAGATTCATAGTCACTGACTACACAGTTTCTTCACTTTCTGTCCCAGACATAACAGTCACATTACTGTTCAAAAGCACTTTAGTACATACATCAGTAGGTGTAACAGTAACACCATATTGTTCATATGGCTGCAATATTCAGGAGTGATTCAGATTGTTGTTCAGTATGACATTTAGTCTGTTGCCAGTCTGTGCTGTTACATTCAGTTCAACACAAAAATAGCCTATACAAGCACTATATGAGGTTCATAGCTCATTATAGGCTTGTAACATGGAGGTAACATAGGTGCATTAAGGTTGACGGCTACTGATTCATTCAGTTTCAATGGTGATTTAGTACAGTCAGTTCAGTCTTAAGATTCAATCTTAAAGATGTTTTTGTACATGTACTGCACACCTCTGTTTGCATCATGACGTGCTAATTCAATTTAAAGCAGCTAAAATTAATACTTGTGAAAGGGGTTACGAATCATCACCTGACTTTGCAGTTTCCCCCTGCGCAACAAATTTTTATGGCATCCATCAGCTTATTGTTTTGTATTTACAGCCAGCAACTTTACTGTTGATGGTGTAGTTCTTTGCTGCTGTTTTCAATAAAAACATCCCAAAACATCGGCATAGTTCACCAGACCTCTGCTATAAAGTGACCATAAGGTAAATCTTCAGCATACTGGTATTTACAAAGTCAGAAAAAATGTGCAGGAGTTCTGACAATATTTCATTTTGTATATTCAAATGGATTTATCATGGGCTAAAGTTAAACTTGCTAATTAATTACCACTTAGATCATAAATGATTGCATGATGCATCAAAGCCTAAAATGCCAATTTTGTTATGGCAAGCAATCAGTATTTGTAATTTTTTAAATCTTATTATTATTTTGCTCACATGCTCATAAGAGGCATTGCTGCAGCTGTTTTCATCTGAAATGAAACAACATGAGCGAGAGGCAGATATACTGTATGACTCATACAGTCATAAAAGTCAAGCTCCTCTAAAAGATAGGTAGGCTGTTGGGTTCGCCAGTGGATTAAATTCAGTTTCCTTGGTAAAAGAGAGAGTAGAGTATTTACCTGAGACTGTGGTGGTCTCAGTTCTCTGCTAGCAGGCTGCAAATCTTAAAGGCATTTATACAAACGACTGTTTAGTTTAAAGACAAGGCAGAGAACAAGTGAGAGGTGAGAGGAGAAGTAGTCGTGAGGTAATTGGAATCTGAGAGAAAGGGGAGCAGGAGATGGAGAACAAAAGAGAAAGACAGAACGTGAGTCAGAGAGAGAAGGGGGTTGAAAGAAAAAAGATGATGCATTGATAAAAAGGTAGACCTACAAAATATAATATCAAAGAACACTGATACATTTAGGTCATCTAACCCCTTAATAATACTTAGGCTTACTTAAAGGTTAGGATTTGCATTTGCTCAGAAATACCTATTGAAATGTATGTGCAGGCACAGCACATGCGGTATGCAAAGCAAGTGTGCAGTCTGTGAGATCTCATCAGTTAAGCTCGCTATCAAAGGTATAACAAGGCGTGATCAAAATAAGTTCCCATCTCTCTATCTTTGACTTTTGCTTTCACTCAACCTCTCCCACACTGTGAGGGTTTAGAGATGAAAGTCAGGAGTCCATTCAGCCATCAGATATCTCATCTCTGTTTCCTCCTCTACTCCCCTCTCCTCTGTTCTCCTCTCCTCTCCCCTGATAGTTGTCGCCGTAGTTGGTGATGTGAATGGCCAGCTGTTGCTGTGATGGGAGAAGACAGTCATTCAGTAATTCACTTAATAATGACATTAAGCTATTTATTAAAGTGAACAAAGGAAATTAGAATTTCTTTGCACTTTGCTCCTCCTCCAGATATCATTAACACAACAGAGTCATTAAAAAGTAGAAAGTTTTTAAGTTTACTGTAAATTACTTTGAAGATATACAGCACATTGGCTAAATTAGATTCTTTTTGAGTACATAATTAGGGAAAAAGATTTCATTCATTGTTAATTTTCTCTTTGTATAACCCCTGATTACTTATGTAAGCTTTATGTAACATAAGATGCACAAACAGAGCTTCGAGGAGAAAATTGTGTTGTCTAAATGGTTTAGTGTAAATGGGAAGGATCTCAATAATTGCTGATGTAATTGACAAAATGAGGTAAAACGAGGTTTTTTCCATGGCTGTCTTCCTCTGTGGACCTTTATGTGGGGTTTCAAGACTCAGCCCGCCCTCCCTGGCTATGCAGCCAATTTGTTGTCTGCGATAAAAGTAAATAAGCTGAGCGCAATTTAATTGTGCCCCATTATCCAGCCCTCCAGTCACTGTGGAAAACAAACCCACACAATGCTCCACTGAGACTCAGGCTTTTAGAATGAATCAAATTAGGATATGCTGTGTGTGTGTGTGTGTGTGTGTGTGTGTGTGTGTGTGTGTGTGTGTGTGTCTGTGTGTCTGTGTGTCTGTGTCTGTGTGTAGAGAGAAAGAGGGAAAGAATAGTCTGGAGGGGTTATGGGTAAATGTAATGTTCTGTATGGGAGGACTCTACTGATTCAAACCTGTAATCAAGAATAACCACACACACACACACACACACACACACACACACACACACACACACACACACACACACACTCACACACACACAAATCTCAACCCTCCAGTGATGGACCAGCTCAGATCCCAACTAACAGGCCACAACAGCTATTCAGCACATCATTGGAACAAATTGCCAGTTAAACATGCACTTACAAAGGTCTTTGTTTTTAGCCTCCCTTTCTCGGGCTGATGCAGCTGGTATGCATCCTGTAGCCCGGTGTGTGCTGAGAGAACAGCACACACCGAGAATGAAGAAGAATCTTTTATTTCGGAACGCACAGAAACCAGATTGTAGGGTCAACATGATTCTTGTCAGTAGCACCAGCTTTAGCCTTCAAGCTACTTAGAAGCTTCAGGGAAACAGCAATATTAAGTTAGTTATGTTGCAGGGATATTAAAATCATGCCCCCCCCCCACCCCCTACCCCCACCCCACCCCATAACCCTCTCTGCTCTCACATCTCCCCTGGCGCTCTAATTTGTAACCATGCTGCGTTCTCAGGAAAGGCTTTGAACCCACCGCAGACTTCAGATATTGTTTATTGTTAATGAATTTGTGATCATTTATCCCTAATCCTGGTGAAGAGCTGTTTGTTTACAGGATCATTATGTATGATCACATTTCAGTTTACCCTCAACTATGACTAGCTTTATCTAAACAAAAAGGAAAAACAAAATAAACAGATTTACAAATAAGAGGTTTTGTTTAATAATTTGCTCTGGTATAACTACTGTATGCAACCATGATACTGTGAAGTGAGCTAATGAAACAGTTCTCATATATTCAGGAACTTGTATTTGGTATTCAGAACAGCAACATCGTTAGGTAAACACTCTAAGAGAAACTCAATATGGGGATTATTGTGCATTTTACTCCAACCTTATTATGAATGATCAGAGAATTATGATGAGGTGAGGTTTCCCAAACCATTCCAGCCCTCTCCGTACAATGCAAATTGTGTAATTGTATCAACTTTTTTTTTTATGCAACCTATCCTTGAACATGTTTAGTATTTCTCTCAATAATAAATCATTCACTCTGAGAAGCTTAACTTATCCTGGTTAAAAAAGTTATGATTATGCCTTCAATAAAGGCAGTAAGAAACAGAATAGATAAAACACACGTTTACATAAATTTATGTTAATTTAACTGTCTCTGATCATGATTCATGACACTAATATGAGGGGATTTTAACTGTGTGGTTATGAGCTTCCTGGGTATTTTGAAAAACCACCAGAGGGAGCCATTTAGCTTTTGATTATGCTGTGTAGTAGCTTTACAGTCCCTCACACCAAAAAAATTACCATTTCTCCTTATCATCTTATGTACTCTGCTTTATGTGCTGATGCAGGTCCTAGGCTGGATAGTATAAAATGATGCTGTCAGTAGTTTTAGAGCCTTTAGAGTCTTTCTTTAAGATGCAGGTTCCAATTTATTATCTCTCTCTCCCACTCTTTCAGTTGGATCATTACCCTCCAGTCAGCTACTTGCTCCCGGACGCCTCAGACACACAGTTTAACCTTGTCAAGACACTGTTCTTGGGCAAAGTCTATGGTAAGTTGTCAGCTCACTGAAAACATTTCTGTTCACAGTTCTTTAGAATATGCATTTTTTTTCAACGGCTTTCACACTGCACAACGTGTTACTATGGGCAACATATTGTGATGACAGGAGATTTTTAGACTCTATATGAATCATTAAAAGAGTCCAATAGATACTACTGTGGCTGAAAAAGATTAATTTTCAGCAAAGTCAATTACCCATGCAGTTTTCAGAATGAATTTTACTCATGTGTGTTGACCTTGTATTCCCCAGTTGGAAGTCAGCGTTTATCCACTTAAACAAGAACCAGTCATTTCTCTCCTGTCCAGAAGTAAAAGTCTGGGCCCGCTGTTCAGCTTTTGTCATTTTAATTGAATTAATGTACAGTATATTTCGATCTGTATATTCTTCATATCTGACCGTTATACTCTCTTCTATTCCTATTATCTCTTGCAAAAAACAAAAACCCTGTAGATGGATCATCTCATTTACAATGGGTCCATAAAGCAAAAATATATACTTAAATCAACATTAATAAACCATTTAAACACATGAAGAGTAGAATTAATTAATTGAAATCCAAATAAACACAAACAAAATCGCCATCTTTGCTACTCAGTAACAAGAGACTGTAATTACAATTAAGTCCACTAGAGTATGCCAGAGGACTGCAGAAGTGTATTGGTGCCAAAAACAGTCTCAACTGTATCCATCTCTACCATTATGGGCGTTAATGCAATTTGTGGCTGCTAAGGTTATGATATCTGACAAATTATATTTTAGGGTGGAAACTGTCTCGTGTCTGTTTGTACTAAAAGACTGAACAAATCCCCAACCTTTACTAAAGGTGGATTTTACTTTTGTTGTGGCTATTTAGGTTAGTCAGCCCCTGTTTTGACACATTACTTATAGAAAACATTGGCCATGCATTATTGAAGCTGATTACATTGGGATTAATGATTTTCTGCATCAGTGGGTTTTTTTTTGGTTTTGTTTTTTTCAAAAAGACTTATTAGGATTGTAGGTCTTGACAAATCCCAGCATCATTTTACTCAATACCTTAGCAACTGATTACCCTATATACCCTAATTATCAATAGCCAATTTCCTTAACCTGTATAGGTTCTCCTAAGTGCTAGCTCTGATTTTATTGCTTAAGTTTTGTTGGTTTTATTAGCTTCTTTAATTACTTTAATTACTGCAATTCCTCTGTTCGAAGATTGTAGCTCATTATTTATACCTTGCTGAAGTTTGCTCAAACCTGTTCTATTCTATCTTCTCTTTTCCCTTACTCTCCTCTCATTTCTTTTGTCCTCTACCTCAAGTGCTGAAAGTTAGTGAGGTTGAAGTAATGATTGAGAATGATTGACTGCCACACATATCATGAGCCCCTCTGGGAATACTACATGCCTGCATACACATAGATGCCTGAGCATGTGAATGTACCCACAAGTCACAGCCTTCCATATTTGCCCAAGTAACACAGCAAAGATGCTCTAAAGACACATAAGACATGGTCATCTCATATGCCAAAACAGTACCGACTCATATAGTCATCCCTCAATATGCAGCTTTCCACTTCACACATCAACAGACATAAATTAGTGAACTATTAAATCTCTTTATTGTAGTAAACATAATATCAGAATTGTACTTATGGACAGAGCAAATAAAAAATATATAATGGATTTAAAAGAGGAAAAACAGAAGTTAGAAAGATCCTGTATATTGTAATCAGAAAGACAGACAGAGAACAAAAAGCAAGGAAAACAAAGTAACTATTGATTTTGCACATCTACCCGGATCTGTTCCACTTCTTTGATGGAATCACAGGACAAGAAAGGCTGTCAGATAGCTGAGCTATCAGATTCTCTATTTCTGGGAGACAGAGACTCTCTGTTTGCTACAGTGTGAACAAATACATCTACACTGATCACAGTGACATCTCCTCTATCACCTCACAGTCCAGTGATTGTTAGCAGGGGCAATGCCAGAAGTGTGGCCAGGGATCAAATCTGACTGGCCATCCCTGATGACACACCTGAAAGTCAGAAGCTGAAAGGTAGTTGACTTTTTAGCATTGTGGACGGCTTATCAAAGCCTCTGTAAGAAGTGACTTTTTAACATTTCTTGCTGAGTGGATCAAACAACATATGAAGAGATGTAAAATGATCACAAAGAGCCATGAAAACAACCACAAAGACACAAGGAAACAATTACAAGGAGATCAGGACACAACTAGAAAGAGACAGAAAACAACCTCAAAGACAAGCAAAAAAAGATGCATAACAAGATGTAAAACATTTAATAAGAGTTACAAAATGATCACTGAGGGACAAAAATCACAAATCAAGTTGCAAAATCCATATAGAAGGAGCAGGGGAACTTTGACATGTGTTTGTCCAGAGGCTCTTTGTCACATAATCTGTATATCGCGGTAGGCTACTTGGAATTACAAATAGCAACTGTTTATTAATATTATTTCATTAGAAGCCCTGCCCTCTGTCAGGAATTGGAGGAGCTGAAAGCGAACCTGAGGACTGACCTCTAGAGGTTATTCAGGTCCTTCAGAGAGAAACTACTTCTTTCAATCTGGAAAGAAATCTGCTCACTACCTCCGTTTGAGAGAGGAGACCAAGGAGAGATGGGAGAGGGAGTGTACATCAGACTAAGACTCCTAGATCCAGGCATCTTCCGCTGTTACCAGCTATGTGCCGCAGGCTATGTACGGTGGCCCACTGGTTAGCATTGCAACCTCTCAGACAGAAATCAGACAGCTGAGAGATTTCTAGAGTTGAATTTGGCAGAGTAGAAAATAGATTCTCTTTGTATGCCGACAATATTATCTTGTATCCAAACAACAGATGGATTCCAACAGTGCTGGATCTCATCAACAAGTGTGGAAGGATATCAGGCTGAAAGACTTGTTTCATATAAGCTATACCTCTAAGGGAAGGACTGGAACATTGGAATATACTTCCCATCTCATTTCTCAGATGAATTAATATAATTAAAAAGAGTGTATTGCAATGATTTTGCTACTTTTTCCATTTACTGCCTTGTTTAGACAAAGCATTTTTTAATACATGAACAATTTCATAGGCTCCAAGTTTGAAATAACTCCTCACCTGGAATAGCTTTCAAAACTTTAACTACGCCCAAAGAGAAAGGTGGACAGGCCTCAGAAATATATATTGCATGGCTAGGTATGTAAAAGAAATAAAATGCAGAACTGCTTCCTTGAAAGACACTGAGGAATAAATTTTCTGTCCTACCTCTCTCAAGTCTCTCTACCATTTACTAATAATATAAAATGATAATTATTCATTAGTGTCCGAAATCTCAGTTTACTGCTCACTATGTCTATTGGAGGAGTTTATCATATCATAGTGAAAAAGGTCTGTTGGATCTAGATGCAAGACCAATATAAATGACAGAAACAACACAATGCCATCATTGTTAGTAGCCTTTCTGCTGCTCTTTCTGTTTAGATGTCTTGCTCCTATGTAGGAGGAGCAGGGAACCTTTGACCTGTCATTGTCCAGGGGCCCTTTGTCTTGTAATCTGTCCATGGCTGTAGGCTAGAGTTACGAATAGCAGATACTTATCAGAAAATGTAAAGTTGTTTATTTCACATATATTTAGTAATCTGAATAAATAACGTAACTATTACTAATGTACAGTTGGTTATTAACAAGAACCAATCTGATTCTTAACACATTTTTACTAACTTAAAAATGTGCCCCTCTTCTTGGAACATGTGCCCCAGTGTGTATCCCCAATTAAAACATTTCCAGACCTCCCAAACTGTGGAATGCGATAAGTTGGCTTGGAAAAAGATGGTAGAAATAAAGCAAGGTAGACATTAAAGAATACCAACATTAAAAAAAGGCATGTACAGATGCAGATCTTTACTCAAAAATGTAAGATTTGTGTTCTTTTTTTACTTTTACTTCAACTAACTTGTTACTTTTAGACTTCAAATTCACATTAATATAATACTAAAGTGCTCTCAAAGTAAAGTCATTTCAATTAGTGCCCCTATAGCCAATAATCAATTTTGAAAGAAGCATTCAGCTTATATGTTGTAGCTGTCAGTGTTGATATCTCAGATGCTCGACAGAGATGAGGCTTGTAGTGTTTGCTGCCATGATCAAGTGTTATCATGAAGCACAGAGGTGATTTAGGATGTGCTATATGCTACTGAAACTGCTGTAGTCTGATGCTTACTGTAACAGTATTCAGTGTGTTTGTATGAAGTGTATCCTTACATCAGTGCTTAACTATAGTATACAGTATGCATGCATGTAAAGAAGTATGTATTTCCTTGCATGTACTTCTGTAATTATGCCTCTGTACAGCATGAAAGTTGATTTCAAACGAAGCCATCAAGATCTGATTGAGGTGCAAACTTTCAGTTTTAATTCAAAATATCTCATTAGCAGTTTAGGAATTACTGCCATTCCTGTACATAGTCCTTCATTTTAAGAGGCTCAAAAGTAATTGGACAAATAAACATAAATATAGATATAAGGATTATTTGTAATACTTGGTTGAAAATCTTTTCCAGTAATTGACCGCCTGAAGTCTGGAACCCATGGACTTCACCAAATGCTGGGTTTCTTCCCTTGAGATGCTTTTCCAGGCCTTTACTACTTTCAGTGCTTGATTGTGGGTCTTTCTGCCCTCAGTTTTGTCTTCAGTAAGTGAAAAGCATGCTCAATTGGGTCAAGGTCAAGTGGCTGACTTCGCCACTGAAGAATATTCCATTTCTTTGCACGGGGACGCTCTTTGGTTGTTATCTTTTGGTTCATTGCCCATCTGTACTGTGTATCGCCATTCTGTCATTTTGCAGCATTTCGCTGAATCAGAGCAGATAGTACAGCCCTATACACTTCAGAATTTATCCCATTACTTCAATCAACAGTCACATCATGACTAAAAAACAGTGACCTAGTTCCACTGGCAGCTATACATGTGCATGACGAATGATGTGGTGGCTTTGGATTATGAGTTGTTCCTTTCCTTCTCCACAGTCTTCTCTTCTCATCATTCTGGTTCAACTTAATCATGGTTAAACCTTCTGTATTTACTTCATGAAGGCATCTCTTGATTGTAGACTTTGACAATGATGTGCCTATCTCCTGGAGAGTGTTTCTGACCTGACTAGATGTTGTGAATGGGTTATTCTTCAACGAGGAAAGAATTCTGCAATCATCCACTTTAGTTGTCTTCCAGGCCTTTTGGTTTTGCTGACCTCTTCAGTGCATTCCTTCTTTTAAATAATGTACCATACTGTAGATCTGGCCACATCCTAAAGTTTCTGCAGTCTGTCAGATAGGTTTGTTTTGTTGTTTCAGCCTAACGATGGCCTCCTTCATTGGAGAGCATATTAAGAGTTCCCATGAGTGGCTACCAAATGCTACCAAGTCAACATGTGGAATCAACTCTAGGTCTTTTATCTGCTTATTTTTTCGTGAAATAAGGAAGGAACAGGCCACAGCTGCCCCTTGAAACTGAGCGCCTGTAAGTTGTCCAAAATCCTCTGAACCTATGAAAATGAGGGAATATGTATAAAAATGTCTGTAAGTCCTAATCAGTTAATGGGATGTTTTGTTAACCCCCTTGAATTAAAGCAGAAAGTCTATTATTCAGTCATTCATTTCAATTCTGTAGGGTGGTGTAACGAAAAAAAAAATTGTGTCAATGCCCAAATACTTATGGACCTCACAGTAGGTGAGTGGGTGGGTTGATGTATTGAATCCGAGTCTGTCCTCCCTGAATCTCTGTATCCCAGCGGAATAGATGGGGGAGATGAGTCATACATCAGCCAGAGCAGAAGGCATGCTCCCAACCTGCTCCTTAGAGCTACAAATCTGTCTGAGAGTGTGTGTGAATGTGTGTGTGTGTCTGTGTGTGTCTGTGTGTGTCTCTGTGTTTTCTGGACTGTATGTGAGTGTGTCTATCTAAGGGAAGAGATTCAGAGCCAAAGGCAGAGAGAGAGAGAGAGAGGAACAGAAATACTGACACTGTAAAAGTGCTATCAGAGACAAATGATTTTAGCCCCAAGGGCTGGTTGTAAAGGACATGTGCATCAGTACCACACTGAAATACAGATTTCTCTCAGGTATTTTTATTCCCTTACCCTCTCTGTCTCTGCAAAAACATAGCTATTTATATGAACATACACACAAAAAGATTTTTATTGTGTTTTAACAATCATTATCTCTCAACCATCTGCCTGTACAAAGTGAGGTCTAGCTAGCCATAAGAAAATGTCATCACTGTATGTCTAGATCAATCCATTGAACAATCTATTTCTCTCCCTTAATCCATCAACATACCATTTTGAAGAAAAAGATTTAAGTAGCACAGCTGAAACTTTTTTTTCTGTTTCTAAAGGGTTTTTTTTCTTAACCATAGAGAAGTAAGCAGACCTTTCTTTTGATATGTTGATATTTGAAATTTCAAATTTCTGATGTTCTGCTGATGATTTTGGTTTTTTTCTAGGGGGGGGGCTTTCTGTTGTTAAGGATTTAGCACCCAGCTCTATATTGGGGAGCTGAGTCCACTGACTTATAAACTACTTAATTAAGCACAAGTCATGAATACTTTACATCACTGCTTACCACTGTCCAAAGCCTGCCATGACTAAGTTTAATAAATCTCCTCTTTTCCAGGCAGCCCCTGGTTCGATGCCTGTCTTTTGTGTTTTTTGCCACCAGATGTCTTTCACTGATTAAAGCACTACTGAACACTGATTTTAGACGAGGCTGATTACACAAAGGAGTTTTCTTTCTTATCGGTCTTCTTGCACTGTATCTCTGTGTGGTAATTCTATATTCTCTATAATTTCCATGTGCCTTTTCAATTGATATAAATGCAGCTGTATGCGGTCACTGCTTTGTGTGTGTATGTGTTTATACAAGGGTCTATGAGTTTAGGGATGACATCATACCATCCTCCCACCCGATTAGCAGTAGATGAACTTCAGACTGGTCAGTCCTGATCCATGCCAATGTGGATCCGGGATCCTGGTTTTCTCTAGCCACTGTGTCAGAGTGGGGGTGGGACTGCACTGCAGAGAGAGAGAGAGAGGTATAGTGGTTGGTAAAGACCGAGGGAGAAGAGGAGAGAGATGCTTGCCAATGTGGTTCTGTGGTAATAGTCTCACGTAGCACACACGAAGAACAAGGGAGGAAAGGAGGCTTGTTTTGCTCACAAACCATTTACAGACACTAACGCAAACTTCACATAGGTAACTACAGTTGCATGTATGTGTGTGTGTGTGTGTGTGTGTCTATAGATGTGTCTTCATCTTATTGCATATGCATGAGTGTGCTAAGGTTTCAATGTCACTCTTTCTAATATAAAATGTATATTGAATTTGCAGCTAAATTTGAGACATAAAGTCTTCCTTCAGTGTGATTTACTCACAAATGGATATGAAGCCACATTTTTGATGCTTTTGAATTGAAAGTTTTTATTTTCCACCCCTTGATTAATTGGATTACAGGCAGCTTGGACAGCACACTGGTGTGGACCAGAAGTCTGAGTCAAAAGGAAAAATGAGCTATGATAGAGAGTGTGATATTAATTATATTCTTCGTCTGCTTGTTGTTATGTCCTTTGTCCTTTGTTATGTCTGGAGGAAGCTAGAGGTGGCAGTGATGAATACACCTGCAAGTGTGCACGTGTTGTGTTCAATATGGGAAGGTGTTGCAAGCACAGGTGTATTTTCCATGTCTAAAACTATAGGTCATACATCTGCTGCACCTCTTATCTCGCTTCTCTTTCATTTGCCTTGTCTCTTCAACTCCTTCACTGTCTTTTTCTCAATTCATCGTTCCCTGTTTTTGCACCCCACACCTCCTCCCTTTATATGTCCTTGTTAACTGCAGTTCATGTCAGTTTGGTTCAGTTCATGTTACTTCTTTGACAATCCTACCAACAGTATAGAGGAGGTCACCAAATTCACAACCAAGTACTATATGATAAGTGTATCAGGCTTTATTGTTTTATTATCAAACTTTGTGCTTGATATAAGCATAGAAGAAAATATTTAAACTGTGAAATTCATGAATATCTATATGGTTCATGAAAAAAAACATTAAAGTGATGTCATGCCTCTCTCTCTCTCCCTCTTAGTTTCTCTCTCAACTCAGCCAGTCAAGGCAGATGGCCACTCACCATGAGCCAGGTTCTGTTTAATGTTTTTACCTGTTTAAAGGGAGTTTTTCGTTGCTCATGGGGAAATATTGGGTCTCTGTAAAAATAACTATAAAGGGTCTGCTCTTTATAAAAAGTTCCCTGAGATAACCTCTGTTATTATTTGGCACTATGTATATAAAACTGAATTGAATTAAATTGAATAAAACAATAAATATACAAAATAAACAGTTAAATTCACAGATAATATAGGGGCATCAGAAAAATGTCTTTCTTTTAGGATTTATTTTTTTCTTTCCCTTTTTTTTATTTGCCCCTCTCTCTGTTTTCTTCATTCTATTAATGTGTGTGGTGCATCAGCGATGACCAACGTGCTTTTGTGCATGTGCGTGTGTGAATATACGTGTGTGTGTGCATGTTACGAATTTGTTTTTGTGTTACCGAGGGTGTGGTAGGTGGCTTCACATTGATATTCTTTTGATGTGTCTCAGATAGATCATACTTCATTAACACCCCCTCCCCCTTTTCCTCTCTTTCACCCCTACATCAACTTCCATTTGTTGCCATGGCAACTGCGTTAGATCTCCTTTATCCTACCCCTGCATTTGAGAACCCTTCTTGTCACCTAATTCCTCTCCCAAACACAGGAGACTCTCTCCTCTGTCTTTTGTCCACCTTGTCCTCCTCTCATGTCTCTCAATTTTCCCCCCACCCTCAGCCTTTTTTTGAAGAGACAGTAACATCCATCCTTGATTGCTAGTTCTGCAGTTCTCTCCATCCTCCCTTCTTTTTTCATTGAGACTTTATTTTTTTTCTTCCCTTCATATAACTCTGCCCCCTCTCATCCCTGTCTAAATGTAACATCACACAATATACCCCTACCCATTGTATTTGAACCAGTCCTCTCCCAACAGATTTGTGTGCTACCTCACCCCATGAATTATTCATGAAATGTCACTGGTCACCCTGGTTGACACACCATCAGGCGGTGCAATCCTCTGATCAACATGATGACCTTGTCGCTATTGTGTCAGTTTCTGTGTGTGTGTGTGTGTGTGTGTGTGTGGGTTTCATTGCTGCATTCCCAAGTGAGATGGCTTAGTCTCCGCTCTGTTCTAGTCATGATTAGTGTATGGGGAGCTGTTGGTTTGTGTGTATTTGCCCATGTTTTATTGATTGGTCTGGAAAGCCAATTTCAAAGCCACCAGAACAAGCCAAAAAGGCATTTAAAAGCCTTATGATCAGCATGCAATGGCTGGCTCTTAGAAGGTGATATTACTTGTTAATGTACTGGGGACGGATACATTATATCCATAAATCCTGAATATTATAGTGCAGTCTCATGAACTTATTAATCTTATAATGTTCAGTTTTTGATGAGAGAGCCTAAAAGAAGTGTTAATTGAACGCTTTCTTACTGTGTGACATATAACATTTCATAGAGCTGAATTAACACACACACACACACACACACACACACATATATATATATATATGTATGTATGTATGTATGTATGTATATAACTGAAATCTTCTGCTTTCTGACTAACTCAAAACCACTGGCCCCTAAAAAAATCTGAAGCAAGGAAAGCATGTCAGCTATTTACTCTGCAGCAGTATTCTATGCAAAGCAGCCTCTTATACTCCTAACAGAGAGCCTATTAGTATTCAGACACAGGCCTCTGCAGTCATCAACACAGATTCAGGCATACAGGAAAGAGAGGATGTTTGTTCATATTCTGTATTCATAGGACTGTTTTTATTAGTATTCTGCTCACTGTTCTTACTGTAATGAAGTGAGTCACTTCTTTCCTTCCTGTGTCTGTGTGTGTCTGTCTCTTTCCACCTATTCTGCATACCCCCACGCACATGCATATTCATACACACCTGCACATACACACCATTCTAAATGTGTGAAATGACTAATTTCAGGCACATTTGTTTTTTTTCCTGCAGAAGGAGCTGACCAGTGCCTTATCAGAGGGGCGACGTTGAGCTACATTTTAGTTTTAACATAACGCAGCATTTATACCTCATCTTGAATATAAAGTAATACTGTATGAAAACTAAGCAGCAGTATCAAGTGTCTGTAAAATTATCATTTTCCTCAAACACACACACAAAGATAGAGTAAATATACACAGTTTAAGTGTCTGTACGAGGTCTGGTCAAATGATGAATACTTAGAAAACATAGGAGACTCAGATAGCACTGAGCTCTATTCCTGGCAGTACAATCAATAGTTTACATTGCACACACGTGCGCGCGCACACACACACACACACACACACACACACACACACACACACACACACACATAGACACTTTCATCAGAACCAACAAAATGGAATAAAGAGAGAGAATTATATTATAAGCCATGTCCAGATACTCAGAATCCCATCATCTAACATAACCTGATTCATTAAATAAACACAAACACACACACACACACGTTAGCAGTGAGAGCAGAACTGCACTTTGTCATCCCTTGTTCATATTTTGCTTCAGAATTGTCCTTATGGGTGTGGCACAGTCATGCAGCAGCAGATTGGCCATGCATGAAAAAATAAAAATTGACTCTGAACACCAGAGCACATGTGAAGGAGTAAGATCATTTGCAGCTCTGTGCATGTGTTGAGGACAGTTTGGCTTTTTTGAAATCATTCTAGGTTTACGCCTGAGTGGAGCATGTTTGAGGATGTTTGTTTTATGCTACATTTATGTCTTTACTGAATTGTAGTTTTACAATTTTTTTTATCATGTTTCTTGGTGCCTCTGGTCCCTCTTATTGTTTCTGCAGTTATGTGCGTGTGTTCGTGTCTATGTGTGTGTGTGTGTGTGTGTGTGTGTGTGTGTGTGTGTGTGTGTGGTGTGTGTGAACAGCAATGCTTAAGCAAGCAGGGATCATCTTTAGACCACATTTATTGAAAAATGTTGGAAATACAGAATTTAGAATATCGGAATATTCCCTAAAATGCCCAATATCAAAATTTGGTTTCAAATAGTGAAATAAAAATTGAGACATAAAATGCATGCTTGACACAATTATTTGCATGCTTTTGATTATTAGTTTTTAATGTTTACATGACATTAATTAACCAATGAATGATCATATAACTCCATAAAAAAGGGCTGATTGTTTCCCGGTTTTGTTTTGTTTTTACAATGGTGAAGACAAGAGAACTGGCCAAGGACTTTGAAATGCTACTATCAAAAAACATAACAATTCCAAAGGCTATAAGGCCATTGCCAAAGATCTTGAAATCCCTGTTTCAGTAGTTTGAAATGATATCAAGAAGAGTCACAGTCTTCGCAAAACTGTTAAGACACTTCCAGGATTTGGCACTAAGAGGAAACTAAATGATAGAAGTCTGTGAAGAGCTTCAGGCAGACCTGGAGCAATCTGGAGTGGTATTTTTTTAGCCTGTACAACACACAGTACACTAAACCAAGTAATGCTTCATGATTAGAGGACAAGAAGGAAAACAACATTTAAGGGAATATAGAAAAAGACAAGAATAATGTTTGCAAAAACTTTAATCGTTAAGCCAGAGTTTTTCTAGGGATATAGTTCTATGGAAAGATTAAATCAAAGTAGAGCTCTGTCAGAATGCAGAACATCAGTTTTTATAGGCAATGAAGTGAAGCCCATAAGAAAAGGAACACCCAACCTACAGTAAAACATGGTGAAGGTTCGATCATGCTGCGGGGCTGCTTTGCTGCCTCAGGTACATGAGGCATTGAATGTACTTAAGGAATTATGAAATCAGAAGACTATCAAGCCATTTTAGAGTAACATGTGTTCCCCTGTGTCAGAAAATTAGGTTTTAGAAGAAGGTCTTTTGTCTTTCAGCAGGACAACAAACAGAGGCACACATCACAAAAGAATGGTTGAAAAGCAAAAGATGGACTATTTTAAACTGGTCACTAATGAGTCCTGAACGAAATCCGAATGACAACCTTTGGAGAGAGCTGAAATCTGTCATTGCACAAAGGACTCCTACAACCTTGTAGCAGTTTCAAAGCAGAGCATTGTAAGAGTGTCATAAACTACCAGCGGACAGGTGCATGATGCTTCTAGATGGCCACAAGAAACTTGGTTTTTTTGTATTATTTCACTCTTACACAAGTTTTCATTTTATTATCTACTGTTTTTTGGTAGCCTTGGGCATGTTGTTAAAATATTTTGATCACACATTAAATTAGTTAATTTGCATTTATTTATGAGGATATTCGAAAATCTGCACTTAAAATTCATGGTTGCCAAAAATTTCTACCAGGACTGTTCGATTCAATTCAAATACATTTATTTATATAGTGCCATACCATTACAGATGTTATCATAGGGCACTTTCCGTATACAGCAGGTCTAGTCCAGACTCTTTATAGTTATTATTTACAGAGACCAGACATTTCCCCATGAGCAAGCACTTGGTGGCAGTGGCAACAAAAACTTCCTTTTAACAGGTAAAAACACTGAACAGATCCTGGCTCATGGTGGGCGGCCGTCTGCTTCGACCGGCTGGGTTGACACTGAAAGAGAGAGGAGAGATTGTTATACTAACAGGGTGAATAATATTACAAATAGGACTAAATGAAATGGTAACAGTAGTAATCATAATAATTAAAGCAGTGGGTGTTTATCAGGCTCATGGGGCAGTAGGTGGATCTGCAGCAATGGATCTAGACTCAGGAGCATCAGAAAAACCTGCAGAAAGTGACAGGAGGAAGAGGAGAGAGACGGGGAAGAGGAGGAGAGAGGAGAGAGACGAGAAAGCGCAAAACTACAAGAGAGAGAAGAAGGACAGTTAGTAATAAGCATTTCTGAGATATTAACGTGCACAGGGATAGTGGATGAGGTGGAGGAAATGGTAGCTTGGTGCATCATGGTAAGACCCCGGGCAGTCTAGGCCTATAGCAGCATAGTGAGGGCATGGCTTGAGCTAATCGTGAGACAGTTCTAGCAATAAGCTATATCAAGAAGGAAGGATTTGAGCCTACTCTTAAACATGGAGAGGGCGTCTCCCTCCCGGACCCAAACTAGAAGATGGTTCCACAGCAGAGGAGCCTGATGACTGAAAGCTCTGCCCCCCGTTCTGCTTGTGGAGACTCTAGGACCCACAAGTAGACCTGCAATCTGGGAGCAAATGTTCTACTGTGATAGGTCAATAGAGAGAAACTGTCTAAGTATATATCGGGTTTTATGGCATTTTCTAGGGTTCCTGTGTCTGAGGACAAATTAGTGCTAGTTGAGGGCAGGAGGAGGTGAATTTTGTCTCCAATAGTTAGAATTTTATCATTAAATAAGCTTATGAAATCATTGCTACTGAAAGCTATAGGAATACATGGATCAATCGAGCTATGACTCTCTGTTGCTATAAGTTCACCAGCTCAAAATAACTGTCAATACAAATCAGTATTTGTCCACTATGGAAAATATACTGTGTGTAAGCAACAAACTAATTTGCAGACTGAACAGGGATACAGCAATGGCTGGATTGAGCTCAGTGGCCCATCTGCATTCTAGGCATATGTTTACGTGTGAGTCTGTGTGTTGAAGTAATTCTCGCTGACAGTGAGATAGAGATAAAAGCCGCTGGATGTGAGCAGGCACACCTAAATTTGTCTCGATGGCTACTCAACTACTCTCCGTTTTATGGTAGTAGTCACATATATGTAGAATGTTATTTGTGTCAGGTGCAGGTATGGTGGAGAAATAGGGGCAAAAGTAGCTGATTTTCAATTTGAATAATCCGTATATATTCCCAAAGACATAATAAAGTACAGTATGAAATCCACATGCTACTTAAGGATCCAATGAATTGGAGAGAGAATAACCAGATACAGGGAGGCAGAGATTGAGAGACTATGAGGGAGGTGAGGGTGTTAATTCATTATTTATCCTTTAATTTATAATTAAAGGTCAGTGTCAGTGTATGCTTCTCCTGAGCCCTCTCCCTCCTCCTCATCCTTGTTCACTCTCTCCACTCCTCATTTATGCATATTCATAATGCCGCTAGGGGCTTTAGACTTTGTTTACTTTGTCTGTGCATCAGCAGAATCTTGGCCTACCAGTGCTTGAGTGTAAACTCTGTTTGTGTGTGCATTCACTGGGAGAGCAGATAGAATTTTGAGCATTCAGAGACAACAAGTGTGTTGTGTGTGTTCTTCTTTTTATGTGTTTTGGATCATAAGTGCTGATGCTTTGGACTGTGCCTGAGTAGTCAGGCTTCCTGTCACCCCAGCCTCTCTCAACACCAACTGAATTTATGGCCATAGTTCTCGTGAATGAACATCCCATTAGACTGGTTTGACAGTCTAATCAAACATGTTAGGTTCTTTGAAACAATTCAGTGATTCCAGCTTCTGTCCAACTCTGTGTCTCTGTACAGAAACTGGACACATAGACCCGATCCTCATCGAGCATTACAACATTCCGGGCTTCATCGGATGTTTGTCACGGGTACAGTTCAACGGAGTTGCCCCGCTCAAGTCCGCGCTAAGAGCAGCAACACAGAGTCAGGCCACAACAACATCCGGTCAGTCGGACAGACAACGTTTTGTTTCACCACCGGTGTCTTACCAAGGCAAACTGGTGGAGTCTAATTGTGGAGCATCACCTCTCACCATACCACCAATGTCTGCTGCAACAGATCCCTGGCATCTGGACAACACAGGTGAGAATGCATTCATCCAGCATTCCGAAATTACAAGTCATATAGTAATGAGTAATTTATAACTAATTACTTTTTACAGTAGCTATGCACAGTTGAGACATTTGAAAATTAATTCTATTTTTAATCAGATCAAGTTGGTGCACTTAGGGATAGACAGATGCATATTTTCAACACAGTAAATGATTCCTTCCATAGTTGCACACTCTCTCTCTATTTTAGACAATTATGCCTACATGTTCATGAACACACACACACATATTTCAGTACTCTAGCATCTAATGTTAGCAGCAGTATTTGGTATTTCACAGTGTCAGTAATTCTTCTACTCTTCAACTATTCTTCTACTCTACAGAGGTCATCTATATAATCACTGTCTGGCCTCTCATTGATTTTTTGCATTATTTTTTTTCCAGTTCCCATCCTCCTAGCTTTTTGTTTTCCCATTTTAATTTTTTTTTACTTCATTGGTCCTCTACTTTTGTCTTTTTGTCCTTTTCTCTTATCTTTTTATGCATGTGAATTATTAACATTATATCCAAGCACATCTAGGCAGCTGACAGGCTACAATAAGTCAGATTGCTCTCATGCCCACTATTGTTTTCTATTTTCACTGTCTTTTCCCTTTCAGCCTCCTCTTATTATTATTTATAACCTTTAATGTTCTTGAGAAGTTCCAGGGTTCCAAGGTGTAACAGTTTGTGTCAATGTATGTATATGTATATGTGTTTATATATTCAGGTTGCATGTATTATGTTTAGATTATGCACTCAGAGTGTGTTTGTGACTATTGCTTAATAGGAATTACAGACAAGGCAGAGATCTCAATAATAACTTCTTGAACATTCTTCCAGTGTGTCTATGTTTATTTATGTATTAATGGTGGTTTGACTTTCTTTCTTCCTTCCTTTCTTTCTTCTCTCTGTGTTCAGATCCAGAGTTCCCCTTTAATGAGGAGAGGGTGATCCCTGACGGAGTCAACAGGGACTCAGCCATTATTGGAGGTACACAATGTTGTCACATTCGTAGTAGTCTTTGTCAGATCTGCATATGGGTTGTCAAGAGGTAACTTTATATTACATTGTGTTGAAAAGTGATAAAAGATGTACATGGTCCTCATTGCTAAATCTAAAAAAAACATCAGATGTTGGGTATCATGGTGGTTTGATGCTTTTGGGCCTTGGTCACATGTCATCAACACTTCCTGTCTGTTTATCTATAATATTTATAAACTACTATAAAATATACTATAAAACATTTTTTTAAAAAACAAAAATTCCTTTAGGCATTGTAAAAATGATACAGATATCTTTGTTATTTCATTGTTGGAAAGTGGTATTATATTCTACATATCCCTTTGAAATACTAATTTGAATTGGTGTTTCACAGTATTTAAATTGAATTTTTCTTTTGTTCAAGTTGGAAAAAAAAGCTATTCCATTCACTATCGTATGTGATACAGAAAAGCAAATTCTTCCACCTGAGAAGCTGGAATCAAAATAAGTTTGGTATTTTTAGTATGACTGAAACAATTTAACATTTACTGTAATTACTGTAAAGTAAAGCAATGATTTAAAACAGATGCCCACTTGTGCTCATGATGTCTTTCTCCTCTGCAGGTATCATTGCGGTGGTGATCTTCACTATTTTATGTACTCTGGTGTTCCTAATCCGCTACATGTTCCGTCACAAAGGTACCTATCACACCAATGAGGCCAAGGGCAGTGGGGAGTCTGCTGGAGAGTCAGCGGATACAGCCATCATTGGCACCGATAACCCAGAAACCATCGATGAATCGAAGAAGGAGTGGTTTATCTAACGGTGAATTACGGGACTTTGAGAGAATAATTGATTCATCAGACTGGGGAAGGGTTTTACTTAATGACCGATAACGGGAGAGATGGAAGAACGGCCATTCAACAGGACAATAACCTTCCAGAAAGGGAGGGCATGTGGGAAAGACATGTACAGGAATCTTTTTTGTTTCTTTATTTGTTGGTTTGGTTTGGTTTTTATATATACAGAGTATCAGAAAGAGAAGAGGGACAGTTAATCAACAGAGCACGGTAATAAGGGACTATACATGTATATACTAACCGGCTTGTCCTTCTTTGTATCGTGCTTGGGAGTTTCCAGGAGTCATTTGAATACTGTATATGACAATTAATTATACTTACTGGGTCGTGTCATAGCACAGATTTATTGCCAGTCTCTGTTGCATTTTTGATTTTATTTTTTAAGAAAAATCTTATAGCAAAAATGATCAAATTAACATGCCAACACCCTCTTCTTTAATTTATCAGGCTATGGTTGCAACAGTCTGTCAGATGACATGCCACTAAAATTGTGGTAATATAGGGTGGAATATGGATGCCAAAAGTCACTATGTATATATAATATTTTGTTATTTTTTCGTTTTCCCAAAAGATTTATTCTCAGTTCGATACATAAACACTAATGAGACATTTCGGATCTATATTACAATGTTATCATAAGTCTATCTATATATTATATATATATGTGTGTGTGAAATATAGAGTTTTATGTTTAAATCTGATGACATTCGATTGTATGGGACATTCCTTTCCGACATAGGCCAGAGAGGGGTTTCTCAGAGCATGATGGGAAATTATGACATGATTTAGCTCAATACGGCAGCTTTATTTATTTTTTTTTTTTAACTCATTCAAACTTCAGTGGTCAGTTTGTTTCTTTGCCAAACACTTGAGTCTTATGTAATTCACCAATCAGCCCAGATTTTTGCATTAAATGTTTGACTTTGAGTTAAGGAATTTCTTTGTATATCTTTACATCTTAGACTGATGTTGTGGGATGTGGGTTTATAGTGCATAAATGCATCTTTGGGTATGTGTGTAGGCCAGAGAAATAGGATTTATCAGAATGGATAAAAGGACTACTAGAAAAAGGAAGACTGAACAATATGCCTGACACTAAACACCATGCATTTAAATGGTTGAAGCAGTATAAAATTATAAATAGAAAAATCATTGACAGCTAATATTTGTTCAAGATCTGGGACGAGGTTAAGATGATAATTGGCTTATTTGTCCATTGTGCCTTCAAGGTGTTGAGCCATTTCACCTTGCCCCAGACTACTTAACACAGGCTTACTAGAAGAACTTGACTACTCCTGCATGAATTCTCAATTAACAGTTTTCAGGTGTTTTATGTGTCCTGATTTGAATGGTGCTGTGTTCCCATGAATCTCTATCAAAGCTTGATGTTGAATTCAGACCGCTCGGGTCCAAAAATCCAGCAAATTTCTCTTTAATCCCATAAAGCTTAGGCTTTTTCAAGCATAACTGCTTAGGGTTTTAATGGAGCAGGAGCAGCTACAGAAGTCGGACGCAACACAATGTACATGAAGTTTACACCTACCTTCTGTAACACACATACACACAAAAGACACGCATGTTTGATAGAGCATGAGTAAAGGTTCGTTTAAGTACAAGAACAGTGTGCTCAGAATTAGGCTTCTGCTTTGTGAGCAGTGAATTAAGTCTCACTCCCAACAGTTCTGCTGTTGTCCAACATGCATTAAAAAAATGAACAAGTTATCTTTCCTAACCATGTTGTCTTCCTGTCTGTTATGTTTACCTCTTTTCTTTACCATTTACAGTATAATGTGTTGCAGTTGAAAACCAGCTGCCAACTTTGCAATTTCATTGTGAATTTCTTTTTCCTGTTCAAATTGCTGCCATTCCAAACCTTTACATGATTTTTTACATTATCATCATCTCCTCATGGTTGAGTGATAACTGTGCATCCCTTAAGCAGAGACAGCAAGTAAACTCAGCCTGCCTTCTACTTCAGCCTCAAAGAAGACATTCTCCATCCATACAGCAATTCACAAAGGCAAATGAGTGACTCTCCTTTATATTACTCAAACTACAAGTAAACATGCACACGTACTCGATATGTGGTTTGAATATAACGATGATAAAAATGGATTATCAGCTACAGCAGACAAAACCTTAACCCCTATTTTTGCTTTTAATTCTAACGCGTTCAATAAAGAGTGTTTGATCTTTAACATCAGTCTTTCTCTGTGCATCACTTTCATGTTAACACATATGTTGGCATGCAGACATCTTCAGAGAAAGCATTATGATACACACGTCACACAAGTGGCTGTGATCTGACTAGTGACCTACAGCTGTATGTCACCAATCCTCTTTTCTGACTTAGCCCATTTCACCCTAATGCAGTGAAATTGCCCTGAAATAAAAAGACAATTTAGAGGTGCAGAGATGCTGAGAGTAATTTATTTTTAGGAATGGGTCTAAAAAAATCCAGGAGATTAAGGAGGGAGTAAAAAGAGGGAGAAGTGAGAGTAAGAAGGACACAGAGGAAGAGGGAATGAATCGTATCTGCACAGATTCTGTAACTCGATCACATTGAAAATAATTTCAGTTTTACTGACTTAATTTGATGGCAATGGCTCCATCTATCACATAATGAAGAGAAATAACAATAGCTTTCACTCATTACACTTGCCCCAATATGTGTGTATGTGTGTTTGTTTGTGTAAGAGAGAGAGAGAGAGAGAGTGAGCTCTATCTATCTATCTATCTATCCATCTATCTATCTATCTATCTATCTATCTATCTATCTATCTATCCGTCTGTCTGTCTATCTGTCTGTCTGTCTGTCTATCTATTTATCTATCTATCTATCTAAAAACCTATGTGAAGCAACTATTATCTGAACAAATTTTATGAAGTTTTTACATTTTTTATTGGCTTAAAAATGAACGTTTCAATATGATGAGAAAGTTTGTCAAAGGCTGCCCCCTTGTGTTCAGAGAGCATAGCTTTATTCACACATCATATAGAAAACAGCCTAAATTTAACTCCATTCAACAAAGCGTTATTTAACCCTGTCAGGAAAATTGTAAGCTGCAGCACATTACCCTCAGGAATTGCAATAACATTCAAATAATGAAGCTGCTGACATTGTCAGAAATGCATAAATTTAAATATACTGTCAATCCTTCACCAGCTGCTCAGTGGGCAACGGGGTGTGTGTTTCACCCTCCCCCACAGACATTGTTTCGGATTACTTGCTAAGCAAAATAAGGTTAACAATGAGTACTCAGCTGTGTTTGCTGACCTGCTCTTTACATTACATGACATTACATGACAGCTTTCAAGTCAAATAAAATTCTGTATATACGGCAGAGCTTCAGTTTATTCCATTAAAAAATATAATTTTCTTGTTTCCATTGCAGAAACAAGGTGTTTTCACATCACTGTCATTTTTCCATTATGGTTTTGATAGAAATAATAAACAGAGGGCTGACAAAACATCTGTACAGGCTTATGATCTGGTACTTCTTTATAGTTCTATAACAACCCTATAATCAGTATATTTGTTTAAAATTTACATTATGTTTACCCATTAAATTCTGTCATTATCGAAACCCTGTGTATACAACCACAAATGTGCATATTGTTTTAAACCAATCCTTCTGACAAATAACACTTATAGGAGTCGTTTTTTATGCCACCAGGGGCCAGTATACAATATGTGAGGCGAAACACAATATTGATCTGACTTCCACAAATTCACAGATTTTAATTTCCGTTGCTGTTTTTCAAACCCCGAAAGGAATCACTCTGTGAACTGGGAAATTTGGTTTTATAATTCTTTTTATTTGCTTTGAGTTCATTTTAACAAAAGATAAAACATTGCAAAAGAATTCAGCAGTTACAAAAGACAAGCATGTGCAAAAAGTAAACTGACACATTGTACTGTTATACGTATTCCTTCTCTTTGTCTACCTATCAGCCCTCAATTGTTCCTCCTTGATTCCACAGTTAATGTGTGAGATGGAGAGAGTGAGGTCTGAATTAGGACCAGGATTGCTCTTTGGTACACAGCAGGGACAGGAGTAATATGCTCGAGTGCCACTGTCGCAGATGTAGCTTTGTAAGGCTGCAGATATCACATTGAAATGAAAGCCTGGGACTTGAAGGAAGGGGGGTGACAGAGGACTCCTCAAACCTCGGGACACTCACCTGTAGCAACACAGAGAAAGCAAGTGAGCAAAGTCCTGAACCATTTACACATACAGTCACAATGTATCCATAAATAAACTTCCCTTGTATTGTCTTTATTAATGACTTACCATTTTTAGGCAGGATAACAATATTGTCTGGGAGGATGCCATTCTCCACGGAAAACTGTGTGAACTTCTGCTGCAGGTTAACACTGGCCTCTGAATTGCGACCTGAACACAGTATATACTGCTTAAATATTCGGCAAATCATGATTTCAGCATAAAATTCTTTTTTCCAGAATGTTCCTGAGCTGTACGCTATCCAGACTTACTGTAAAGCTTATTGAGGACCTCAGACACTCCGTCTTTTGTCTTGATGGTGTGGACCAGAGCATAGTCATCATACTGGACTTCAACAATGCGCATGTCATTGTCATTGTTCCAAACTACAGAAATACACAAATTAGGCTATTGAAAGAATGTGTTTATGTTTCTCTAATGTACATCAGTGTGTGTGCCTTGTGTTTGTGTGTGAGTGTGTGTGTGTGTGTGTTTGTATGTGTGTCTGTGTGTCTGTGATTCTTTGTCCTCACTCTGACTGTGGAAGGTGAAGCGTCCAGGAGTGTCAGTTTTCTTAGCAAGGTGAGTCATTCTCCAACAGGTACCATCAGCACTAAAAAAAAAAAAAGAGAGAAAGAGAAGCAGATTAGTTTACCTATCTTTTTCCACAAGAAAATTACCAGGATGTTTTCATTTGAAATATGAGTACAAATCAATCACTTACTTGAGGTTGGCGTAAGAGAGATCCAGGTCTCCTACAGGGGTCGGCAACAACATGGCAGTACCCACTTTCATTTCTGCCTTGTGATTCACAAACCACTGAGCATTGGTAGCAAAGCCAACAATGTACCACTTGCCTACCATCTATAGGGAGGGGAGGAAAAAAGGTTTTTTAATTAATCAAAGCATTAGCTTGGGATATTATAACTAGAAATCACAAAGTGCAGCACTCTCTTATCTTTAATGTAACATATCCTTAAAAGTAAGCAGATCTGGACAATACAGACAAATCACTGTTGTAGTTAAAATACTAATCCTTCTCTCTCTTACCTTCTCCAGGTTGAAGTCTTTAACAGGCATGACATCAGCGCAGGCAGACAGCACACACACCAAGGTGCCCAGCATCCTCAGCAGAGAGTTCTTCATGGTTTCTCCTGTTTGTTCTGGGCTTCTCCCGCAGTGAGTGAAGCAGATGAAGGTTGTAAAGAGGTAAAGGCCAGTGGAGGCTACTTATATCCTGAAGAGTCCTGCTCCCCATCCCCCTTCTCCCCCCTCTGACTCCTCCTCTCTCTCTTCCAGTGCAAGCTCTTGCATTACAAAAACTCTTTGGCCTTCACCCACTGTCTTGCAAATCACTGCAGTTACACAACTGGCACATGTGGATGGAAGAGGGGGTAGGTGAGGAGAGAAGAATGAGAGGGGGGGGGGACTGGAAGCATAATAGGTTTCTTTTAGAAACCCTCCCTTTCTCCCTTCTCCACCACAAATGCTCAGGCATGCCTGGACTATCAAAATAGCTTTTTGATAAAAGTATATATTTTTATATTGTATTGTACATAAAAGGCCCAAAAATACACTCACACAGCCAAAAACAAGTGATCATGTGAATTTTTGCTAAACTTAAGTAAGTTAAAGGATCACATCAACTCTGTTACTGGTTAGATCCATTCCACTTGGTATAAGATTTCAGTCCATATTAGAATTTGAATTTGCTGCATATAATAAACTAATATAACGGAATAAATATTAATAAATATTAGTTGCACTGCCAGTAACTCTGAGGCAGTGATATTTAAGAACTTTACAGTGAAAAGCACCGACTATTTCTCATAAAAAAAAGCTCTGCCAGTGTTGCATAGAACGGTTCATTTTTTTCCTTGCAATTTAAAAGCATTTACTCGGACCACAGTGAGTATATTTTGAATGTTATTACATTCATAAAACTTTTGAAACATGGACAGTTTAAGGAAATTGTGCCTTACTCTTTTCTCAGTTTTGTAAAAACTAAATTAAAGTGACAGTTGAATTCAATGTTATATAAGTCTCAGCTTTATGAGGTAAATAATCACCCCAAATCCATCACTGTGTATGACAACTGGTATAATTTACATTGTTTGATACATAAAGTCACATGCATAAAGTATTGGTTGTGAATTCTTCATTTACTAAAATCAACTAATGGACTCATCAGTGCACCCTCTGGAGGCAGGCTCTGACTTGCATTCACCGGGTTATGTAACAAACACACACACACACACACACACACACACACACACACACACACAGAAAGAGGTGCTGGGCGGAGCAAGGGACAGCAGTAAGAGGCACATTCGGTAACCTAGTGTTGTAACCAAACTCCTTGAACCCCTTTTTGGATTCACATCTGGGCTTCGTTAACTGCACCATTCCCCACCTCTCTTTTGTGCCCCCACACATACCCTTGAAGCACACATACAGACACACATTCTGACTGTTATATCACAGAATAAAAAGATCTGATGAAATTAACATGATAATGATAATGGCATCTTATCTCCAATCAGCTGGAGGCAGATAAGGCTTATTTTGGATTTTTTTCAAAACTGAAAGATTTTCTTTGCTTAATTTTGATTTATTTATTTGTAACTGGTAACATTTATGTTTGGCAGTTTCATAATTTGAAGACCTCAGTGCAGTTTTTGAGATATGATCTTGCTGGTATTCACATTTTTAATTATACTGTTGTCAGATATATGTGTGAGAACTGCTGAACACTGCAAGGCTGGATCTGTGTGTTGCACAGCTTTGATTCTTCAACATGTGGGGACACAATCTGTAAAACAAAGATTGACAGGTTTAATCACATAGAAGCTGTGCTGTTGTTTTCGTCTGTGGAGATTGTGTAACATGTTGTGACAAAGTTAAAATAATTGATGTTACACAAGCTGAGACCAACACATGCACAGCCGCAGGCGCAACATGAAGAGTTTTTGGAAAGGTCACGGCAGCAGGTCACTGGATTCCTAAAAGAGCTGCGGCTTTTTTTTAATATTAACATTACAATGCTGATCATAAATGCACTGCTACCCACAACCATAATTTCATTATTTACAATATGAATAATATGGAAATTACTTATAATATATAGAGTACAAATGTCTTATATATTAAAGCATTCTGAAAGTTTATCATTGCATGGTAAGAAAAGTAAGTGTCCATTACTAAATCTAATAAGTTTTTTCAAAAAGCAGCGGTTTTTGCATTCCATGAATAATTCAGCCCAAACCTAGATTATAAACTAGACTGGGGCTTTAAGTTAAATTTAAAAGCTCTGTATTTTAGCTTTGCATTCATACTTGTGAAAATAATATATTAAAAATGTAAATTATTATCTAAAGGAAAGCTGTGACTTCTTAATTGTATTCCTTTCTCACTCATTATTATTTTATTCTTTTGTTGCTTCTTTTTCATTCTTTATTTTTCATTCTTTACCCCAGCTCCTAAATATTAAAAACTTATTAGTAACTGTTGACAGTAACATCAAAAACCTGAAAACCTTTTAAATAGCTTTTACAACATAAATAATGAAAGATTAACACTTTTTGATCCAGTAGCCAATAGCGTGCTGGTTCATAATATACTGTATCTTAACAACTACAACACATTATACTGTATTTTAACGATTATATTAGCCTATCTGATTCAAATCCCTCAATTCATACAACTATTATAGTTTAATCTCTCCCACTGGCTATGGGTACATTACCATAATGTAGATTAAACATAGTAATACATATTTCTTAATTCAGTGATAAATGACAAAAAGTGCATCCAGCCACCAACACACAGCAGGACTCCAGCTGAACAGGGGGAAAGGTGATCAGCATGTAATACCCTGAACCACTGAGCGTTCTCACAGTTACACTTAACATAATGAAATGCATGAAAAGAGCCTGGAGCACCAGAGCATGAATTAGTTTCTAAGTTTTCAACAGTGTGCAATGACCTGTGAAAATATTAAGTATACATTAAGCTTTGTAAGCCATACTGACAACTAAAACAGCAAAAGACATTCAAGGCTTTCCTACAGTTTCTAAAGTATCTTCTGCAGTAACTACAAAATTTTACATTGTTAGCATTTCAACGGGATTGAATAAAACCTTTTTATTGATATGAGCTTTTCCTTTCTATTAAATATTTTCAGCTACTCGTTATTTGAATGTTTTCTTTCATATTCTATCGAAAATCACATTAACTTACTGATGACATGATCCTGGTCCACATCACCACAGTGACCTAGAAAAAGAAAAGCAATTAACAAACTGTTATTTAAAGGAAACTGAGGAGGAGCAGTGCTATGTGACCACATTCCAACCCTTTAAATTAGTGATAGTCTGTATAAAACTGATTTACATTTTGAGAAATCAGAAATCATTCTGGATAACTATTCAAGCCAAATTCTTTGCTCTTGATGCTTATTATGCCAGTTTACATTGAATATTGATGTTACGTACTGTATGTTGGGAAAGGGAAGACATTGGCCAGGCCCAATTCCTGTTTTGCAGCAAGCTGCTCAAACTTGGTCAACATTGGTTCTGACAGATTGTCTACAGACCTACCTGCATAAAAAACACAAAACCAAACATGTAATTACAAATACATCTTTGAATATACAGTGCAGCTTCGATTTACCAGGGTAAAACAAGACTATCCACTCCACCACCTGGCTTTTAGATCTAAAGTACCAAACAAAGATCACATGGCTGAGGACCCCACCATAGAGTTTCACTGTTATCTTGCCCTGTTTCTGATAGTACATCACTGCATATGAGCTATAGTCCGTCTCCCCAATCACTATCTCAGTGTTCAGTTCTGGACGAGATCCTGGCAAAAACAAGAGAAAGTATGGTGAGACAGAGTGATGCTGAATTACTACTGTGCTTAATAACTTAATATTATATAAGGACAGACCTTTAAGTGTCAGTCTTCCTGGTATCGGGGTAAGATTGTAAACTTGTAATATCTCCCAACATTGATGATTGCTGAGAAGAAGAGAAAAGAAGAGAAGAGGAGAGACACTGACATTTTAAGTTTTGCTTCCGTTTTGTATTTCCTTGTAGAATTGTGAACTGTGGTTATTTCGAGAAGTCTACAGTAATCTAAAGTCCTGTCACTGTTTCAGGCCTCTGATTAAACTAGCTTTCAATTGCTATATGACAAAGGAACCAAAACAAAAAAGTTTTCCTCTACTTGGACCCAAAAGGAATCATTACCAACACATCTCAACAACGATCTCACAGAATACTCTACAAAAACCACAAGACACACATTTTTTCCATTGAAATTGTGTATTGTACTCCTTGTCTTTCTGCATAAGCCAGGTCAAGTTGCCCTAAAAGTTTTTAAAATGATGAGGGAAAGCTGATGGATTTTACTGTTCTGCCTCCTTCTTCCTGTTTTTGAGGACAAAAATAAAATCAGGCACATGTGGTTTGAGCATGAAGTCAGCATGAAGTGAGTGAGTGGAGAGATTTGTGGTCAATTTGCACTCTCTGCTGATAAAAGAGGCACTTAAGGGTCACAGTGAGAGGTCCATGCAAAGTATGTGCTTACATTCATGTGTAGATATTGGTACTTACTGTCGGGTTTTAGTGCTAACGGACAGCGTTTGGTCAGAGGCAGAGGAATGTGTGATAGTCAGGACCGTGGGCTCCACTTTGGTTCCGTGATTAATCAGGTATGAGCACTTGGAGGCAGTGTTTAGCAGGTACCATGTTCCTGTCATCTGTAACACATAAAAGAACCAGGCAAAATGGAGAGACACAGAGGAAACTTAGATATCTCTTCAGCCCTCAGACATAGTTGTTAGTAGAAAGTAAGTTTGAGAGGTATTCTTGGGAGTTCCTTCAGCTCCCACCAAAAGGCATTTTTCACAGGAATCACGATCCTGTAAATCATTTCTACTTTACCCTATTTTACCAGAGTATTACTAGGAATATTTAGGGTAATATCTGAAACTTTCTCTACTCTAAGAGATCTGTTTCAAATATCCTGCTCTATCTATCCTTTATCCGTTAAAATTCTGTCTCAGTGGAAAACCCCCTTCTTGCCTAAAACATCATATTGATACAATTACACAAGCATGTCAACATTGCCAGCCCCACAGTAATCCATAACCTAGCAGACTCAGATATTTATATGTTTGAGGCTTTGGAAATATTAGCCAAATTTTTCCTGTTTTTAGCATTCCTGCTCAGACAGAAGATTGCAATTAGTCAACCCCATAAAATTGTATTTAAATCCTAGCTGTTTCAATATCTTTTCACATGTAATAATAAGTTAACCAAGGACAGAAACCAGCTGGATTTCACTTGCCTCATGATCTTCTCAAAGCATAACTAACTATTTTTGGGTTGTATTTTGAGTCAACATGCATCAATTTCCGCATGTTTTTTTTTGCTTGTATTTTTGTGCTATTTATATTCATGATTGAACCATTATAGTAACAAGTGATAAACAAAATCAAGTTGTCAATGTGCAAAGGTCAGGTAACAGCACAGCGAACTATTCACTGTGCTGTTCTCAGGCTGAAGCTTCAATCCAATGCCTGGACACAGTCATCCCCTGATTGATCAAATTGAGACCTTCTCTTCCGACTGTAGTTGTCACAATGATTAGACACAGATGTTCAAAATGGTCTCTTTATGTCAAACAACCTGGGTAACGTGAAAATAATTATTCAAACCAGCACTTGATACACAGACATGGAAATAATAAAGTAATAATACACAGTCAAACACACATAGTGTATATCCTCTGCCTCTTCCATCAGTTTCTTACCCGATGTATGTCTATGCCCTGTGCTGGTTGGGTTTTGTCAATAGGGTTGACCTTTGGCTTCCTTTGGCGTCTTTGGGGTCGCGGGCGACTCTTAGCCCCACCTACAGCCTCACTGGAACCCCACAGACACACACACATCAAAACCATCGCTGCCATCATGCATCGCCTAACTCCAACCATCCTTGCACTGATAATAATATACTCAAGAATCCGCCTTTTTGTCCTATAGAATTGCTCAACTTCCTGTATTCTCACTTTTCTCTTTTCTAAATTGCCCTCCTATTTTTCCATTGGGTTTTTCTGCCCCCTCTGTCTCTGTCTGCTCACTACTCCTTATCTGTTTCCCAAACCTCAAATACACAGACACAGAAGAAATGCATAAACAAACAGACAGCAGACAAACAATGTGAAATAGAGGGTGGCCTGTAATGTTAAATTTTAACTAGGTTACTGGCAAAGATTAGGTGACTACTGCAGCGTTGTTGTTGTCTGAGTCTGAACTACAGAGGAGAGCATTAAATCTTTATTTTAATCCTGAGTTATTAATCTTAATAAACTGTGCAGTGAAGCAAAACCCAAAGTTTCAGAGAAGAAACTAAATGTGCATTTGTTAATAAATTATCAGTGAAGTCTCCACAATTAAAAAAAAAAAAAAATGGAAACAGGCCATTTGAATTTGTACATGCGGCACCAGCCTAAAAAATGGAAAAAACCAAAATGTCATAGCTTCCTGTGTTTTGAAATCTCTACAGAAAAAGAGGCCTTCTTAATTCAGGGCTAGTGTATTTGACATTTTCAGAAATGAACACAAGTCAATCTTGTTAATTATGTTCATAGAAAGTCATTGTTCAGGACATCAATGGGTTATTTAAACATCATTCAGTTCACACTCATTACAACAGGATTTCCTACTCAAGAAAAATTACAATAAAAAAACATACAGACATTAGGTTGGGAAATATGTTTTTCAATAAGTAGATAACAGTGACAGTTTGTGTTTGGGTTTATGTGTATTGCGTAATACAATAAACGACAGGCAGATTTGTAGTCTTCTTTCCAGTGCAAATAACCAAAGCTTTTTTTTTTTTGAGCAAGAGTTTTTTTCAGTTTAATAAACCCCAGCACATCCATTCACATCAAACTTCAAACATCAAGACACTTTGTGCCACACAAGGTTTCTCATTTACAGACCTGGTCAAAACCATAAAATGAATTATTTGTCTGGACCTTCATTTTTCCTCCTAAGGACTGGACCACTATAAAACATAGAGGGTGTGGGTTTCAGTGGTTTAGGCAAGTCCGTGTAGTTCATCAGTTTCCCTCGGGCTTTTCAGGTTCGTTGTTTCCTCTGGGTTTAAAAGTGAGGGCCACACTGTTTATGCAGAACCTCTGGCCTGTTGGGTCTGGTCCGTCTTCAAACACATGTCCCAGGTGGGCATCACACTGCAAAATAAACATAAATGTTTTGAGTCAGCCAAAAATACAAAAAATTATGGTTGAATTTTAATAAAATTATGAATGAAATTCTAAATGTAAAATATGGATACACATTTTAAATTATAGCCCATACTACTTTAGAAAAACTATAAAAACTTTGCTTCGCAGCTCAGAACACAACTTACATTTTTACAAAGGACTTCTGTCCCAGCACTACCCAGGCTGTTGTCAGGGCGACGAATGATGGAGGCATGACTTTCATCCCGCTCCCATGTCCCATGAGCCTCTTTGAATGCCGGCCAGCCAGTTCCCGAGTCATATTTGGCCTCTGAACTATCGAGAGGGGAAGCAACCTTTCCGTAACAAGCATTTATCAATACAGTTTAAAATGAACAACCAACTCAAAAGTAAATGGAATGAATCTCAGTTTAACATTGCTGTGGCAGAAATGTCAATGTTTTCTGTAAAAGAATGTTGTAGCTTTCTTTACAAATACACAACTATAAAAAATAATTAAAAAATTAGTGTGTGGACGTGCGTATGAAATATCCGTTTAATGCTTAGGTACAAACTGCTACCCGAAGAGTGGAGCATCACAGCAGACACAGTGGTACATCCCAACTTCGTAATGGTTGAGGTAGATCCCACTAAAGGGCTGAGAGCACCCGCAAATACACACACACACACCAAAACACAAGGTTAGGAAAAGAAACACAGGACCAGTAGTTGCATATCAGTGTTAATTCACCATGATAATAGTTTTCTGTCCTTAAGCTCATGGTTTTGTGAGTACAATACAGTGACATGTCCCTACTCTTCTTATTGCATGCAGAATCACTCTGTGTTTCAAGTTAAGCTGTTTATCAGGCAGTTTTTTTTAATTCATAATATACCAAAGGTTTGTAGGTGGACTAATTACGCCTGTCTAAGGTCAACAGTACAACGATAATACAAATTCCACCTGGAACTGTTTATAAGAGAGTTTGTGTGTTAGTCTTGTAGAATGAGGTAATGTTTGTTTGACACAGATCCCTGTATTGAAGTCCAAGTTTGCATTTCTAATTATTAATTCAGAGCACAATGTTACATCGCCATCAGGGCACATCGTTTTACTAATTACTAATTATTAAATAAAAACTTACCAACTCAGTCCCTCTCTCCCTGGTGACTACATACTGTTCTGGGGTGAGTTTCTTTTGCCAGTCTGTATTCTCAGTGTAACGGATGAGAGAACGCAGGCCTGCAAGAAGGTTCAAGAAGTTCGCATAGGGGTTTTTCATGTGCATTAGAAGATACTTGGTTAGACAAGATTTTCTGACAACCACCCGTTAATAAAACATTAAAAATCCATCTGCTACGTTGAAGACTCTGGAACCAAATCGAAATTTTTTTTTGTTCCTAAAAGACTTGTAACAAAGTCAACTGCACAGTTTGAGGTAAGTAGGCAACCAGAGAAAAAAAATATTTTCTGACAGAAGTAAGGGAAAAAATCAATTCTTCCGTAACGTCTGTAAAAAGAAACTAATCATATATATTTTGGGAAATTTTGCACCTCCTTGCAGAAGCCAGGCAAATGCCTTTTTCTTAGCACTCCGGGAGAAAAGTACACTATAGTGCACCTGTATGGAGAAGCAGCTACAAAGTGGGATACTGTGAACTCAAAAGAAAACCCAAGAAGGTCCAAGTAAGGGAGAGCAAAGGCTCCCCAGTACCTTCAGATGAGGATACGGGCCGGATGAATACCGGGATCCTCCTCGGTAACATCACGGATCCGGCTGCCGAGTGGCGAGAGACAGCGAAGAGACGAGCAACGAGTCGAGACATGTTCGCTGATGTTCCACCGAGTCTGTCTCGAGTCGAGGGCAACTGCTCACGCTGCGTCGGGATCGGTTCCGCCTCGGCGAGTTTGCGCTGGTCCTCTCTCGGTTTATCCAGGCTGTCACCCGGGTCAAAAATCACACTCCGAGCTACATAGGTCAAAGGGGCCTGGGTTTATTGCTTTTTTATTGCCAGGCAGTGTTCAAAGAGCATCATAACATCAAGGTGTGAGCTGAATAGGGTAAAATTAATCACAGTAACACAGTAACCTCTGGTATATATTTAGTTGTTACACAATCTTCAGCAAAACTACCCACTAAGGACACGAACTGTCAACGGTGAAGTCACAATTAAGCAGAAGTTAAAACGAGAGGCCCTAAAAACAGACACGTACCAGCGGATTTTTTATTTGGTGCTGAGTAATCCTAACACACAGTATGTCTCCTGAAAAATAAATGAAATGAACTGAAAAAATATATATTTTCTATTCAGTTATATGAGCTCAGCTGAGGAACAAACAGCAGGAAAAGACCACCTGCTAACTGACAGAGGTTGACTGTGGTGAGTCATTGGTTTCACTGTTTTGCAACACTGACAATCTCCAGTGGAGGAACCAAAGGTCAACTCAGTGCATTTATTAGAGAAGGCACGTTCATTGATGTTTCTTTCGGATTGTGCATGCACCCAAATAATCAGCTGACAACTGAATGATAGTCTGTTGTGTGGTTTAAATGTCTACCAGAAAATACACAGACAATACAAATCAAATGTCTAGTCAGAGCATTATACACTATGGTATTTCTAGACTGCAGTGTTGGTCTATATAGTCTGGTACTGCACAGCAGCAGTGGTTCCAGGTGCCAATAAGCTTCCAGGCTGGTGGATCAGGTCTACTATGTAGCGGCAGGGTTGTGAAGAGCACCCATTGCTGGAGGGATTCCTACTGAAGAGGAGCACCTCATTCCAAGCCCGGTTGTAGTCGCTGCTAACAAGTGTGCTGTTCAATCCGACACAATCAGCCAGACACTGAAGAGTTATAGAAAAGAAACAAGTTAAGGTACGCTTTTCTGGAAACAAGAGAACCGCAAACAGGGAAAGTAATATTTGATGTGGAGAATGGGTGGAACTTAGAGCTTAAAATAGACCCCAAAAGATGCTGCTAAAATGTAAGGGGTGCAAAGGAAGGAAAGACAGGAGAATAAGAAAGATTAAAGTGAAGAAGTAAAAGACTGGCACAGTGCAAAAAGCTGATCATGCTAGTTGGTAGGTGGGTCAGTGATACCTTGAAGAGAAGTGCCCTATGACAGTAGATTCCCCTGCTGATCAGCCCAATGGGAATAACATTAGACTGAAGCTGAAACTTGAGCTCGCTGAGGTGCAGCACCCATGGGAATTCATGCAACTTTTCCATCTCCACTGCTCCACCCATGGCTTCACTCACCAGCCTGACACAAAAATCCATGCACACAAAACCCATTAAAATGCAAAAACACTCAACATTTGAAGTTTTTGTTTTGCATCGTGAAATCTCAGAGTGGTATGTTATTAAATGTGTATCAGCAGTGTATCTGAAGCTGCATAATGCTGTTGCATGCTACTTCTGTCATTTATAGTGAATCGTTACTAATACTTGATGAGTTTGTGTGTTTGTGTGCAAAAAGATTTAGATAACAATGACTGCCAATCATTTGATATGATTTTCTTTTCTATTCCTAGTGGATTCTTTGCATGTTGGTTGAAGAGTACGATCTAGATCTGCTGTATATGAAAAGTGCTCTGAGATAACCAGTAATGATTTATTGCTATATAAATAAGGGTGAATTGAACTGAATTGGTTATATACTGACTGCATTAATTCTGTCACCTGGCCAAAGCAGCATACTGCTCTCTTTCATCATTTAGTAGGAGGATGGATTTTTTGGCTTCTTTAACTAGAGCCTGCAAAGAGATGTCATCCATCATCTTCCATGGTTTCTCTGTAGGTGACCGAGTCTGGGTCTCATCTTTATGTTTGACACCTTCCTTCCTCTTCCTGTACACAGAGATAGTATATTTAAAAAGAAATGTGTGTGTGTGAGTCTGTCCTAAAAATAAAAAGTATCAATGGTAATTTTAGAATAATAATTCCTATACCTTAAAATCAATATAAATATTCGAAAATGTATATATAAATTGCACAGATCTTAAAAAATGCACCAGGCCATTACCAATTTATTTTCTAAGAATCCTTATTTTGAAACACCAATCAAAGTCTTAATTGGGGAAAACAAACAGTACACTGTTACATCAGCTCCAAGCTCCTCATCCCCCTACATACACAGACATACCTTGGTATCATATGGTCATCCTTGCTGCTAGTGTCTGTGTCTGATGGGAGGTTCTGCCTCTCTTCTGGCACATCGTTGATTTCCCTGCCACAAACAGATAAGAACAAAATGATTTGCATGACTAAACACAGCAAAGTTATTATAAATTGCACTGTTGTTTTGTATATTTTCAGTTGTTACTGTGTGTATAACGTTTTGTTATTGATTTTATTAATTTTTACTTTTTAAAAACTTATTTTTATATATTTTATTATAAATGGAGATTCTATATTAAACTATAATAAATTTAAAAAGAAAGCAAGTTCTGAGCAACTTCAAAGTATGATATATCCCAAAATACAGCTTGTATTGATATTTTCTTGAGAGCAAAGTGTGTGTTTTAGTGAATTGTCTGTGGACTGTATATATTTACTGATTTCATATTTCAAGAAAAAAACTACAAGATTTCTGATTCAGCCAACATCTGCTAATGCTAAACATTTCTCCAACTTGCCAATGTATCCTAACACGGTATTCCAAACACATACGTCAAAATCAAACTCTTTTTTTAAACTTACAATCAGATAAATAAGATCCGCAATCAAGTCTTTTCCTCGGTTTTTTAAAATAGGATGACTAAAAAGATTTTAGCTTTGAGATATTAATAGGAGCAAAAGTATAAAGTGATAAATGACACCACAGATGGATTACATAACAACTTAAGAACGCCTGTAATGACGTCTGTGTGTATGTTTGATGAAGGAGGGCATGGTAGAAGTGAAGTGGACCTGAGGTTCCGTAAGGGGGTACTCATCTCTTTGGCTTTGCTGACAGCATTAGTGTGTGCATAAATGTAGAGCCTTTATTACGTATACTGTTTTTTTCTTGCCCGCATATTTGTGTTTGTGCCTCAATCTGCATGATATGATGTAAAAGCATTTTCAGTTGTATCTTCATAGATATACATGTATGTGCACTTGCATGTTTGTGGTTGTGTGTAAGATTAGTGGTCTAGTCATCTAAACACAAAAGCTCTTTTATGTTTTGCTGTTGCCATCTATTAAAAAATGGGATTGTTTACCCTGTGAGGCCATACTGATGGGGTACATTGAAGGCAACAGGGGAGAGGGAAAAAAAGAGAAAGGAACAGAATAAAAGTGGAGCACTGGATTGGAGCAGAGAAGGGGAGGGTTATCTAACAGCCACAATACATGGTATTCACAAACTACATGGTGCAGCTGGTACTGCAGGAAGCTAATGGTCCACTACTATTTGTATGATTGCTCTGGTTAATCTCCCACTCTACTTTTAGTATAATGGGGTCCAGTTAGTAGTAATGGTTTTGTAGAGTTGGTGCGTATATCTTCTAAACTCCAACCTTGAATGTGACATATACAAACATTTCAAAATGAAAATTACATCGGCATTAGTGAGTAAACTAAAGCATGCTTCTGATGTAGTTTCCTAATGCACAAGATTTCTCAAATGCAAAACCCAAGCACCAAGGGATATGTCGAAGGCCATCGCGAGAAATGTATTTTCTATTTTATCTATGTCATTTTAGGGCCATTTTTTTTATTCTATCAAAACATATGTCGTGATATTGGACTCATACCCTTTTGTGTTGACAACAATGATGGGCCGGCACTGGTTGACTGGTTGCTTAGACAGTTCCTCTAAAGTCAAAATCTTCTGACCTGCACAAACCTGAAAGAGAGAGACAGAGTGAAAGACCATGTTATCACTTGAACTAAGTAGCCTAATATGCAAAAATTTCATTTTAAATTCTTTGTGAAAAAGAGAGAGAACAGAGAAAACTCATTTTCTTTTGCTGTAATCACATTATTCCAATAGATAATAGTTCAGCAATACAAGGTTCCACAATAACATCCAGAGTTGTAACAACTGTTTAATCCAATTAAATATACATTCCTTGAAGTGACTTCTGTAAAACATAAAATGCATTAGTGCACACACCTTACTGGTATCAAAGAAGCCATCTCTAATAATGTCAGTGGAGGCCAAATGACCTGTCAGGCTGTATTTAACAGACAAGTTGGAGTTAAGCAGGCTGATCAGGGCCAACTCGCTGAATCTACTCCTACGATTCACTGATTGGTTGATTTCTTGAAGCATTTCTAGGGCTCTGAGAAACACATGAACACAACAAGCATAAAGGCACATACAAATACTAAGATATTGATGATAAATGTAAAAATGCATATATAAGCAAACATAAACACATATGAGCAGAATGTCTCATCCTTTCATATGTAACCACACATAAAATTGTCCTATAGTACCATCTACTGGCTATATAAGAGACTATTATGAGAGACTATTAAGAGACCCTACAACTCTACTTTGCCTCTAACTTTGTGTGTTGTATTTTATGACTCATCAGTCATACCCTAATGTCTGTGCAATCTCACTGCCTTACCCAAATTTGTACATCTCCATAGCGGTGGGCTCGTCACTGGCACAGACATTAACTGCTAAGCATGCATGGTGTAACACCTCCTTGTGGTAGGATCTCAGCAAATTGACCAGTGGATGAAGGCCTCCAGAGTTCTTTAGCTATGTGGGACAGGGGGGGAAATTTTGGTACTCAGGGAAAGCATATTAAATACTATAGGACATTTTGTTTGTAATGAAGATTTTTAGTTTCATATATTTTGTTGTGGGTTAAGAATAAAACAGTATTAGTAAAATTAAATGATATTTCCAAAATACTTCCCCAAATATTATATTTCTGTCATTCACTAAAATGAGAATGAGGCAGTGTTCTGAACAGTAATTAACACCTACAAAAACCAACCTCCACCCTAGCTTCTGTGTCACAAGCAAGCACTGCCAGACACAGAGTGGTGTTGACCAAGACCTGTGGATCTGTGGACTTTAAGGGTTCCACCAAAGCCTGTATGGCTCCGTGTGACAAGATGCTGCAGCGGATCACTTCCTGTTCTGCCATGTTGCCAAGTGTAGCAGCAGCATAGGCTACTGTCTTGGGACAGCTTCCATAGAGCAGCTGGACAAGGATTTTATCACCCCCTGCCTCATACACTGCACTGAAAGATACCATAGAAATTGATGGAAGATTTACTACAAATTACCAGAGCTGAATATTCATATGTGCATACAATATAGTATTTTCTGTGACAAGTATTTCAGACTTGTATATCCCATATCTCAGTAATAAGTAAGCTATCGGAGAAAACAAACATCAGGAGTAAGGATAGTATGGGAATGCTGCTTGGAAGGTAGCGGTACTTTCAAGTGTCCCCAGAACTTAAGGGGAAAGTAATAATGAAATACGTAGTCAAGACAGCCGGAGATGATAAGTGCAGAGACAATTTGTCTGGAGAATAAAACTGCATAACAGAGAAAGGGAGAGAAGAGACGTATAGAGATATTCAGTGAGAATGAACCATGAGAAGACAGATGAAGCATTAAATCATTTGTGAAATACTGGAGTGGAAGGCATGCTGCTCATATTGTCAACTTGAATGTAGCTCCTCCTTATAATTTGTAGCATGCACCCTAAAGGTATTTGAAGGTACTAATTTTCTACTTCTTTTTGTGCAAGTTACTTTGGGGATGACATTTACATTATCTAATGAGACAAAAAAAGGATAACAGTGTGCATATAAATGCACTCAGGCTGTCTGTAACTCACAATGCACTGAGGGGGTTCCTGTGCGTGAGGTTAGAGAGGGCCTGGGTTGCCGCCTCTCTCAGCTTCAAACTCTCACTGCTCAGCCCCTTTACCACTGTAGGGATACCACCTGAAACACATAAATCCAACTCATTCACACGTCACCGTGGTCACCATGTTAATGATATGGTGCTTATGTGAATGTCTATATACCTAGGTCCCTGAAGCTGTCTTTACTGGATTGGTTGAAGCTCATGGCAGTCACAGCCTGACAGGCAGATGTTTTCACGCTGGTGTCTGCCACGCACAGAAGCTCTACCAGAACCCTCTCCACATTCTGCTCATGAAGCAGTTTGCGATTTTCAGCTAAAGTTACAGACATGCACCAATGTATATGCACACACACATAGGAACATAAATAAACATATACAGCTAAAGTAAGTTGTACATATACCCATTATAACTTTCAAACCCATTGTTGAAAAGTAAAAATAAATTATCTCTTGTCCGCATCGAGCTTACAGTTCTGAGCAACCCTGGCAATGCATTTAACAGCATTGGACTGGATTTCAGGCAAGTTGGGGGTGAGAATAAAATCCATCAGCTTAGTCAGGCCTCCACCTTCCTGGATCAGCTTTACACTCTCACTGTCACTCAAACAGTTAGCCATTATGCGCAAGGCCCCGGCATGAAGGTCACTGAAGGCCTATGAGATATAAAAATATAGTGATAGAAAGGTAATTAGGAGATTAGAACATGTGCTAATTGAGAGAGAGAAATATTTTCAGCTAATTCCACAAACATAAAATGCATAGATAAATACACTTTACACAGGCAGAGAAAAGCTTTAGAATGAGTTTCAAAAACAATAAGTAATAAAAACGAGAATAAAATCAGTTAAGTTAGAATTTAATGAGATTCTGAAAAATGATGAGATGAAATCAAATAGAAACAAACAAAATAATAAGAGAGCGGAAATACAGTCATAGTGGAGTAAAAAGTTGTAAATTTTTTTATAACACTAAGAGGCAGGATAAAGAAATACATGTTGCCAAAAAAGCATGTTTTTTGTCTCTGACACACACATACACCTACTGTGTTACTAAGGATATTCATCAGCTTCTCAAATCCCTGATCTTCTCTAAAGGTGTTGCATGTATCTTTATCAGTGGTGACATTCTGCAACGTGTCTAAAGCCAAATGCTGAATGACAGGGAAGTCTGACTTCAACAGTTCCAGAAGTGGCGGGATCCCAACCAATTCATGAACTGCAACACGACATTGGTAGTCCTTCACACAAACAGTAAGACAGAGGAAACAAGAACAAGAAATTTGGAACCATATGAATTTCATTAATTCCGAGTCTATATCTTTCAAAACAATTATGTATTTAGTGGCTTTTGAGATACTGATAAATGCAACTTCTAATTATTTACAATGAAAAGCCTTCTAACCGTATAGCCTTGTAACCTCCTCTAGCCTGACTGATTTCGAGTCACCTGAACTAGGTTGAAGATGATCTCTAGCGAGTTCTTCTTAACATCTGGGTCTGGACTGGAGAGAAGCTGAATCAGAAGTGGCAAGCCCTTGTTGTCAAAGATCTGGACCTTACAGACAAAATCCAGTGACAGAGACGCCAGGCACAGAGTTGCAAACTCATGGATAACTGTATCTTCTTAAACAGAAGAGAAAAGAGAATATATCGAAAAAATATGAATCATAAAGGATTAAACACAGTAATATACATGTATAAGAAGGTGTGTGCTACGTAATAATTGCCAATAACAAATATTTTTAGGGTGACTGATAAAAAGGACATGATTTTTTTTATTTGCTTTGTTTTATTTTTGCTAGTATTTAGTAAATATCTACTTTAAAGTCTATTCATCTTACAATCAAAGGTACTCACCTTCAAGGAGAAGTTTTTCTATAATAGAAGGAATGAAATCTATTTTTTTCAGAGCAGTCTTTACAACACCTTTCAATGAAAACAAAGGACAATGTTAACTAAGCAGTTATTCGGTGAGGTAATGCATCAGTCAGTCACCCAGTCTGTTAAGCCAACAAAACTATCAATTAAGCAGTCCGTCAACAAATAATTCAACAGAGTCCATTGCCTGGCAATCAGAAAAATGGTCCTGAAATTGTAATATCAGTTAGCCACTAGTTACAGAAGTTGTATTGTAAACCATCAAATTCCTCCGTGGGCAGATTTTCTGTCGATGAAGTATGTTGTCTGACACACCATTGATAGCCATGGTGCCGAGGGCCATGAGGGCATTGCGTCTGACCAGCTTGTTGTTGTGAGTAATGAGCTGACAGAGAGGCTCCAGTGCCCCATGTCTCAGCAGAGAAACCTTGTTCTCATCTCCTAGCAACAGGGGGAGACAGTGAACAGGGAAATTCAGCATGGTGCCAGAAAGAGTTCGAGTGTCTGTGTGGATTTATTATTAGTGAAGATGAGAGCAAGCTATAAAATAATATGGCAGAATTGTTGCCATAAGCTAAAATTGGGTCGTATTCAACATGGTAATGTACATTACTAAAAATATGTTTTGATTAAAAAGAAACATGTTGATAGTTCTAAACATGTCAGCTGCTCTTGATGTACAGAGGTAACGATATATTTGTGAGGGTAGACTGTAAACATGTGGTAATGTTTACATGGTAATGAGGATTTCACAAATTATAAAATTTGAGATATGCAGCCGAAGGGTCTGAAATGGTTAGTAGTGGGTAGGCTACTGTACCTCTCTCTGCAAATGTGTGGACAGCTCCACAGGCTTTGATCAGGACGTCGTCCTCTGGGGAGCTCAGGAGCAGGACTGCAGTTGCAGGGGTTTTGCCCAACACAGGTAGGGCTTCAAACTGTGAGCGTGAGAAAGAGGGAGAGATGTTATTGCTTTATAATCCTGTTCTTAAGATTTACTTTATATGTTTCCAGGTAATGTGCGTCTGTGACAGTGGATGGAAAGTATTGCTTCTTTCAGAAAACAGGTTAGCTGGGTTTTATGGAAGGGTAAAGAGGAAAAGGCTTTCATTACATTAACGACTCACCCCTTCGTTGCATTGAGTTTCGCCTCCAGTCTTCACTTTCTTGCCCATTCTTTGGCCCCTAGAGAGAAAATTATTTTTTAGCAAAATGTATCTAAACAGTTTTTACTGATTACAGTTTGCTCAACAGCTGCTCAATGGAAATAACCCTATGAACAACAGCCATGAATATAGCTAGTTAAACCTAGAAGCTAACCAAACAGCTTAGCCGGCTATTCAGCTCGGCCCGGCGAGTAATAGTGTTTACAAACGACGCTTATAATACAAACAGGCACACATGCAGATAAACAAACATGCATCACGACTTAGCCATTTATTTTTTTTCCCCAAAATATAGTTCAAGACTTGTAATTAGTGTAATTATACCAGCCTACCCGAGCAGAGCCGGACTGCGAGTTAATTGTTTCGGAAAAGAACGTTGACACTGCGTTGCTAGGCAACGGGCGCGACGTTGGGTTGAATATGGGATTTGTAGTTTATTGCTTCGAATCTGCTAGCCACGGTGATCATTGCATTAGCAAGACAGCTTGATTTTAAATATATGTAAATCAGACTTTACTGGATTTAATTTTGGATTGGACAAAGTTGACTGAGGTCACGCATGTTTTATGGTAAGACTGCAAATTTGATCGGGACTTTCAACAAAGTTTATTTAAAGGATTTTATTCGTCCTGCACACGCAATAGTGAAAGTTCAAAGTGAAATGCTGAATTAAAAGTCTGTGCGGAAGACAGCAATAACAAAGTCTGAATGTTGTAAATCTGCAGGACAGACTGGCATCACTTGTTTAGTTGAGTTTTTTTGTGCATTTGCATGAACAGATGGGAATCCTGCAAAATAAATAGGGGAAATACTCAAAAATCAAACGGAAAATTTCTAGGACCCTGTGTTACTGAATGTGCTGTGTGTGTGTGTGTGTGTGTGTTGAGGGATGACAGTCTGTCCTGTGTAGGTCACAGTCCAGTACTGAGGTAAAAGTGCTGCTGTGATGAGTGAGTCATAAAACAAATTAGCTCAATACAGCCCCATCCCACTGAGGCCTGCTGCTCTGAGAGGCAAACTGCCAGTGGAAACAGCAAAGTATGCACCAGAACACCGAATGTCCTTTAAAGATATTACCTCTGGTGGTGTGGGACATTAACGCTGCAGCCTGGCATGAGTCTCGGATTAATCTCAGCTAGAGCAAACCAAGGCTGGGTTTATGCACAGGTGATTCTTCTAATGTACAATTACAGGATCTGTTAAATAGGAAAAAAAGCAAGCACGTACTCATACGACTGCACGCGTGTACTCACAGGCCCACCTGAAAAACGGGAGCCACCCAGTTAACCCTATGTTTTCACAACGATCCGTAACGTTTCAGGTGTGATTATGAAATTAATATTAACTAATATTAAAAAGGGGGGGAGCTGCGTGCTATTTGAGATAAAAATAGAAAGGTAGCATAAGACGGTCGGAGGGTGGAGGGTTGCAGCGAGTCCACGCAGCAGACACCGCAAAGCGCAGGCTGTCACCTCCCCTCCGTCGCGCTGTCACTTGACAGCGGCACGCATGAACCCCACGGCGCTGCGGGCGGAGTTGAGGAACCGTCGATTTATTTTTTTATTTTTGCGTCTAAACATCTTCCCCCTTCGTCGTTTTTTTTTTTTTTTTTTTACTCAAACGGGGCGAGGACGTGACAGGGACACGTCTCGGTTGTCGACGCGGACTTGACCGCGAACGCGTAGGAGGGAGATCTGGTTCCCCCTCGCTAGCCGTGAGCCGATAGCCGTTGACGGTTAGCTTGCTAGCTAACGTTAGCAAGCTGGTAAACGGGAGTCCGGGTCTGCGTCGTGCCGTAACATAGCAGGCTGGCTAGCGAAGGTCGGAGGGACTGACGTTAGCTGGTATTCAAGAGCTTTATCCATTCAACATCATCAATGTGTGGTTTTGATAATTTGTTTTAAAGCTGCGTTCTCATTTATTTTTTTATTTTTTTATTTTTGACGCGTCGTTTCACATTTCCCCCCCCCCCACACACACACACCCCGTTTTATTCGTCAGTTAATTTCACGAATTTATCGTTGATGTTCGCTAGCTAGCGCAGGCTACTCGGCTATGCTAAAACCAGCACACTGAGACCTGGCATCGCAGAGGGGCGCGGAGAGCTCCGAGCGAGTCGAGGAAGGAAGGAAGAAAGGTGACTTATGATGTGGGCTGAGGGAAGCGGCGGACTCCCAGGCGAAGGAGAGCAGCGGTATTGACTCGTACACATCGTATTTTCCCCGTATCGGTCCTCTGTCGAGGTGGGGCCGCAGCATCTGTCAAAGCCGCGTCGGGCGTTGAATGAAGAAAGGGAATTAGGGCGCTTCGTTTTGCGGGCTGGCTAAATGAATAGTGTCGGTTTCACTGAATCGTGAGCCGGTGCCCGCTGTGCCACAGCGTCAGGGGACAAGACACTGTCGAGATAATCCCGCGGACTTCGTTAACCAGCCAGCTCGCTTTAAGATGGCCTCGGCGAGTAGCATCGCCGCATCCATTGCGAGCAAAACGAAGACCAAGAAGAAGCACTTCGTCGCCCAGAAGGTGAAGCTCTTCCGTGCCAGCGACCCGCTGCTCAGCGTGCTAATGTGGGGAGTCAACCATTCGGTGAGTCCGACTATCTAGTCCTCATTTTATGATTCACAGTTGTGCCCCCCCCACACTTCGTCTATTTGATGTGCCACATTAAGCCTCAGCTACTTGCTGTCAACTGTCAGCCTTTGTGTTATTGCAGCTGATTGACAAGCAGGAGGTTACAGCTGTCCAGTTGTTGGCTGTAGTGCTTTCACTATAAATGTGTGATTGGCTCGCAAGTGCGCTGGACTCATGCAGTAAATCCTTAGTTATATTTTCTGTTTTAAGTTTAGCACAGTTACAATTCCCATGACGTTAGAATTGCCTTGTTTTGATGTATGCTGTGTGTGTGTGTGTGTGTGTGTGTGTGTGTGTGTGTGTGTGTGTGTGTGTGTGTGTTTGAGAAATGAACTATTCTTTGGCTTCCTGTTGTGCACATGTAGGATAAGCTCCTAAGGCTCTGTGTCATGAGGGAGCAGATCTTCCCATGCAAGACAGCTTATCTCTGCTCTCTTTCTCTTCCTTTGCTTAATATTTGCACAGGGTCAATACTCATATGTTGGAGAGAGAACAAACTTGGAAGAGAGAGGACATACAGATATTTCTGACACCAAATCCGCAGCCAAATTGGCAACATTTTGCCAATGTTTTACACACATTATTATAACTTACAAAGAGATGGTGCTCTATCAGCAGACTAAGGACTAAGGCTATATAATCCATAGTTCTTTCAGTTGCTTTGTTCTTGCATTTATCTTCATCTTTCAGCTTGTTTCCATTAATCATAAAAAGGTTATTACAGTAAAGCCAGCCTGTTTACATTTTATCTAGTGTTTTAGTTTTAGAGGAACCACTTTCCAACATGTAAACAAAAGAGATGAGCAGTAAGTAGGCAGAAGCACTCATTTATGCATTCAGTTCAAACTTTTCTAATTATATGTTTGTATGAAAATTTTCCCATTAGGGCTAATGATGTAAATGATGAAAACAGTATAGTTTATATAAAATAGAAAAGAATGTTGGCCCTTTGGAGCAGAGTGCTACTCTGCTTTCTTGCTCTCTATTTCTGTCTGCCCGTGGCTGTCCTGCTTGATTTTGAAGTTAATGGATCAGATTTAATAGGGTTGACTAGAATAAGCAGTTTGTGAAACTTTGTAACTAAATGGCCTCTATAAACAACATCACTTCAAGAGTGTACCTTTCTTTATGCTGTATACTTTATCTGACATATTCCTTTTGGTAAATGTCAGTCTGTATTCATTTTTGAGGCATCAATGAAGAGATGATGTCAAACTGCGTCATGACTTTGCAGCTTGTTTGAATAATGCACCAGTAATTTTTGCACAGGTGTTTTGTCATGTTTTAGCTCTTTTTCCTCATGTGGGTTTGAAAAGTTATATTGATGCACTAAATACCAAACCTTTTTAACATTTTAACAGTATTCAAACTAGGATTAATTTTATAAGACATAGTCTATTTTGTCTAACCTCATACCATTGTATTTGCTTGAGGAATCCAGGGCATTTTATGGACACTTGTGTGACAGATTCACAGTCCTGAAGGCTCATTGATGATGAAATTGTTATTAAGCATGCTAGCTTTGGCAGTTTAAGCAGCAGCATTTGATTTTTGGAATACTGTTGGTTTTGTTTACACAGCCTTTAGATCAGCTGATATATGTAAGGCCAAGACATCTTAAGATTCAAAGGTGTTATTCTGTATCTAAGATGTAATCTTTAGATGGATTACACCTGGTTCTTAAGCCTGACCGGTAAAGTAAGATACACCAAAGGTTTTTCTACCATGCAGCCAGGTAGTACTTAATAATCATGAACTTTCTAAATATCACTTGAAATGCCTAAAATAGGTGGACATTGATACATTGTCCACTTACTGTAACAGATTTCATTATCAGATATGACCTCAGTCATATTATCAGCTAATAAACACAAAAAAGCCTTTCCTCTAGAGGCCTGAAGTGAAACTGGAATATTTGGGTTCTTTTCCAAAGGTAAGAAAGCCTCATTCAAAATCCAGTTGACAATAGTAACTATGTTCAGAACTAAAACACAGTCTTGAAACAACCACATAGCATTACCCATGTGCCCTAGACATTTTCGGACACCACTGCTCAACAGAAGAGGCAAGTCCATGACCAAGTTGAGGGGTCACAGCTAACTCTGACATGTTTTGATAACAGTGGGACAGAGAGACAGAATACTTTCAAAGTTTCTTGACAGCTGAGATTACATCTAAAAAATTACATCTAAAAATTACATCTAAAAAATTACATCTAAAAAATTTAAACACATTATTTACATCATCTATCTATGTCTGTGCATGCATGTCCTTCAAAGTAGAACGTCCAGTCTAGGATCATATCATAAACGTCTTTTGTCTGTGTATCAGAACTGTGTATTAATATGCCATAGACTCTCAGCCATAAAAATCTACAGGTTTGGAAGATCAGCATGTTCAAACTGTTCCCTTTGGTTGCATAACACAGAGTAGGGCTGCCACCAGCACATTTCCTTCTTATGCCTTGGGCTATCTCCTGCTGGTTTTTTTTCATCACTTGATAAGTTACTCTGTTTCTCATGCCATTAGCAACATAAAAATGACAGGTTGCCACATTGAGCCATTGATGTAATGCTTGGGGGGGTTAAGGCTTCACTTTGTGAATATAAATGTAAAGTTACTTTAAAGCATGGAGTAGCCTTAAGCTGTGAAAAACAGGTTAGTGCAAAGGAATGAATAAAGGGGAAGACCTGAGAATGCAACTGGACTGCAGAGGCAACATGCAAACACATGCACCCAACCACAGATGATGCAAAATAACCCCTACACTCCATATGCCAGTCAGTCAAACCTATATTTGAGTCCTCCTTAAAACTAGACTTATTAAAGTGTTGTTGCTGTAGGAACACAATAGTAAAACAACTGAAACTGAGATTGATTGGCTAGTTAGTCTGGATAATGCAGGAGAGCCACAGATACCACGTCTCTACTGGTCAAATGACGCAAAGATGTTATGTGGAATTAGTAAAATTGAGTACCAAAGATCACAGTAATTGATTAATGAAAAAAATTTTCGACGGAAATCTCCATTGTAGCCACCACTGAGGCTTAGTGGGTGCAAAAGCTCAAACAAACCACAAGGTTAATCTCAAACTCATCATCACAAAAACATTTCCTTGTGCTAAGTCTCCAAGACATGACAGAAAGATTAGGTCTAGTCTCTTTAGGCTCTATTTTTTGTCTCAAGTTGACGAATAAAGAAGTGCTCCTTATGAGATATTACAAAAGCAAGTATAGCAGTGGTTCAACAGTTTCACATCTGCATTTCAGAAAATTCTACCAGACACATCTGCAGAGTGACTTGAGTGCACTGCTAAAATAGAAACATGTCAGAATGTGTTCTTCTGTGGGCTTTTGTGTGAATTTGTCACCAGTTGAAAAGCTGCACTGTCACAGTTGAAGGCACCAACTATGTAATCCTAGCTATGAGCACACTACTTCCTAACCTGCTGTTGCATTTCATCTGCTCCTATCCTTTTAGAGAAGACAGTTGTGTTGAGTTGATAACTCCATGTGGTTCTCTATTATCAAAAATGGCCCAAGGATAGTAAAATGTTTGTAAAGCTGGACTCTGTTTTAAAATATGATGTCACTTAAGCAATGTTTCAATAAAAAAAACAGACCATTCATTTAATGCAGCAATGTGCTTATAAGTGTGAGTTGGTAGTAAGTCTTTATTGGTTTCTCTCTTTATCATACAATGAGGAGATTTAAAAATCAATTTTTGATCATATTCTCCTAAAAGACTGACTCATATAGGCAAAACTTTTGCAAGTCACAATTTTAGGTCTTTCTTTCCCTTTTTTTTATTTTGGGTTTCCTTAGGTTTTACTTTTTTTTTCCTTAGTATCACTCCTTTTCTGCAACTCCATTAAAATCTCCCCATCCTGAAGGTTCATTCAGTATTTTTTTATAGCCCCATTTTGTGTCATCCTGTCTATTTGGCTCATTCCTTACCCCTCTCCCTCTCCTTTCTTTGTTCTGTCCTGCCTCTCTGTCTGACTCAGAGTAGCTTAGTCTGGTTCTGTTGATTGCATAAGAGGGGGTTTCTATAAATATCTGCAGGAGTAACCTACAGCTAATATGTATGATGACTATGGGTGAGGAACAAAGAAAAGCTAGAGTAATACATCCTAGTACCCTCAGGCAGTGACAGATAGAGGAACTTTTGGAAGCGTCTGTGTTCATGTGCGTGTTAGCGTGTGTGTGTCCTTCACCGCAGATTCACTTTGCCGTGGCATACTCTTTGCCCCTATGTGATGTGACATGTTGCTGAGGTGCTTGATTTACTCAGCAAGACAGGCCATAAATCATAAGCCTGTTTGTTAAACAGTCAGTCTTCACAACTACATCCTTTAATAGCTGCCCTTTTGTAGCACCGACTTTACAATGGATAGGAGCATATCTGATGGAGGACCTGTTAGCTCTTCAGAAAAAGCTGACACAGTAATATTTGAATAATTATACACTGAGAGTACACATATGCTTTCTTCAGCTCTTGAGGGAGTAATGATGGAATGGCTGACGCTGACCAAATAGACTTGAATAACTTTTAGTGTCTGGTGTGAATGCAGAAGTCTCATAATTCAAGCAATGAATAACACAGGCTTTCAATTGTGCTGCAGGTGTCTAACTCAGGTAGGAGGTTCCATTTATCTAAGACCCTGTTTCTCTCTCTGTCTCTGTAACTCTCATTTGCAAAGACATAGATGCAAAGGTTCATTTACCCTACCAATGTTTCACTTCTATGGCTGACCTCTCTTTGCTGTGCCTATGAGTAGGAGGAAGAGGAGTAAGGGCCCATCCTGATGCTCACCTTCTCTTAGTATGTAATTAATTTTTAAAGGTACCGATACATCAGATGTATATGTATATTAAGTACATACACAGCTGGTGTATCAATACCTACAGCATTTGCTATAGTGCCAAGGTAATTATAATCAAAATTTAATTTCACTTTCCATATAAAATTCCTTAAAGAAAGTGTTTTGATTAGTTATTTAAATCCTTATCTTTTTTAGTTTGAAATGGAATTGTCTTATATAGATGTGATTTATCAGACTTTTCCTTGAGATTCCACATTTATTCATAATCAAAACACTGATTGGTGAATTGGTGAATTTCCAATTCTCTACCCCCACCCCCCACCCCACCCCCTGTTTTGTATTCATTTCTTTTTATGGACTCGCCAAAGAATCCCTGATAGACACATTCAGATATCTTTGTTGTTCTGTGTTTAAAGCTTTCCTCCTAAAAGGGCTTCACATGGATTCCGGGGTTTGCTGTATCTTAAGTCTTTATGTGGGTATTATTAAAATTGCTATATCGAGAACCGTTCTGAGATTCATAACAAGTCAGGTAATGATGTAATAGCTTTGTTAGGTGGTGAGTGAAAGGTCAAGTCCACACTCAGTACAGTCGGTTACAGCTATATATGACCTTCAATGCCCAATATTTGACTTTTAAAGGGCAAATCTCCATCTAGTTAAGTGTATCTACATTGCATGTGATTAATTTTGTGATGTATGAATATTATCTGTCATGTTGTGGTTCGGAAGTATACCAGACATTAAATTTAGGTTCATAAGTATTTGAACAGTGGCGCTACTTTTGCAGTTCTGTCTCTGTACAGCACTGCAGTGGATTTAAGACAAACTAATCAAGATGTGATTGAAGTGTGGACTTTCTGCTTAAATTCAAGGAGTTTCACAAAAAAGTTACAGCAACTGCCATAACACTGCCTCCATCATGTTTGATAGATAGCTTTGGATTGTAAGCTGTTCCTTCCCTTCTCCATACTTTTCTCCCCCCATCATTCTGGTACAAGTTAGTCTTGGTTTTATCTGTCCAAAGAATTTTTTTTCCAGAACTGTGCAGTGGACTTTTTTTAGAATTCTTCTGGCAAAGTCGATTCCAGCCTTTCTACCTTAGAGGACAACTGGTGGTTTTCACCTTGTGGTAAACCCTCTGTATTTGGCATTCATGACAGTGTCTCTCTATTCTAGACTGGGGAAATTATACACCTATCTCCTTGAGACTTTTCTAGAGCTAGTCTATATTGTGAAGGGGTTTTTCTTAACCAAGGAAAGAAATCTGCAATCAAACACTTTCTTCTGTGGTCTCCAAGACCTGTTAGCTTAGCTCACTAGTGCATTCCTTCTTTCTAAGAATGTACTGAGTTGTTAATTTGGCCATTCCTAAAGTTTTTATTTTTTCAGCCTAATTATGGCCTCCTCCATTTGCATTCACACCCCTCTGTAACACATATTAACATTTCCCATGAACAGCTACCAAATTCAAAGTCGACACTTGGAATCCACTTCTGCTTCATTTGTCATGAAGTAATGAGGTAACAGGTCACACATGGCCATGAAACTGATATCTTGCCAATATTCCAATTACTTCTGAGCCTCTGAAAATGAGGCACTATGTATAAAAATGGCAGTATTTCCTAAACAGTTAAGGTTTTTTTGTGAAACCCCTTCAATTAAAGCTGAAAGTCTACACTTCAATCGCATCTTGATTTGATTGTTTCAAATATGCTTTGGTTGTGTACAGGGGCAACAGTTGTGTCAAGGGCTAAATATTTTTGAACCTAACTGTAGACATGCAGGAAGTTGATTAAGGCTCAGAAGTTTGATTGTCTCTTTGAGAAATTCCCTAAAAAATGCAAGACTGATGATATTAAGTCGGGGGTTGATGTATGTTTTACTTGGAACAACATTTGATCTCCATGTTTATAAGTTTGGAAGCTGTTGCTGTATTAAAATACTACAGCATCATCTTCACAGATTATGAATGAATCTATATGTTAATTGTATGATAAGTCAGTCTTGATCATACTTTAATATGAGCCACTCTAATATCTTGAAAAGAGGCTCAGAGGAAGTGCATGTTAGTGTGCCATTAAGTCTAGCGGTTGTTTCTTCAGAACATGTCCTGTTTCCCCCACATGATTGACAGCCTGACACTAGAACATTGGACGTGCTGTTAGATGAGTCCAATGGAAAATATACAGTATCAGATAATGATGTAGATACGCCAACTCCTGTGTCTCTCTCTCTCTCTCTCTCTCTCTCTCTCTCTCTCTCACACACACACACACACACACACACACACACACGCGCTCTCATTTCTTACAAGTTTGTCTCAACTCTTTATTTTAACAGTAATGAATTGTCTTGGTTGTCATAAAAAGACATCTTTGTCTGAGCTGATAAATCTAATCTAATTTTGGCTGTTGTGTATCTTCAATCAAATCTCCGTAATTTTGAAACTGGCATTGATCCAGATTTTTTTTACTTCCATGACTCTTGCGTCCTTCAAGGCAAAATTGCAAGAATAGAAGGGAACCTTTAGCAATTTACATTATAAGAATTACTGGATTTAGGACTAAGGATTATATTGGGCAACTGCAGTGACAAAAACAGTCCAGTCCAACAGTACAGTCAAAATAAACCCAAAAGCATGAGAGTAGCGAACATCTACCTTGCTATTGTTTTTGTCTAGATTAGGACCTAGACTAAGACCCAAATGTAATTTTATTATTATTGTTTTTATTATATAAATTAAGTAATAAGAAAATCCAACATTGCCAGTTAGGGAAAATTTTCTAAAACTTGTTGATTTGACATGGAATTACGCCATAGCATTGAGAGCAAGTGAACCATGGAATGCATATTGTAAGCAGCAGTGATATATCAGCAAGCCATGTAAGCCTTTGGTTTTTGGACGGCTAGACTTTTTGCAGGGATATACAATGGGATGTACTATGTCAACAAAGATTGGTTTAAAACTGAATATGAACAGTGTTTTGTTCTAAGGATGAAAGGAGAGACTGTCCAAATACTGTTTCAAAGCCCTCTACACAGCCTCTCAAACATATTTTGAGAAAAGGAATAGTTTATGAAGCTATTCAAGGAATGGTGTAAAGCAGGCTAGAGCTACTGTTTAGGCTCTCCGCAGCCAAATTATCTCAGAAAAAAATAGAATGGCATATAAATAAAAATCAGATCACAGGGTCTGTATTGATATTGAAGGACTCAGTTTCGAACTGGGGGCAAAATAAGGGATCTTTGACCTCTCCGAACAAGGGACATATTAAGAGGAACTTGACATAATTGCGACATCACAATGACTTTATATGAAGAACACATTGAAGCTATAGCTTGAATTTCAGCAACTGAGTTATCAGAAAGAAGAAAAGAAAAATGAGTAACAGTCATAGTTCTCCTGTTAATTGTCAAATGTCCCCCTCCACGATATATATTCTCATGGCACTTCTGATTAGTTTTGTTTATTTCAGAGGCCTCTTTCCACTCTTAATATTTCCATTACCATTCTATATCGTTCACTTAAGAAACGACCCATTCCTTTGTCTTATTACATCCAGATTTTTGTAACAAGTATTAGAAGCGTAAGAATATCTGTGCTGTCAAGAATATTAGTGGGCTGTCATTTGCCAAGAGCAAGTCATCTAACTGTAATCGTACAGGGAAATAACGCTGTTCCATGCTGCTGACAGAGCACGCTCTCTTCACAAACTTCCTGTCCAACGGCGCAAGTGCACACACTTGCTTCATTCTGGGCCGGAAAACCAGTCTTTATCACCATGGAGACAAACAGGAAGTGGTGGTGTTAAATTTGTCTGCAAGTTTGATAGCTGCAGGAAGATAAGCAGATATGCTGAATGCATCTGATTAAACAAAACATAAAAGCTACTCTTTGCTCAAGATAGATATTATAAAGAGAGCCTAGCAGCAGATAAAATAGGAGCACTATTCACGTTTTTTTATTGTAGATTAGGTGCTGACAGGGATGGTAAGGTCAGTGAACTACATTAGCAACACCTCCATATAGGCACAACAAAAATATTTGGTAGCAGAGCAACAGCACCATGTTAAAAATCAAAAATATTGACTGACATCTCTCTACTAAGTACCGAGGATGTATATCTGCCATCGCATCACTGTGATCTCTGTGTCTGACACACCAGGGCACTAAAATATACTCTGATATGGCAACTATAGACTTGGATCGTCCGCTTGCTCTGCCTCACTTACGCTCTCCATTCTGTTTTCTTTTCACGCTTTCTCCATGACTTACTTTTTCAGATAATTCTTTTTTTTTTTCTTTTTTTTAAAGACATGTCTTTCTCTCTGTCTTTCTCTCAAAGGTTTCATTGCTAAAAATTCTCTTTGGTTGTAAATCCTACTTCCGTTAAGGATGCAAACTAATACTATGGTCTCATCCTCTTATTTTTCTTCTGTTGCGTAAAAGCTTACAATTGTCCCAGATAATATTTAAAGTACACAGATACTCAGTTTGAATTGTAGCTCTCACCTCTAGTAAGACTACATTATAGTGGTGTAGCCAAAGTAAACAGCCTTGAAATTCTAATGTGCACAATGAGTGCATGTTTGCTAAGCTGGTTAAAGGCAAAGTTGGAATAATTTGCAAAGGCAGACCTTTTGCACATCATCAGACGTGCTTTTGCAGAGTTCAGTAGTAAGATTTGTTTAACATTTGACCAATTAAGCCAGCAGGTTAGAATTAGACGTGTATGCACATATTATTCACTGAAGAAAAGAAAAATGGATTTAAACAATTCTGTGAATTGGGAACTCCTCCCTTTGATGAATGTATAATTGAGTTGGGAAAGGTCGACGTAAAAGTGTCAAACTGGATGGTCAATAGGGTACAAAAGTATTTGCAAAAAGGGAGCAGATATATTTCACCTGAATGCATTGAGATGGTAAATGGAGGAATGTACTTGGTAACTACCCCTATATAGTTTAATTGTTATAGTTAAATAATGTGTTTTGAGAGAGCCATAATTTTTTGCTGGAAATCCTCAGGCTGAGTGGTGGTGTTGGGGTACATGTTTTGGGTTTGTTTGTTTGTTTTTGATGTGTATTTTTTTGTTTTGATCCTGTTGCTGTATCTTGTGTTGTAACAAAAAAAATTGGTTAACATGTTTAAGGCCTACTATCTTTGAAAAAAAAACACACATCGTGATGGCCACCTGAAGTATGCCAAATGCTGTCAAGGGTTAGTCATGCTGAAGCCTTTCTCTGCACCATATGCCTCAACCCTCCTACAACATTACATGGCTATAGAAGGGTAAAAAATATGGCCTACCTCTTCTAAGAGTGATATTACACCACCTCTTCTCAGTTTATACAATCCTAGCTGTGAAAATTTAGAAAGCTTATTGTAAATTCTAGAGATAGACACACATACGATTTGTGATTAATTTTACAGTCAGTTGGATTTCAAGTAATTGAGCATATTCAGTGCCCCTACAATTACAAGTGTGATTGGTGCAATGACAGGTTATTAATAGATTCAAGCAACATGCCAGAAACCCTGCCTGGAGCCAACAGCAAATATGTAAGCACAAACAAACCCATCATATGTGCATCAAGCTGTGCCTGAGTCATAACAAACGCCAGGTCTAAGAATTACATCAATGTGTTGCATGGCCAGTTCCAGATGGAAACCCTTACCTTTATGTGTTTGAAGCCCCACTGTTCACTGTACAAAGTTTATTCAACCCTGCTGTAATTTAGCTTTTTTTAAATGCCTATCATGACTGTAAATATGGAGGCAAATTATTTGACTGTTCACAGTCTAACTCACCTGATGATAATCCACAACATCTAATTTAATAATCATCCTATGTATGATTCAAATATACCATATGAAATTCTGAAAACATGACCGGTCTTGAAACTCACAGTACTCAAGTGTTTCTTTCAGTTGAATCTTTCCTAGCATTTACTAAATTTTCCTGAATTGTTTGTGACACTCAATTTATCTCAACAATTTGAAAGATGTGAGTATTGAATAGATGAGTGCTCCATGCGGGACTCATCAACTGAATTTAAAATTGAATTTCATCATGCGCATGAAGAGAAATGTCATTACATGTGTACGTGGGTACATTACATTACACACCCAAACGAGAAGGTAAAAAAATAGTGCATTACAGACTACATGATATTATGATTATCTTTCTAGCAGGAGTGATAAAAGCCTAGTTTTCACTCATGCACAGAGAAGCAATCTGATTTTGTCTCTTTCTGTTACTATCACACCTCTCTCACCTGCACGTCTCCATCTTGTCTTTAGGTGCACATTGAAAACACCTCAGAGGTTCAGCAGTTTGGCAACATTTCCACTTGCCTTTCCCCTACAGTTATCCTTCAACCTGCGTCATCCTGAAAATCTAATTTGTAAACTGGTCACATCACAAAGTGTTCTGTGCTGAAATTCAGTATTGAGTAATGACCTGGACCAGAACTCTTGGCCTTAGTCATAAATCAACCCTGATAATTTGTTATCACACTACTTTGATTGGGGGAAAAAACATATTAAAGTGCAAGCTTATCCTTACCCCTGTTCTACGTGCTTTTTTCTTTTTATAAAGAAAAACACCACAAGTGTAGGATATAGTCAATGGAGTATTCATGAGAAGGTACTATATATGAGTGCCAACCCTCACACCAGTAACTGGAAACATACATTTTATTTGGTTGGATAACACTGCATTGTGAAAAAAGGTTACATCAGTTGAGATATCATGCACACAACTTGCACAGCGTCGATTCCTGTATTAATCTTTTTGAGATCCTTGCTGTAAGATGTTATAGGAAATCAAAAAAGAAAACTTGTATTTTGGTCAAAGTAGTAGTGTTGAGTAATGGTTAAAATGCTCCATTATCAGGTTTGAATCATATACCGCATTCTTGAAATAAAGTAAATGTTCTATGTTTTTCAACTTAAGGCTCTGTCACTGCATTTACATGTTGATTCCTACAATCTTCAAATTATGTTTGTCAACAGTAATTATCGATGATCTTTGTCAAGGTTTTGTTAATATTCCCTCAGTGATGCATTCATATTTATTCTTTTTTTTTCCCTGAGTATTCCGAGGCTATAAATTTACTAATTTCACTGACATATTATTGACTGATTTGTCTTCTTAGATAAATCCTTGATCTTTCTTTCATTCCTGTGTTTTTTTTCTGCCCAGATAAACGAGTTAAGCCACGTTCAGATTCCCATCATGTTAATGCCAGATGACTTCAAGGCCTATTCTAAGATCAAAGTGGACAACCATCTCTTCAACAAGTAAGGTCTTTTTGAGTATATTCTATAATGATGGTATGTCAAACACAGGACACTATAAAATGTGTGTGTCTGTGTGTGTGTGTGTGTGTGTGTGTGTGTGTGTGTGTGTGTGTGTGTGTATGTATACTCACAGGGAGAACATGCCCAGCCATTTCAAGTTCAAGGAGTACTGCCCTCTGGTGTTCCGAAACCTCAGAGAGAGGTTTGGCATCGATGATCAGGACTTTTCGGTATGAAAAAAAACTATAACAAACGATAGACAAGCCTAGCAACATTAATACCACTTCTTGGACAAATGCCTGGTTTCTTCGGTCATCTTTGTACTACTGGATGGGTGTGAACTGCCACACGATTGTGTCAGCTACTATGCTATACTCTTCAAGTACATAGAAATAAACACTTCTAACTATTCCATCACAAATTGAACTATATTCCTAACTTACAAAGTGCTTCTCTATTGCACTTTTTTCTTTTCCTCTTTTGTTTCAGCCTACTCCTTGTCCTCCTTTATTTTCCACTCTTTCTTAGTTAATACCCATTCCCAGTGCAGGCAGTGAGTTGGCAGTATTTAGAGGTCACTGTGTCCCAGCTCAGTGCAGCTGTCCTTTCCACATGTTTACATTAGGGTTCGGCTGGCTGCAGTGAGTGGGCAGTCGGGGTGATAAGACACTGGCGAGTGCAAAGGAATGTTACTGCATTCTCAACTTTAAACTACAGTATCACACAAGGCACTAGTCACATTGTGTTCAATATGTTTATTGGTTTGTCCAATTTTTTTCTTTTTGACCTTGTTCTAAATAGCCTATTGGCATTGTTGTTAATTACACTGGTAATATCCCTCATTATAGCCAAGGGGTATAGCCTATAATGTGATGACATGCAGCAGTAACCATTTGGCTATAATATGCAATGCTTGTACTATTGAATTAGTTTTGGTAGGGTAACTGAAATACAGACATGTTAACCTTCTTCCCCCACATAATATTAAATGCATGTGGGGGAAAACGACCAATTAAAACAAGAACATTAGGATATCCATTTGAAGGTTTTTCATCTATGCCAGCCTCAGGCAAAGGGCCTCTTAAACATTTTCAGCTTGTGACACAAATCACTTCAGTGTTCTAAATAGACCTGGACTATGGCTGGGCTGCTTAGTGTTCATGTTTTTAGGAACCTCTTGAGACAAGATTGCAACAAATTTTGGGGTCTTAAAACAAATTTGAAGGGTTTTTGGTTTTGTTTTGTTTTTTTTTTTGTTGTTGTTTTGTTTTTTTTTTATGATGTACCTCAAAAGTTAGTTCTCACTTTGCAACACAAACAACGGATGCTATGAGTTTAAGAGGGAAGAGGGAACTAAGGGTAGAGGACATTAGGAATTCTTGGAGGATGAGGCATTGAGCCAGGGGTATTGGATCATGTTACTTTTGAGCTCCAAAGTCTGGGCAGCAGCTGTTTGTGTCTATGTGTAGCTTTGGACAAGCAGCATGCGTAGGGGTTTTGAATCTCATATGTTTTGAGTGGAGGTCAAAACATATGACCTCCACGGTGGTCAGTTGCAAAGAAGGTAGAGCTAGAACACACTGTATTATGAGATTCATTCAAGTACAGTGGAGGAGTGGCTCTGTTAACCATTCAGCTAAATAAGAGAATGTTATTTCACCATCAGCTTTTTAACGTGAGAGGCCAATATGGATTCTGACTGTTTTCAAAAATACTTTTTGTATTAAGTGAGACAGATATTAAAATAAGTAAACATAAAAGCAATAAGAACATTATCTTGTTTCTCTGAAGGGAAGGCGAATAATTCGCATGCAAGGGTTGTCAAAAAGCTAAGAGGAAAACTGCTAATGATTCATTGTGTACATCCTGATAAGTATTTTTTTTTCTTTCTGTCTTTGCTCTGTGTGATTGCAGAATTCTCTCACACGTAGTGCTCCCTTGAACAGTGAGGCCCAAGGACGGAGCGGGGCCCGCTTCCACACCTCTTACGATAAACGCTACGTCATCAAGACCATCAGTAGTGAGGATGTGGCTGAGATGCATAACATTCTAAAGAAATACCATCAGGTGATAGCAGTCTATCTTTCAGTCTATCTTTATATATAAATGCAAGCCTGGATCCTTCCATAGGATTCGCTTTCTAAAACCATGTGTCTTTGGAAAACTTATAATACCTCAGAAACAGAATTTCACTGTATTAAATTCCCTATGAAAAAAACACCTATCTCTTAGGGGGCGCAGGACTCTCATTTTTTTTTTAAGAACTTGGACAAAATTGGACTACATTACAATCACAAATACAGCATTTTAATATCACCTGTACCTTTTTGTCTTCCTGTATTACAAACTGAACCACAGGCCCACAGCACATACAAGTTAAGCATTGTTCACAGCTTTGTGCCTGGTGGCATAGCATCAACATTAATGATGCAATTTTACAACTTTTGCTGTACTTATTGATTTTGAGTTGGTCTGTAAATTATGGAAAGTGTCAGGTTACAGATTCATATGATTTCCCAGGACAGCTACTGTAGAAAGTACGAGCCCTCTCATCTGTCCATTACCTTACAGTTGAGAACAGAACGACAGTGAGTTATTAAGGGGTCATGCCGTGTTTTATAAATCTTTCTCTATTTCTTACACTGCTCCCTCTGATAAAGACATTAAGCACCTATTATGAAAGGCCCATAACTTAATATTCCTCCCTCTCTTTTGGTAGTTCATTGTGGAGTGCCATGGCAACACGCTTCTTCCTCAGTTTCTGGGGATGTACCGGCTCACCGTGGACGGAGATGAGACCTACATGATTGTTACACGCAATGTCTTCTCCCACCGCCTTTCTGTCTACAAAAAATATGATCTCAAGGTAGGAGGGGATGAGGGGAGATCAGATAACTTAAAAAAATAGGAAATAAGAAAATGAAAAGAAATCAGATAAGTCATGAAAATGAGAGTAAAGCATAAGATTCTGTGCTGTAGTTGCACTATGCCAGTCCCTTATTGCCCCTTATTTTTTTCAAGGACCTGTTTTTACCGATCATCTGATCTTTTGGTGCAAGACACTAAACAGTACAATTCTATGTCAGCACGGTGTGAAACAATTTTAAGCCAGTACACCTTGTGTGCCTAATTGGGTGACCTTCTGTGATCAAGTATGTACAAGGGTTATGATTTACTCCAGGAATGAGTGTAAAAAGGATTTTAAAGTAAAGACTTAAGCAAGACTTTCCAGTGTTCTAGTAACAATTGGGTTATGGAAAGTAACTTCCTTTGTTGTGTTTTCTAGGGTTCCACTGTGGCAAGAGAGGCCAGCGACAAGGAGAAGGTACAGCCACCTGTCATGAGCCAGGATCCACTGTTACAAATTCAGAACAGTCAGGATCTCTTAACCTTTACTGTATGCTTAATAAAAGGATTCTATAATTAATTAGTAATTATTAATTAGTAATTAATTAATAATTACTACTACTACTATAGTAATAATAATAATAGTTATAATAAAAATAATAGTAATGATAATGGTGATAAAAATAATAATGATAATAATACCTTTCAAACAATCAATTTTCAAACTAATAAAAGAAACAAGAATATCCCTACCGCCAGCATTTTTTGAAAGCATCTCTGGAATATTTGAGGTGTTCATTGCTCCTCTGTCTCTCTGAACTCATGTGCTGCAAGTGTGTCAATCCACAGCAACAGCACATTGTTGCATGTCAGTACACAAACCACTTTATGCTCTGAGTCTCTTTTTTTATTTGTACACTTAGACAAGCTTCCTTCCACTTTTTTCATGTTGTGGAGTAAATAAAACAAGAGAATCAGTAAGCATAAACAATACCCATTTTCTTCTTGTATTACACCTCATATGGCTTACTTGAAAACTATTTTTGTCCATTGAACAGACCACTGTCCTTTCAGCACATCAGGATGCATGTTGCTGAAAGGACAGCTGGTTCTGATGACAGTGGAGGTCGGAGTCATGTGTGGATTGAACAGATGGACACTTGCGCACAGCTGACGTCTCGATTCTGATATCATTTTCATGTAAGGAAAACGAGCAATTGAATTTTGTTCACAAACTGGGGAACGTTGTTTTTAGAAGTACACTAAACATGAAACTTAGAAACTTTCTTTCAGGTAATTTAAAAATTGATGTAACATACTAAAAAAGAGCTAGATATTCTGGTTGACCTCCCTGTCCATTAAAAGCCATGTGGACAATTAGAGATTAAGAGAGAGAACAAACTGTGTCCAGTGGTTTCAATAACCAACACAGCTTCAAACAGGTTTACTGTCATCACCCAAAGGGCCCAATTAAGGCAACTTTGGTGTCTACTTTTGTCTCCCTTTGGATGGAGATGATGGTAGCAAATATTCATCTCCTTCAGTTAGTACCTACTTCATCACCCTATTCCTTTCTAGACCCTGCACGCTCTTTGTGTTTCTTTGATTAGCTTCATCCCATCTAACCTTGCTTCAGCTTTTCCATAAGTTCCCTTGCTTGCTGTCTGTGTGTGAGAGATTGAAAGTTAGGTGTGTGTGTTTGGGAATGTGTTGGGTTTAGACTTTTATTCAATCAAATCTTGTCTCATGATTTTGAGTAATCCTGTTTATGATGTGTATTCTATATATCTGCATATCTGACTGGGTGTTGTACGTGTGAGCATTATAAGAGCAAGAGATTTTTGTGGGTCTGATATTGGTGGAAATGTTTGTTGTGAGAGAGTGGCTGTTTTGAGTTTGTGGGCTCTACTTGGACAGAGTCACTTGTCAAAAATGACTTGTTTCACTAAAATAGTGAAGGAGCTGATGGTTCACTCTAATTCCTGTTACAATTGTGTTAGCTAACAATTAGAATGGATATATCAGCAGATGTACACTTTTTTTTTTTTTTTAAGATAAATGCTTTCAGCTTTTCCGTGATCAAAGTTGCTGACAGCTTCCAGGGCCACTGTGACTTTGGAGTGTTCTTTTGACCTCTAGCTCGGTATTTTTGGAAGGGGTTGGTTGTCCAAAGGGATTTTTTTTTTCGTTGCATGTCTCCACATGTCGCTCTGCAAAGGTTTGTCTGACCATGGAAAAGGTTTCCATAGTTTTGACCCAGGGGGGTTTAAACTTTCCATCAGGTTTCACAAGGGCTTGTACATGGGGCACCATGCAGTTAGGCATGACAGACTT